>JAFEMH010004333.1:0-214929 GCA_022495995.1 Adenophora triphylla var. japonica
ATTGCAAAGGCTTCTTTGCTCTCGACAAGGCAATGACTCCTTATTTTAGGCTTGGATAGTTGGTTATGGCTAGATTCCTTTTTGTTTTATTTTCTATGTACTCTAAGCTTCCCCTTTCCCTTCATTGTAGAGGACATTACATCATGTGTAAGGATTTCTCTTTACAGTTTCTTTATTGGTGGTTGAGGTTGTCATGTCCCCCACCACGTTTATACATTCTTTTCATTATTAATAAAATCTAGGGAGGCACCTTCCTCCTTCCGTGAAGAAAAAACAAAAGATATAAAAAATAAGAGAGGGCTTTTAAGCCAAAGAAGCATTGGAATTCCCATTTTCCGGGATATTCCCATCAAATAAAGCATCCCTACCTTCATTAAAAACCTCTTGGATATCAAAATCTGAAGTAACTTGAGGACCACGAGGAGATAAGTGAAGGTTATCAATCACCACATCACCAGGCCATTTACGGATTGTAGTATCTACCACTTCCAATTCAGAATCAGATTCACACTTCCCATCTTCCAAATTAATGTAGCCATCCACATTTTCCATAGAGGGGACTAAATTTGGATTAGGTTTAACAACCTCATTAACACCATATTAAGAATGTTTATGCTCTTCTTCAAGATCAATAGCCCCATCATCAACTTTTTTTTGGCGAAAAGAGGACGGTACCTCCCTAGATTTTATTAATAAAGAAAAGAAAGTACAAACGTGGTGGGGGACATGACAACCTCAACCACCAATAAAGAAACCTAAGGGGGGAGTCCTTACACAAGACGTAAGGTCCTCTACAATCAAGGGAGGGGAAGCTAGAATACATAGAAAATAAAACAAAAAGGAATCTAGCCATAACCAACTAACCAAGCCTAAAATAAGGAGTCTTTGCCTTATCAAGAGCAAAGAATCCTTTGCAATGATGAGGAAGATCATGAAACTGTAACAGAGAGGTATCCGTCCCAACATCAGCAGCCATGTTGGCTAAACCATCAGCAACACCATTACCCTCTCTCAAAATATGCGTAACCCGAACCTCCATCTGATCCATCAAACGAAAAATGTGCGAAACAACATACCAAATAGCCCACGGAATATGATATTCCTTGTTCAGAATATGCACCAAAACCTTAGAGTCAAGCTCTAACCAAATACGAAGAAAACCAAGATTATGAGCATTAATGAGACCATCCCTCGCAGCAAGAGCCTCAGCCATCATATTAGACTGAACACCATAGAAATTAGCAAAACCATAAATGAAATCACCAAGGGGATTCCGAATTATACCCCCACCAGCAGCAATACCCGGGTTACCACGAGAAACCCCATCAGTATTAACTTTAATCCAACCGTCATCAGGAGAATTCCACACAACCAATCTAAAGATCCGAGAGGACTGGGGGATAGAACTCAGCCGAAAAACATCCATTAAATGAATATCACCATTCATTTTTGGAAACGTCACAGAGAAAGCATCAGCAATATTAGAAGTGTAGGAGCAAACCTTATAGATAATGCTGTTAGAACACATCGGAGAGTTATCAAAATGACATTTATTGCGAGCCATCCAAATTTCCCATAAAATGATAGCAGGAATAATGCTAGCCAACCATTTAGTAACTGAAGAAGAAGGATGAGAAGGCCCTTGCCACCAACAAAGAAGAGCTTGATTTAAATTCCCAACTAAGAACCGAATGCCACACATAGAATTAAAGTGATCCCAAACCTTTTTTTTTGGCGAAAGGAGATGGTACTCCCTAGATTTTATTAATTAAAAAGAAAATTACAAAATAAGGTGGGGGACATGACAACCTTAACCACCTGGAAAAGCAAGGGGGGAGTCCTTACACAAGCCGTAAGGTACTCTACAAAAAGGGGAGAGGGAACAACCTAACAACGAAAACAGGAAAAAACAAAAGAAAACATTCTAAAAATAAACTAACATCCTAGAACATTCGCCACGAAGAAAGATATGCTCAATAGACTCCTCACAACCAGCAATACAACAATCACATTTAGAAGCAAGAGAGATACCTTTCCGCATAACTTTATCGTCTGTAGGCAGCCCTCCAAGCAAAACCCGCCAAAGGAAAATGGAAATCTTTTTAGGAATGAATTTGGACCAGCAAAAATCAAACACCCTTGAATGAGACCTATTAGAACGACATTCTTGCCAAGCTGAATTGAGAGAAAACTTACCAGAAGAGGACGGGAGCCATATAGGAGTATCAGGAGTATTGGATATGGAAATGTTATGAGAATTGATTAAAGAAAGCAGGTGCATACCGAAACCTTCTTGAATATGAAGAGTTTGAGGTAAACCATTCTCAAAAAGAGTAAAAATCTGCACATGAGCCCGGGGAATATCATTGATAGGAACATCAAGCCAATTTTCATGAATAGAAATCTCCCCATTACCAATGCGCAAAGCCATCCTATCTTCCACCCAAGGCTTAGCCTCAATCATCCTTTTCCGCAATACATGCGAGGCATAAGAAGTAAGAGAAGCATCCATCGGGTGAATCTCCCGACAATACTTCGCCAACATGAGACGGCTCCAAAGAGTGTCAATGGTTCTGAGACGCCACCACAACTTCATGGCAAAAGCAAGCGAGATATCCTCAAACTTCCTAATCCCCAAACCACCTTCAGCAATAGGCCGACTCATACTCTTCCAAGAAAGCCAATTACATTTACGATTCCCATCATGGTTGCTCCAAAAAAATCTGACTATAATCTTTTCTAAAGTATGTATAACACCTTTAGGAGGATCAATGAGAGAGATATAATAAAGGGGGATTGCAGCAAGACAAGACTTAATCAAGGTAAGCTTAGCCCCAAAAGAAAGAAGCTTACCCTTCCAAGAAGCCAAACGATTCTCCATTTTTCGAATTAGAGGGGCGAAAATGCTGACTTTTTTCCTACCCGTGTATAAAGGACAGCCCAAATACAAGAGAGGAAGATCTTGCTTCGAAAACCCCGTGATGGCAGCCATTTCATCCGCTCTATTGCAATTAGCACCCGTAATATAGCAAGATTTATTAATGTTGACAAGCTGGCCCGAAAACCTTTGATACCACTCAAGATATTTCATATGACATTCAAGAGAACTCTTAGACCCATTGCAAAAAATAATCACATCATCCGCATAAGCCAAGTGAGAAACGAAAGGAGTATTAATATGAATACGGAACCGGAACCGAGGATAGATAGAATGCAAATGATTCAGGCCTCTACTCATCATCTCCGCAGCAATAATGAAAAGGTAAGGGGAAAGAGGATCTCCTTGTCGCAGCCCTCGAGTAGAATTGAAGAAACCACAACTTTCGCCATTAACTAGAACAGAAAACCAACTATTTGAAATGCACCTATATATCAAATCAATCCACACTTCATTAAAGCCAAAGAGTCTCATGCATAATTTCTATCATAAGCCTTCGCCATGTCCAACTTTAAAGCCACATTAGAACCACGAACCTTTTTATTAATAGATTGCATAATTTCTTGCGCGAGAAGGACATTTTCATGAATGACTCTCCCTTGAACAAAACCACTTTGCTGAGGAGAAATGATTCGAGGCAAAATAGGAGCAAGCCGGTTGGTTAGAAGTTTAGTAACCACCTTATTACAAAAGTTACATAAACTGATGGGTCTAAGATCAGTGAAAGAGGAAGGAATCTCGACCTTAGGAATAGTGACAATTAGGGTGCTAGTCCAACTTCGAGGCATAGAAAAACCCGAAAAGAAATCCCCAACAGCCTTAACAAAATCATCCTTGATAATATCCCAACAACCCTTATAAAAAGCACCCGTAAAGCTATCTGGACCTGCTGCACTTTGCCCGTTCATACCAATGACAATGTCTTTAACCTCTACCATAGATGGAACAGCCGTGAGCAATGCATTATCATCATCATTAATGAGCCGAGGAATAAGAAAGGAGAACTCATCAGAGGGGATATCATAATGGCCTTGTAATTGCTCCGAATAAAACCCCACAGCCTCATCTTTAATATCATTCCTATTCGTAATCCAATCCCCTTGACGATTTTTAATTCTATGAATACACAACTTTTGTCTCTTCGTTTAACAAGAGCATGAAAAAATCTAGTATTTTGATCCCCCTCTTTCAGCCATTTTAAATTTGCCTTTTGAGCCCATAAATCTTCTTCCATCTTTAACTTTTGGAGGAGCTGAGCTTGAGCAAGGTGAAGGGCTGCTCTAGATTCTTCATTATTCAGATTTTGATGCTGAGGACAAACAATCACCTCATCTTCAGCCATTTTAATTTGCTGCTCCACTCTACCGAAAACCTCCTTATTCCAAAACCTCATAATAACTTTACGAAGCCTATTAAGTTTCTTAGCAAAGGAAACCATAGGCCTACCTTCCATAGGAGTCTCCCAAGAACCACTGGACAATGTTGGTGAAGTCATGGTGCTTAAGCCAAATGTTAAGAAAACGGAACATGCCTCTTTTTCTTCACCTTGAAGCGTAACATTAATCACTAGAGGAGCATGATCGTAGCAAGCCTTAGATAAATGAGTAACACGAGTAGCATGAAACATATGAAGCCACTTTTCATTGTAAAGAGCTCTATCCAGCCATTGATAAATAACTCTCCTTCCCATTCTTTTATTAGACCAAGTAGCCATATTGCCTTCAAAACCAGCATCAATCAAATTAGCATACTGCACCATATCGTAGAAAACTTCAAGAATGTGCCATATCATTGATCGGTTTTCCCCTATCTTTTCGCATCGATCAAGAACGCAATTAAAATCACCAACACTCATCCACGGATAATCAACATCACTAATAGCCATTAAATCTTCCCAAAGGCTAAGGCGAGAGAATCTATTGCAGCCTAGCATGAATAAAAGAAACCCAAACAGATTCGGCCCACATAGGATGAGAAAATTGAAAAGTGAGAGCCTCGAGACGAATCGTGAATAATAGTACCATTCAAATTTCTATGCTTCCAAACAACCCAAACCCTATTGCTCGCATTAGCCAAACCAGAATCACACCCAACCTTTCGAATAAACTGCCCCAAAGACGAACTAGCCACTTTTGGCTCATAGAGCGCAAATAAAGAAACCCCATAAGAACGAAATAAACGCTTAATCCTACGAACAATGGCATTATTAGCAATACCACGAGCATTCCAACTAATGAAACTAACCATTAAAAATAATAAAAGGAGAGCAGTAAATGGGAAGTAGAAAAAGAGAGGGGACTTACACAGGCGGGGACCTCCCCCTTTGATTTTTCTTTTTGTGAGTGACAGTAATGAAGCCTTCATCATCTTGCACATCAGACATAGCAGCCCTTTCTTTGTAATCCAATTGATCATTTATCACTTGATGCAGAGAGGTAACATGAGGAGCTCTTGGAGAGAGATTGAAGTTTCTAAAAGAATTCATCTTGACATGGGAAGAGGATTTGGCTCGCATAGCAAAATCATCTCGCAAAGGGGTGCATAATTTAAGAGGGTCTTGCACATCAAGAATAGACAAATTAACCTCATCCGCCACATCCAATTGAGAGACCCCAACCTTTGTCTTTACAGCCTTTAGGCTTTTTGCAAGAGCATCATTAACGGATTGAGGCAAAGCAATACCCCTTCTAGCTATTAAAGGAGCCGTGAAAACCTTGGAACTACCATCCTTCTTATTAAAATCAATAGCAGATTTTTCCTCCATTTTTTTGGTTAAATCTTCAACACTCTTGCTTGTTCCTTCTTGTCGATCCTTGTTCTTATCTTTTCGAATCCATTCTTCATTTTTAGAATCTCCCTTCTTCTTATCCTCCTTAAAAATTCCCTTTCCTTGATCAGCCTTCTTCTTTCCATCCCCATCACTATTCTTCTTGTATTCAGAATTTAGAATACGACAATTAAAATTATCATGACCTAATAGAGAACAATGGCTACAATACATAGGCATGTTATCATACTCGACATGCTACACAAAACTCGGCATACAATCCCCACAATGTATATGAATTTTATCGTGTAATCGTTTTAGTAAATCAACTTGCACCAATATCTTAGCCACACTTGGCCTAGATAATTCAAATAAAGTAGCTTTATCAAGCGACATAGGCTTTCCAAAGATTCGAGCCAAGGAAAATAGAAAGATTTTATTGAATAAGTGAACCGGCAAAGCCGGGAAGACTTACCCACACAGGTACGATAGAAGAATCCGTTTGAAGCTTCCACGAAGGTGTCCAAACTGAAGTACGCATAGGAAATCTGTTCACATACCAAACATCTCTTGTCCAAATGCGTTGGAAATCTTCTTCATTGGTGAGTTGAATCAACATATGACGAGAATCAATGTGGCCCAATTTATAAGCTCCCTTCAAATGAAACGTAGCAAAGGCAATTCTTGCAGCCTCCATTGTAGGTCTGCCATTAGATAATTTCCCCACCAATGTCCAAGCAAAAGGCCATGCAAAAGCTTCTAAAGCTTCCTTCGAAAGTTTCAATGATGGCATACCTTTGTGAATAGCGGCTGGTATTAATGGAATATCTTGGATTGGAGCTGATTGAGTAGAGCTGATTATGGAAGCAAAAGATTTATTAGGGTTAGGAGGAGGTGCCGCCCTAGGGTTTGCATGAGAGTGTATGACGGCTGTAACAACATTCGGTTCAGCATTAGGGATCTTCAGCGGATTAGGGTTATCATTTGCATTAGAGGGAAGAGGAGGAAACATGCCCGGATCAGCCATGGAGGGTAAAACCCTAGTTAGGGTTTCACCAAGAACGACAAGAAATAGAGAGAAAAGCTATTTAGTGCGTGTGTGTGTGGCTAAGGCAGATTCAAAAAAAAAAAAAAGGCATAGAAGCAGCCCTTTCCATATCATTAGTTGTTTTTAAAGAATTAGGGGAGACAAAAGGGGCACCTCGCTTTGGAAGAAAACTGAAACCATTAGTAACAAGGTTAGAAACAAAAAAAAATCTTTTTTTTTTTTTGGCGAAAGGAGACGGTACTCTCTAGATTTTATTAATAACGCAAAAAATTACAAAACTTGGTGGGGGACATGACAACCTCAACCACCAAAAGGAAAAAACATGTTGCTTAAAGCCAAAATAAACTAAAAGAAAACTAAGGGGAGGGGTCCAACACCAAAATGGAGTGGCCCAAAACAAAGAGGGTAGGGGGAAATTTAATAACTAAATAGAAGACCTCCTGCTGCTCCCAAGCATTAGATCCGAACATAAGGAACAGAGGCTTTATCAAGTAAATAGGCACCCTTGCATCCACGAGGGAGATCACTAAAGGAGTAATAAACATTGTTTGTTTTAGTGATAGCAGCCGCATTTGCTAGACCATCAGCCACTTTATTACCTTCTCTATTTTTTTTATTTTTTTTGGCAAAAGGAGACGGTACTCCCTAGATTTTATTAATAACGAAAAATAAAATTACAAACATGGTGGGGGACATGACAACCTTAACCACCAGAAAAAACACCTAGGGGGAGTTCTTACACAACCTGTAAGATCCTCAACAATAAAGGGGGAGGGGAATCTAAAAACAAAAGAAAATACATCAATAAAAGAAAAAACCTACCGCCTAATATTAGGATATGAGATTCGATCAAAGTAGAGAAGGCTCTGGCACGGCTTGGGACAAGACTCCAACGAAGTAAACTGAAAATCCGTTTGAGCAGCAGCCGAGATATTAGCAAGAAAATCTGCCACTTTATTACCTTCCCTGTAGACATGAGTTACCTGAATAGACACTTCCTCCATGAATCTAAAAATGGCTTGAATGAAGTACCAGATCTCCCAAGGAATATTGCATTTGCGAAGTAAGATAAGAGATAAAACTTCGGAGTCCACCTCGAGCCAAAGAGAATCAAACCCCATAAGCCTAGCTTGAGAAATCCCATCAAGAGCAGCCCTAGCTTCAGCAACCATGTTAGTAGCATTACCATAAAAATGAGAAAAAGCAAAAATAAAAGACCCATCATGCTGACGTAAAATACCTCCACCCGAGGCAATGCCCGGGTTTCCACGAGACGCTCCATCTGTATTAACTTTTACTTGTCCCCCAGAAGGAGGGGACCAAAGCACAAGCTTGACACGAACAATAGACGGGGTGGCCATAATAATATTAAAAAATATAGCAATATTTACCTCCGAAGGAAGAACATGAAATGATAAGTTGTGAGCACGAAGGATATCACTAACATGGAATTGAATATTATTACGAACCTTTTCCCAACTTGGAATCCCATTATCAAACCTGCATTTATTCCTGTGCTTCCAAAGCTCCCAACAAATGAAGCACGGAAGAATTTCTGCCAACCATAACACAACCCTACTAAGCTTGGAATTTTTACAGGCATGCCAAGCAATCATCCTTTGCATAATAGTAGAACCCGAGATTTGGAATCCAATTAAATTTCCAAAAAAATTCCACACATGAAAGGCAATATCACCATGAAGAAGAATGTGCTGTAAGGATTCAATAGAAGGGCTAGAACAACAATGACAACAAGAAACAATAGAAATACCTTTCCGAGATATGTTGTCATCAGTAGGGAGAGCAGCCTTAAGGCATTTTCACATGAAAATAGACACCTTAAGAGGAATATACTTATGCCAGCACCAAGCAAAGGCCCTACTCCGAGTACGGGACATTCTACATTCCCTCCAAGCCGAAGATATAGAAAATCTGCCCGAAGAGGAGGGGGACCAAAATGGCTGATCCCTATCCCCAACAAGCCGAATACCATAGGATTGAAGCTCAATCAAACATTGCTGCCCAAAAGTATTACGAATATAATCTTCCCTTAAAGCACCATCCTCAAATAAAGAAAAAATATGATCATGCCGATTATCAAGAAGAGAAAGATCATGAGGAAGCCATTTTTCTTGAATAGAAATATCACCACAGCCCACACCCCAAGCAATACGATTCTCCACCAAATCCTTAGCAGCAACCATACGCTTCCAAATGTGGGAGCAACCCAATCTAGATAAAGCATCCATAGGATGAGTGTCACGGCAATATTTGGCCGCAAGAAACTGAGCCCAAAGAGAGTCAGACGTGCGGAATCTCCCACCAAAGCTTCATAGCAAAAGCAATAGCCATCTCCTCAAATTTTCGAAGGCCTAAACCCCCTTCCTCAATAGGCCAGAAAAATTCATTCCGAGAGACCCAATGACACTTATTACCCCCATCAGAACTACTCCAAAAGAAATTGGCAATAAGGCGATTCATAGCATTAACAACACACTTCGGAGGGTCAAGTAAAGAGATATAGTAAATGGGAATAGCTTGGAGGCAGGACTTAATCAAAACAAGCTTAGCACCAGCCGAAAGTAATTTACCTTGCCACGAATCTAGCTTATCCCGAAGCTTCTGCATGACAGAAGCAAACAAAGATTGTACTTTCCTACCGATATAAAGAGGACACCCCAAATAAACAATAGGCAAGTTTTGCTTTTGGAACCCCGTAATAAGAGAGATAGCATTATCATGCTCAGCCACATTCCGCCCCGTCAGGAAACAAGATTTAGAAGTGCTAACAAGCTGGACAGAGAAGCGTTGATAAGACTCTAAAAACTCCATATGACGCTCAAGAGAAGGAATGCTTCCATTACAGAAGATAATAATGTCATCAGCATAGGACAAATGAGAGATGACAGGAACATTAAGGTTACCCGTATGGAAAGCGACATGAGGGTGAAGGAAATGGAGGTTATTAAGACCTCGACTTAAAACCTCAGCAGCAATAATAAAGAGACTAGGAGATATAGGATCCCCTTGTCGAAGACCACGAGTAGAAACAAAGTAACCATTAGCAGTACCATTAATCAGAACCGAGAACCAACAGTAATTTATGCATCTAAAGATCATGTCCAACCATTCTTCAGCAAAGCCAAACCTCCTCATCACCTTAATCAAAGCAAACCAAGAAAGCCTATCATACGCCTTAGCCATATCAAGCTTAAGAGCAACATTAGACCCATACACCTTCTTCTTAAGCGATTGAAAAAGCTCTTGAGCAAGCAAAACGTTTTCATGAATAATACGACCTTTCACAAAGCCACTTTGCTGAGGAGAAATGATACGAGGAAGCACATCTTGGAGGCGAGAGCACAAAAGCTTGGTTATAATTTTGTTAGAGAAATTACACAAGCTGATAGGCCGTAACTGCGAGAAAGAGGTAGGAGCTGCCACCTTAGGAATAGTAACAATAAGCGTACTGGTCCAGCTCCGAGGGAGAAGAAACCCTGAGAAGAACTCAAGGACAGCATTATGAAGATCTGTACAGATAATTTCCCAGCATTTATGATAGAATTCTCCCGTAAAACCATCCGGACCAGCAGCACTAGTCCCACTCATACTGAATACGATATCATGAATCTCTTTAAGCGTAGGGGGAGTAATAAGCATCCTATTTTCCTCATTGGAGATCAATCGAGGAATCACATTCAGCAAATCATCAGGGGGATCGACATTAACATTAGGATTTTCATTAAGCTGGTCCGAATAGAATCTAACAGCTTCCTCCTGAATCAGATTCTGATCCATAATCCAATTCCCATCACTATCCCGAATTTTGTGAATGTATAATTTCTGTCTCCTTTTTTTTACGTAAGCATGAAAGAACCGAGTATTATTATCCCCATCTTTAACCTAAGCTAAGTTAGCTTTTTGCATCCAGAACTTCTCTTCAATCTTAAGCCGATAGGAGAGGTTAGCTTGGGCAAGATGAAGGGCAGCCCTATTATCATCACTAGAATCTTGTTCAAAGAGAAGCTCTTTAGCATAAACTTCATCCTCCGCATGTTTCACAAGCTGGTCAACTCTCCCAAACGTAGAATGATTCCAAAGCTGAATGTCATGCTTGAGGCGAGTAAGCTTCTTACTAAACTTGACCAACGGCCTACCAAAGATTCTACCATCCCACGAAGAACGAACCAAAGGAATGAAAGAGTTATGACGAGTCCAAACATTGAGAAATCTGAAAACACCCTTACGAACTTCATCAACTAAACGAATATTAATAGCCAACGGAGCATGATCAGAACAAGTCCTATTAAGATGATCAATAGAGGTTTGGGTGAAACAACGCAACCAATTATCATTATACAAGGCACGATCAATCCTTTGAAGGATAGTGGCACGCTTCGATCGCTTGTTCCACCAGGTGAAAATATGACCCCTATACCCACCTTCAATAAGATTGGAAACCTGAATCATATCAACAAACTCAGAGACCCTAGAATCCACCACAGGCCTACCCCCAATCTTCTCAGATTGATCCACAACAGAATTTAAATCCCCTACAATTAACCAGGGCTCATCAGTGCTACTAAAATCAATTAAATAATCCCATAAAACTCTTCTATTATACCTGCTACAACTAGCATGAACAAAGGACAATACGACGGGATTAAGCCAAAGAGAATGAGAGGCCTGAATAGTGATAACTTAATCATCAAGAAAGAGAACATCACAAGTGATGCCAAACTTCCAAACAACCCAAATATTCCCCTTATCATTAGCAACACCTCCAATACAACGCATTTTACGAACGTAAGACGGAAGCAACAGGGGATCCACCTTAGGCTCATAAATACCACAGATAAAAACATCATGAATTCTTAATAACCTTTTAATCTGACGAACCGAGGCAGCATTACCAATACCCCGGATATTCCAACATAGAACACCAACCATTAAAACGATTTTGATAGTAAAGACTAAGAAAGGGCTTTTAAGCCAAAGAATCATTGGATTTCCCATAATCCGGGAGATTCCCATCAAGAAGAGAGTCTCTACCTTCATTAAAAACCTCTTGAATATCAAAGTCAGATGTAACTCGAGGGCCACGAGGAGATAGCTGAAGATTATTAATTATCTCCTCACCAGGCCATTTACGATTATTAGGATCAACCACTTCTAATTCGGAATTAGATTCACACTTCCCATCTTCCAAATTAATATAGCCATTCCCATTGTTCAAGGAGGGGCCGAAATTAGAATTAAATTTGGCAACTCCATTTAAACCAGTTTCAATTTGTTCAAGCTCTTCTTCAAGGTCAATAGCCCCATCTTCAACAATAGAATGATTTTCACTTGTATTAACCTTAGGAGCATCCATGCCCATATTATAAGTATTTTTTTAAAGAATTAGGGGAAACAAAAGGGGCTCCACGTTTAGGAAGAAAACTAAACCCATTAGTGACAAGGTTAGAACCAAAGAATCTCGAACCAAGGGGGGATGGGGATTTTTGCACCTTAGAAGAAGAACCAATCACATTCATAGAATAAGTATAAGTAAGATGCGTACCTTCCACGTTAGATTTTGAAGCCATATTATCCATACCTTGCCCAGCATTAACGTGACTTTTGCCTTTAGAAACCGAGGCATTCTCTCTTTGAGGCGCATTACCAACCGGGCAAGAACATGGACGAATGCTGGAGCAGGACCAGACGAAGAGGAGGCCATTTGGCCGGAGATCAAAGCAAAACGGCGGCTGCAAGCAACCCTAATTAGGGTTCCACCGCAAAAACCTAGAGAGAAATAATATTTAGTGCGTGTGTGTGTTTTTTATGCTAGCTGTGACATGCTTCTTTCTTGAACTTATTACCTTCTCTAAGAATATGAGAAATTTGTTTTTTTTTTTTTTTTTTTTTTTTTTTTTTTTTTTTTTTAAACGAAAAGAGACGTAGCTCCCTAGATTTTATAAATAAAATGAAAGAACAAAGCACGGTGGGGGACATAAAACCTAACCACCGGAAATGGAAAGAAATCTACAATGTGGGGCTTAAAGCCAACAATAAAAACAAGAAAGCTACGGGGAGGGGTGCAAGTCCATATGGACCGCCCCAAAACAATAGGAAGGGGGAAACTAAATCCTAAGCTATCAAAGGGTAGAGGGGAGAACCAAAACCCATCAAACAAAATTATCAGGAGGAGAAGCTGACCTTCCACGCCATTTTCTAGAAGAGACCATTGTGAAACCATCAGCATTTGTATTCTTTTTGTGAGACGGAGTAAAAGGAGTATAGCCAGCCATATCAGTAACAAATGAATATGGGGCCCTTGAAGCCGAAAAACGCTCTGGAGAGATTGGTTCCACTGCCACGAAAATTTGGGGAGGATGGGACTCCCTATATCGAGCGATGTTACGCATTATAGCCTCTTCATCGTTCAAAGGAGCATTGACATTACCTAAAACAGCCATAGCCAAACCAACACCCATATGGGCAGCCAAATCCGAGCCCACACCCATAGTATCCTCGGAAATAGGGACATGAGCAGCCGCATAGTTTTCCATAGGAGCAGCAACAACACCATTTTTTTCATCAGTCATGTCTTCTTGAACAGCCACTACGTTGCCATCACTAGGGGAACCAGCAGCTACAATAACCATTGAAACCGAAGCATCCCCACAATCTGTCCCAATCACGGATCCCCTAACAGGAAGCCTAGAAGGAGCTTGTTGTGAAATTTGGTGCTCCCCCATTGCAATCAACACAAAGAAATCAACACACCCACACGTACAAGAAAGAAACAATCACACAAGAACACAAGAGTTGTTTACCCGGTTCATTCACCAACTCGTGAACTACGTCCGGGGGCAATTGCCAAGCCAATATGTTATTAGTCTCCTTCTAATATGTTGCTACAATATGTTCTAGGCCAAAATTATGCTTATATAGTTTATACAAGGAACCTAGCTCAGTCAAGGAAGAGATCTAAAGAAAATAGGAAACAAAATCAGATTAGGAAAACACTTCCCCGACGCCAGCGCGGCCGCGCACCCCTGCAGCGCGGTCGCCCTCCTTTGCCGAAGTTCCAGCCCCAATTTTGACCAATGAGCGCGGTCGCTCTCCACCCCGAGCGCGGCCGCTCTCCCCCGCAGAAACTCCTCCGTCGCTTCCTTCCTTGTAGTTTAGGATCCAATCCCAACAATCTCCCACCGAAGACTAAACTAACAAACATAAAATCACCCATTAACTCCCACCACGGAGTAAAGACCTTCGAACACATTCCCCCTCCTCCATATTGGCTTGACACTACCGCACCTCTCCTCAAGTACTAAGGCGAGTTGAAACCAAGCGACGTTTCAACCTCTCCGTGTTAGATCGTTCTTGCCTCCCCAAATCAACTTCTACCTTTATTTCTCCCCGCAAGTCTAACTTCGCCTTCTCCCTCCAGACCCACCTTCCTCGCAATGCCTCCCCTTGAAACTTGGACACACCTTGTTTCTTGCATCGTCTATTCTTGGTCTGAATCCGCTCTCTGTTAGGGCCCTTGGACTTCCACACCACGTTGATCAACTTTGTGTCCTCCCCAACATACCGTTTCTTGATGTTTCCCCTTTTTACACCAACAGGCCGGTTCTTAAGCCTCTTGCTCTCACCGGAACGAACATCGACATTGTAGGTAGAATACAACATCTTCCCCTTAACCCCATGAGCCAACACCTTAGCCCCTTTTGTGACTTTCCAAGACCCACCAATGAAAGAAACACCGTATCCTTCACTGTCAAGTTGTCCCACAGAAATCACCCTCCTTCTCAGATCCGGAACATGCATCACGTCGTGTAGTTGTAAAACAGCCCCATTAGGTGTCTTCATCATCACATCCCCCTTACCTTTGATCTTCAATGGTTGACCATCACCAAGATAGAGAACCCCAAAATCTCCAGTTTTGTATCGCTTCATTGATTCTGCATCCCCACTAGCATGACAAGAAGCTCCAGAATCCAACACCCAATCTTCACCCGACTGTTCCTCCCCTAGGATTAATACATCACCACCATCATCCACCACATTAGCACAACCACCTTTTCCCGGACAGTCATAACTGATATGCCCCAATTCACCACAATTGTAGCACTTGACCTTTTTCCCCTTTTTCGGTCCTCCCCTTTTTCTCTCCACCCTAAGTGCAGCCCCATCTACGGACGATTCTCCCCTTTTCTCTTTCCTTCGCAACTCCTCTTGAAGGATGAGATCTCTAACCTCCGTATACACCAATGCTTTGTTTTCGACGTACTAATCGTTGTGACAAGAACCTCCCAACTATCGTGCAATGACTATAGTAGAAAACAAGCTAGCACTTCATCGGAGAAAGTAATATCAACACTTTTCAATTGGTCCACCATACCTTTGAAATTGCCGATATGACTTGCCGCCGTCCGCCCTCTGACATCTTCGCATTCACAAACCTCTTTATCAAATGCACCTTATTGATATTCGACGGCTTCTCATACATGTCTGACAGCGTTTGTAGCAACTCCACCGTTGTCTTGGCCTCCATAGCGTTCCGTGCAATGTCGTCGGTTAGGGCACTCCTTACCGCTCCTAACGCCTTCCGATCCAACGTCTCCCAATCCCCTTGTGACATGTCTTCGGGCTTCGCCTTCAAGGTTCCATGAAGATCCTTACAATAAAGGTAGTCTTCAATCCTTGTCTTCCAAAACGTGAAATTCACACCGTTGAATTTCTCGATTGAGTTCTTCATCTTGACTGCTTCACCAAAATCCCCAAGAACGCGATTCAAAATTAATCAACTAATGAAAAGATTTTGAATCCTCCGAACCAAAGCTCTGATACCAGTTGTTGTGAAATTTGGTGCTCCCCCGTTGCAATCAACACAAAGAAATCAACACACCCACACGTACAAGAAAGAAACAATCACACAAGAACACAAGAGTTGTTTACCCGGTTCATTCACCAACTCGTGAACTACGTCCGGGGGCAATTGCCAAGCCAATATGTTATTAGTCTCCTTCTAATATGTTGCTACAATATGTTCTAGGCCGAAATTATGCTTATATAGTTTATACAAGGAACCTAGCTCAGTCAAGGAAGAGATCTAAATAAAATAGGAAACAAAATCAGATTAGGAAAACACTTCCCCGACGCCAGCGCGGCCGCGCACCCCTGCAGCGCGGTCGCCCTCCTTTGCCGAAGTTCCAGCCCCAATTTTGACCAACGAGCGCGGTCGCTCTCCACCCCGAGCGCGGCCGCTCTCCCCCGCAGAAACTCCTCCGTCGCTTCCTTCCTTGCAGTTTAGGATCCAATCCCAACAGAGCTGTTGACACCTTAAGAGCAAACCTAGCCACCTCATCAACAACAATTTTAGAGAGAATTGAAGAAATAGGTTTCGGCTTTAAAGCCTCATTTATAAAAGACACTCTATTTTTGAGAATTGGTTTCAAAACCTTTTCAACTTTAGAAGCTTCCTCTTCCACATCCAACGGAGTAGCAGCCAAACCCAAAGGCTGCTCAATGTGACTAACATTTCCCCCATCAAGAACATTAACCTGAGAATCTTGAACAACACCATTCGCTCCACTATTTTTTGGAGAACTAGCATCAGCCTGTTTTGGGATAAAAGCCATTTCACCTGCAGCCTTTGTAACCTTAGGTTTCGAATCTGAATCGCTAGACTTTTGAATATTAAGAGATGGATTCGCCTTTCGACAACCAGAAATATCATGACCTAAGATAAAACAATGCTTGCAATATTTCGGAACATTATCATATTCAACCTTCTGAGAAAAACTTGGCCAAGCATCACCACAATCAATGAACATCTCATGTGGGAGCTTCTTGGTAGCATCAATTTGGATAAGAATTTTAGCAATACTAGGTCTTGATAGTTCAGCAGTGGCTTTATTCTTGATTTTCTGCACTTCATACCAAATACTCCAAGGGATATGATATTCATCAATAGGAATCTTTAGAAGGACCTCGGAATCAATTTCCAACCAAATAGACGAAATACCAAAATCTCGAGCAAAGGATAACCCATCCAGAACAGCCCTAGCTTCAGCCACCATGTTGGATTCTACTCCATAAAAATTAGAAAAGGCAAAGGCAATTTCTCCTTTCTTATTTCAAAATATACCACCACCCGAACCGATTCCCGGGTTACCCTTAGAAGCACCATCCGTGTTGACCTTGAAATGTTCTTCTAAAGGAGCTTTCCAAAGAACCAATCTTAATCGACGACATCTTGAGAAAGTCTTGACAAGCTTGAAAAATTCAAAAATCTGGGTATCCACCAAATGACCCAAGAAGCTGAGATTAAAGGCCTGAACAATATTCCTCACATGCAAAATAACCGCCTCAATAATGTTCCTTGAATTCATAGGAATTCCCTCAAATTTAGCTTTGTTACGATGCTTCCAGATTTCCCAAAGAATTAGGCCCGGGAGAACACGACACAACCATTGAATACCATCACTATCACCTTTAGCTTTACTAAGCCACCAAGTATAAAGAATAGATCTAACCTCATTGAAGGAAGTCATAATTCCCATCATTTGAGAAAAGAACCACCAAACAGAGGTTGCCACATCACTTAGAGCTAACAAATGATCAGAATCTTCGATAGAAGGCTGCCAACAACAGACACAAGTAGATACTAAATATATTCCTCTCCTTTGAATAGACACATCTGTAGGAATCCCATTATGTAAGACCCGCCAAAGGAAAATAGAAACTTTTAGGGGAACATGTTTGTGCCAACAATAATCAAAGATGAGGCTTTTAGCACTACCTACTCTGCAAATATGCCAAGCTGAGGTAATAGAAAACTTTCCCATGGTAGAAGGCAGCCAAAATAGCTTATCTGAACCATCCATAGTAGTAATATTCTGCTCTTGAATGCAATTAAGTAATTGAGGCCCATAAACATTACGAATATATTCTTCTCGGGGATGACCATCAATAAATAACGAAGAAACTTCCTCATGATATTCAGCTGGAAGATTAAGTTCCATATTTAGCCACCGCTCATGAATTGAAATATCCCCCTTCCCAATTCTCCACCCAATGTTTCTTTCCACAATATCCTTAGCACCTAACATCCGACACCAAATGTGAGACGCATAAGAAGGCTTATAAGCAGTCATAACGTGGGTACCATAACAATATTTAGCAAGCATGAATTCTGTCCATAAGGATTTTGTCTCCTTAAGCCGCCACCACAGCTTCATAGCTAACGCTTTGGCCATGTCTTCAAAACAGTGAAGCCCAATGCCTCCTTCATCTGTGGGATGAAACATATTAAATTTGCTAACCCAATGACATTTCTTTTGCCCATCCTCATTACACCAGAAAAAATTGGAGATGAGCCTATAAATGGCATTGATAACTCCCTTGGGCAGATCAAGCAAGGAAATGTAGTATAAAGGGATAGCTTGCAAACAAGTTTTAATGAGAGTTAACTTGGCACCATGAGATAATAATTTACCTTTCCAAGATGCCAACCGGTCCTTCAATTCACCCATAACAGAGTCAAATAAGGATATACGCTTCCGCCCTACATAGAGAGGGCATCCCAAATAAATTATTGGGAGCTCCTTCTTTTGGAATCCCATAGCCTCCAAAATAATCTCATCTCGCCTCTCATCATTGACCCCTGTAACAAAACAAGATTTTGAGGAGCTTACCATCTGCCCGGAAAACTCTTGATACCACTCTAAACATCTCATATGGGCATCCAAGGAGTTCTTTGAACCATTACAGAAAATAATAATGTCATCCGCATATGATAAATGAGAAATAATTGGAGTATGATTATGAGTCCGATATCGATAATGAGGGAAGGAAGTTCATGTGGAGAAGATTAAGGCCCCTACTTAAAACCTCCGAGGCAATAATAAATAATGTAGGAGAGATAGGGTCTCCTTGTCTAAGACCCCTTGTGGATGGAAAGAAGCCACAACTTTCCCCATTAACCAATACCAAAAACCAGCAAGAACATATACATCGAAATATAATATCATTCCAAACCTCTTTAAAGCCAAATTTCCTCATTACCTTGATTAGAGCAAACCAAGAAATTCGATCATACACTTTCGCCATATCAAGCTTAAGACTAACATTGGAACCCCAAGCTTTTTTCTTTAAGGATTGCATTAACTAATGAGCAAGTAGAACATTCTCATGAATTAGCCGGCCTTTCACAAAGCCACTCTGTTGAGGAGAGGTAATTCTAGGAAGAATAGTAGCAAGACGACAAGTTAGCATCTTTGTGATGACTTTGTTACAAAAATTATAGAGGCTGATTGGCCTTAACTCCGAAAAGGATGAAGGAGAAGCTACCTTCGGAATTGTGACTATAAGAGTGCTAGTCCAACTCCTAGGCATCTCAAAATCAGAAAAGAACTCCATAATTGCTCGATGAAAATCATGCTTAATAATATCCCAACATCCCTTGTAGAATTCCCCCGTGAACCCATCCGGTCCTGCTGCACTTTGACCATTCATTGACCAAATAATATCTTTCAATTCATCTATAGAGGGGATAGCAGTAAGCATATCATTGTCTTCTTCTGTAACCAAAGGAGGAATAACATTCAGAATTGCATCCGTAGGGTTATCATGAGGTTTTTGAAGTTGATTAGAATAAAAACCAACTGCCTCTTGCTGAATAGCGTCCTTAGAATGAATCCAATTACCATTGTTGTCCTTAATACGATGAATAAATAGTTTCTGCCTTTTCTTTCGAACATAAGAATGAAAGAATTTGGAATTTTTATCTCCATCTTTAATCCAATAGATATTCGCCTTTTGACGCCAAAAATCCTCCTCCACTTTAAGCTTCGCTAAGAGATGGGCTTGAGATAAACCAATGGCTGTATTAGCTTCATTAGAAGGATTATTTTGCACTTTAAGTACACATAGACAAATTTCATCTTCTGCTTGTTTAATCTGCTGGTCAATCCTTCCAAACACCTCTTTATTCCATAAAGAGATAACCTTTCTCAATCGAGCTAGCTTTTTAGCAAAGCAGACCATAGGCCTACCATCCATAGGCTCCTTCCAGGATTGCTCAATAAGGGGCCAAAAAGATTTGTGCTTCAACCAAACATTTAGGAATCGAAACGCGCCACGAGTTTTTTCTGCCTCTACTTTGACTTGAATCACAAACAAGTTCTATTTATATGAGTCACAGACGTGACAGAATTTCTCCATCCATTGAGTATTATAGAAAGCTCTATCTAATCTCTGTAAAATAGTAGGCGCTCCACAAGGTTTGTCAACCCAAGTGTAAACATTTCCTTGGTAGCCTGCATCAATAAGACCTGTAACCTGCACCATATCAGAGAATTCCGAAACCACAGCTTCATTAATTGGCCTCCCACCCATCTTTTCAGATTGGTCCAAAACACAATTAAAATCACCAACTATAAGCCAAGGATCACTCCCCATATTTAGATCCAAAAGAGTTTCCCACAGCTCCCTTCGATCATATCTGTCACAACTTGCATAGACAACCGTAAGCAGAATAGATTGATCCCAAAGAGAATGAGTAACTTGAAGAGTTAATTCTTGGGTAGAATCATGCACAACTCTACAATCGAAACCATGTTTCCAAAAAATCCAAACTTTACTATTGCAATTAGAAAACCCACCAATACAACCAAGATTACGTTGAGTTTTTAAAAGCTGTGAAGCAGGAAGTTTTGGTTCAGAAATAGCAATAAAAGAAGCTCCATGAATATGATATAACCGATTTATTTACGGAGAGTAGCTCTATTCGAGATACCTCGCACATTCCAATTAATAATCGCTACCATTTAAACAACATAAAATAAGGAAAAGAGGCTCACAAAGTGCAAGTTATGGAATATGGCCAGCAAAAGGAGTAGATCCAGCTTGATCTGTTACAAAAGCATTCACCATAGGCGCCCTTGGAGAGAGATTCAGCCCCACTAAATGAGCATTGTAATCCTCCTGGTCTATAACCTGGGTATCCTCTATAAGCCGAGTATCTTTAGGAGATCTTCTATTCCTATTAGGTGATTGTGGTATAGCTGAATTAGGAATGTATCTTGTGCATAAAATAGAATAGGGAAGAATTCTAATTACCTTAGGAGTAGGGAAAAGCTTTGTATATATACTCTTGTATCATCTTTGAGTTAATACACACAGAAAGAATTTTCTTCCCAATTGTTATGTTTTCTTGTATCGGTTTGTACCTCTAACATGGTATCAGAGCAGGTTCTTACTCGTGCAGGCCCAACGGCCCACGATGTTACTCCGCGCCACCCGGTTGATAAGTCCACGCTGTAAGCTTTGGCAAAGCCCGCTACACGTGAGGGGGCGTGTTAGAGATATTATTCCACATTGGGAATTGACAAACCTTGCCTATAATATATAAAGATCCTGGGCTACTCCCCTTATCCCGGAGGTTGCTTCATATATACTTCCTCAGAAATAATTCCATTAAGAAACGCATTCCTGACATCGAGCTGCTTAATAACCCAATCTCGAGAATGGGCAACTGTCAAGATTGTTCGAATGGTAGAGGGTTTGACCACCGGACTGAAGGTCTCGTCATAATCTAGTCCGGCTTGCTGTGTAAACCCTTGAGCAACCAAACGAGCTTTATGTCGCTCAATCGTGCCATCAGCCTTTCTTTTAACCTTAAAAATCCACCGACATCCCACCACATTCATATGTGGATTATAAGGAACAAGGGACCACGTCCCATTTTTATACAAGGCAGAGAGCTCTTCTTTCATAGCTGAATTCCAATGAGAAAATTTTGAGGCTTATTTAAAAGTCCTCGGTTCATAAGATAATGGGTCATTCTGAATTGCAACCAAAGCAGATGGCAATGTATATGGGGAAGTCGCTGCCAACAGCTCAGAAACACCGCGATATTTTAATGGTAGAGTGGATGAACCAAAGACGTAATTAACAGGACTAACCGAATCAGAATTAGTAGATGAGCCTTGTAACGAGGCTGAATTACCAGGGGTGGAACTGGAAGTAATGGAAACTGATGGCTGCTGCATGTCATTCGGCTGAATAGCCTGGGAGGTGGGTGTAACTGGCGGAAAATCAAGTGGGACTGGGCTGTTGGAGAAAATGGGCCGCTGCGAAGCTTGATGTGGGCTGGCCACGGTTGGAGGCCCAGTAGTAGGCGGCTTAGTCTGACGGGAAATGGGGAACGGGCCTGATGGAGAGAGGGCCGGCCCAATGGCTGCTGGACTGAAATTAAAGCCCGTACTAGATTGTGTAGATATCTCCATGTCGTGGTCCAAATGAACATAAGGTCCAAAGTCCGCTCCTTTCGTTCCTGTTAACTATTTATTTGTACTACTGTCTTGCCAAGGAAAACTAAATTCATCAAATATCACATGTCTTGATAAATAAACTTTGCCATTAGATAAATCCAAACAGCGGTATCCTTTTCGAGAATTATCATAACCAAGAAAGATGCAATGTGTTGATTTTGGCATAAGTTTGTGAGTATTAACAGGAACAATATGTGGAAAACAAGAACAACCAAAAACCTTTAAAAAACGATAATCAGGTTTTCGTTTCCACAATTTCTGATAAGGAGACAAGAATTGAAGTTGTCGCATAGGGAGACGATTTATTAAGTGTACAGCTGTGTTGAAAGCCTCAAGCCAAAATTTGTAAGGAACTTTGGCTTTAGCCATGAGACATAAACCCATCTCTACGATATGTCTGTGTTTACGTTCGACAACCCCATTTTGTTGGGGGGTGTAAGGACAGGTAAGTTGATGATGAATACCCACCCTTTTGAGAAAAGAGGTAAACAGACGACTAGTAAACTCACCCCCCCCCCATCAGTTTGAACAGTCTTAACAGTATGAATAGCATGAATACGACGAGACAAAAGATTTTCAATTTGTGTTTTGAAGTCAGAGAATATTTGAGTCACATCAGATTTATGAGTCATAGGAAAAATCCAAACAAAACGAGAGAAGTCATCAACAATTGAAAGATAGTATCGAAAACCATTCAAAGACAAAACCGGGGCTGGACCCCAAACATCCAAATGCAACATATCAAGGGGATTAAGTGCATTAAAATTTCTAAGATTAAAGGACAACTTGCTAGACTTTCCTAAAGGACAAGAATGACAACTATGTTGTTCATTTATTTTATGACTCAAAGGTAAACTAAACTGACGACACAAAACTTTAAAAATCGGAGTAGATGGATGACCCAAACGAGCATGCCAAATATCCTGACTGGAACGTTCACCAAGTAGGGCAACAGGACTCTTTTGCGATTTGGAATTGAAGGAGAACATGTATAAACCCCCGGAATTATGGCCAGTAATGAGAACCTCCTTCGTTCGAATATCCTTAACACGAAAACCAAAAGAGTCAAGTTCAAAAAAACAATTATTATCCTTGGAGAATTGACGAATGGATAATAGAGGTTTATGAATATGTGGAACATAAAGAATATTACGAAGTGCAAAAGTTCGATTATTGATGTGAAGTGAAGAATGACCAATGCGAGAAATATTTAACTTATTGCCATTACCAACAGTGACTACATCTTTACCTGAATATGGATAAGATCCGGAAAAAGAAGAAGGATCGGCTGTCATGTGATTTGTGGCACCGGAATCAAGAATAAACGGGTCCGACTGTGCCATGTATGCCGTGTTATTCTGACAATCAAGTGCTCCATGACCCATCTGGAAACATAACTAACATTCAATATTCGGGTTTGAACCCCCATGTCTGCTACCAGCACCACCCGAAGGGCCTCCCCTGCCGGAAGAATGAGAGCCACCGCGTCCACCACCTCGACCGTTTCCTCTTCCATAAGACCAATTATTGTTCCAGCTTCCCCAATTTCCATTGTTATTACCCCAGTTGTTATTCCAATTTCCACCATTATAGTTTCGATTTCCTCCATTATTGTTCCAATTACTTCCATTATTGTTCCAATTACCTCGGTTCCCATTATTCCCGCCTTGACGATTCCCTTGATTTCGATTGTTTCTGCCACGATTTCCTCCCCGATTCTGATTACTACCGCTGCTGTTGTTACCCCGATTCTGTCCGTTGCCGCTGCTGTGATTTCCGCCACTGCTACCGCCGGCATAATTAGCTTCCAGAGACAGAGAATGGGTCGGAGAAGTTGCTACCAAGGCTGAAGTTTGGACGGGTGGTGTTGCAAATTTCTGTAACAACATCTCCTCTTTTAACAACAAATCACTCAGCCTATCCAATGTAAGTGGAGTCTGAGCATGGGTGGCGGCAATTGCGGTCAGGAATTCCTTGTATTCTTGCCCTAAGCCGCCACAAATCCGCTGAATAAGAACAGAATCGTCGACGGGATTACCGGCTGCTGTAAGGGCATCAGAAATTTGAGAAGCTCGAAGAAGGTAGTCCACAATCGAGGTGTCGGGAGCTTTCTTCAAATCGTGTAGCTTCTCTTTAAGTGTCTCGATTTGTAGGGCCGATGTCGCACCAAATCGCTTAGCTAGGACTGCCCATGCATCCGGTGCTGTGAGGCATGAATTAAGGTACGGTTGAACTGCTGGGGTTACGGTGCCCTTTATCCACCCACAAACTAAGTCCGTGGCATCCTTCCAGACGGCATGTTGTGGGTTTTCTTTGCCGTCGACGAGGGTAGCTGCCGGTTGATCAGGGTCAATCACAAAAGCAAGATGGTGAGTACGTAGGAGAGTTTTGAACAACGTACTCCAATTCACGTAGTTGTCCTTGGTTAGGTATGTTTGGCCCATGATGGCGGTGGGATTATAGAAGATTGGTAAACCATTGGCGGAGGAGAAGCCGCTGGTTGAGCCGGATACGCCGGAGTTTGGTGTGGTAGTCATGATGGCTGGATACAAATAAGAAGAGGGGTAGGGTTTGTCTATGGATCAATCACAAGTCTGATACCATGTTAAAGTCTTAGGTTCCACCTTAAAACCAATTGGTGATAAGGGGAGTAGCCCAGGATCTTTATATATTATAGGCAAGGTTTGTCAGTTCCCAATGTGGAATAATATCTCTAACATCCTCAACATTGGTTACATCATTTGTTTTGTGTTGCTCTCTATGAAGGTTGATATTTTACATAACCTCAGCTAGATTGTCATCCTTATCAACCTCTCACCTGTTGGAGCTGGATTACTATCACTAGCCACCTGCACCAACTCTGTACAGGCTTTTTGAAGCTCTTTGTTAACAACCTCGGGAAGTAATTGCCCTCTCTTAGCCATTTTAGGGTCTACCTTCATAGGATTAGCCTCAAAACTACCATTCCCCTTGGTATTTTGATTCTCAACACCTCCAATATCAATAATTTCGGGTTCGTTCACATCACCATCTATTTTAGCACCAGTATGACCCTTTCACTCCATCATCTGCAGCCTTCATACTGGTTGTCGCCTTTGATTTTTCTAAAGGCTGATCATCCAAATTAGACTTAACATCATTAGCAATAGCCTTATTCTTCTCCAAAGGCAGTCCAGCAGCTTTGTTCACTTTCTCACCAACTGCAGTAATAGCCTTAGAAACAGCCCCTTCTTGGGCCTTCCTTTTCTTACACATAAAAGCACTATGCCCTAAAACAAAGCAGTGTTTGCAATATTCTGGAACATTATCAAATTCCAACTTTTGAAAAAATCCCTCCATCACATCTCCACAATCAACGTAGACTTCTGTAGGAAGAACATTTTGAACATCAACTTGAACCAAGATCTTTGCAACACTTGGTCTAGACATCTCTGCTGTTGCCTTATCAATCAATTGACAAAGGCATTCCAAAGAGCCTAGCAATCGAGAAAAGAATTGATTTGTTAAAGAGATGGGCAGGGAGCCCTGGTAAACCAACACAAACAGCCACCATTGATGACTCCTTTTCAGGCCTCCAAGATGGCGGCGACCAAGCTAGGGTTCTCATGGGAAACCTTGTAACATACCATACCTCCTTCATCCAAAGCCTTCGATAGTCTTCAGTATTAGACAACTGAATAAGCATGTGTTTTGAATCAATGTGCCCTAGTTTGTAGCCTCCTTTAAAATTAAATTTGGCAAAGGCCATTCTTGCAGCTTCCATAGTAGGTTTTCCATGGGAAAACTTTCCAACTAGAGTCCATGCAAAGGGTTTGCAAAGCGTATCAATGATTTCCTTTGACAGTTTAATTGATGGAGTTCCCTTATACGAAGATGCTACTCATAAAGGTGTTCCTTCCTTAAAACTTTCTAAAGAGGTAATTGATGCCTTTGCTCGCCCCTTTGCTTGGACCCTTGTGGGAAAATTTACTAATGGCCGACCTACCATGGAAGCAGCAAGGATTGCCTTCACGCATTTCCATTTAAAGAGTGACTATAAACTTTGTCATCTTGACACTCGTCACATGCTGATCCAATTGACTAACGAGGAGGACTTCCAACGACTCTGGACTAGAGAGGTTTGGTATGTTCATCGATTTCCAATGCGAACTTCTGTTTGGACACCTTCTTGGCTGCCTCAAACGAATTCTCCCATTGTTCTTGTATGGGTTAGTTTACCCGGGCTCCCTGTGCACTTATTCATTAAGGTATTCCTATTCTCTTTGGCTAGAATTTTTGGTAAACCCATGTCAATTGATAAAGCAACTGCAGAATTATCCCGACCAAGTGTTGCTAAAGTTCTTGTGCAAGTTGATCTTCGTAAAAGGTTACCCGAGAAGATCCATATTGATTGTGGTGATTGCATGCCTAGTTTTTTCCAAGCTATAGAATATGATAATCTACCAATGTTCTGTAATCATTGTTCTCTTCTGGGACATGATGAATTCCATTGCAGAATTTTAAATTCTGAATATAAGAAAGGCAATGTGAACACTGTTTCAAATAAGGTTGATGATGGAAAGGACGGTGGTCCCAAGGAAACTAAGAATAATAAAGGCGAGAATAAGAAGGATGATAATATGCGTGAGATATGGAAAAAGAAAGACGATGGCAAGAAAAAAAGTGACCATATTGGCAGCAGTAAGGATGTCCAAACTGATGTTATTGATCTCACAAATAAGGAGTCAAATAATAATGGGTCCAAGACAATTATGGTTGCTAGAAGAGGTGTTGTTTTGCCTCAATCTGTAAATGATGCGTTATCAAAGACCTTAAAGGCTACAAATACTAAAGCTGGATCTATGCCATCACAAATTGATAAGGATGATGTCTCCATTCCAGAACTTCAAGATCCTCACAAACTTTGCACGCCTTTGAGAGAAGAATCTGCAATGAGAGCTAAACCCTCTTCCCATGCAAAAATGAGTGCTGTTAGCTCTCTTAATCTTTCTCCTAGAGCTCCTCAAGTGACATCTCTGAACCAAGTAATGAACCTGCAAATGAACTTCAAAGAGAAAATGTTCGCCTTGAATGCTCAAGATGATGATGGCTTTATTACAGTTACTCACAAAAAGAAAAAGAGTAGGGAGAAATCCCCATCACTGTGAGTTCCCTGGTTCCTTTTTTTTCCTCAATTACTTCTCCTTCCTTTTGGTTTTAATGGTTAGTTTTATTAGCTGGAATGCACGTGGTATTGCTAATGGTGCCACTGTTCGTAGAATTAAGCGTTTGTTTCGCATTTATGGGGTTTCTTTGTTTGCTCTTTATGAACCGAAAGTTGCAAGTACTTCCTTGGATCAGTTTATTCGGAAAGTGGGGTGTGAAAGTGGCATGTCTAAGGCTAGTAATAGAATTTGGGTTGTATGGAGACATGGTCTTCAAGCTACAATTATTCATGATTCTTCTCAAGCTCTTACTTTGCAAGTATCTCATCCTTTATGGGCCGATTCAGTTTGGGTTTCCTTTGTTCATGCAAGCTGCTATTAGATTGACTCGGATTTCTCTTTGGGAAGATTTAATGGCCATTAGTGATGTGGATTTTCCTTGGATGGTAATTGGGGATTTCAACTGTGTTTTGGATCAATCGGAGAAAATAGGTGGTAAACCTATTAATAATATGGCTGTTACAGAATTCTCTGACATGATCCAATATTCTAACTTAATGGATGCTGGTTATGAGGGTAATGTGGCTACTTGGTACAATAAACAAAGGGGGAGAAGAGCTATTTATCAACGGCTAGATAGAGCAATGTATAATGGTAAATGGCTGAATATGTTTTCTATTTCTCGGCTCACTCACTTATCCAGATTATGTTCTGACCATGCTCCTATCCTTGTGAATGCTATTATTGAAGGAGAAGTGAAGAAAAGCTCCTTTCGGTTTCTTAATATCTGGTTGAAGCATCCTTCCTTTTCTAAGCTTATCCAAGATTCTTGGGTTGTCCCAATGGATGGGAGGCCAATGGTTTCTTTTGCTAAAAAGTTGGGGCGGCTTAGAAAGTGTATTTCTGAATGGAATAAACAGGTTTATGGTCGAAAACAGGAAAATTACAAAAGAAAACATCAAATACTAAAATCTAACATAAGGGATAGCAGCCCTATCTAAGATATAAGCTCCTTTGAAGAAGAGCTTGAACATATTGAAAATGTTTTCAATGAAGTTACCAATGTAATTCAGCCTGGAGTTGGATTTGAAGCCGTCTATGGTTGATCCGGTTGATTTCCCTTCCCTTCAAACACTCGCCAAGCCCAACCCAATCCCCCAAGCGGCTAACCCTAATATTGTTCCCGAAAACCCTAGCGCTGCATTACCGTTGCATAGGCAGCAGTCGCCTCATGCTAACCCTAATCCTTCCTTTGTGGCACAAACTTCAAACAAATCATTTGCGTCGCTGCTTTCTCTTTCAAACCCGTTACCAATTAATGATATTCCTTTGATCCCTGCTGCAACACATAAAGGATTTCCTTCACTCAAACTGTCTAAGGAGGCCATTGATGCCTTTGCAAGGCCTTTTGCGTGGACACTTGTGGGTAAATTTACTAATGGACGTCCAACCATGGAAGATGACAGAATTGCCTTTGCAAAGTTCAATATGAAAGGATCGTTCAAAATTGGGCATCTTGATTCTCGCCATATGCTCATTCAGTTATCAAACGAAGAAGATTTCCAGCGGCTTTGGACAAGAGAGGTCACTTATGTTAATCGATTTCCGATGCGAACTTCTGTTTGGTTTCCCACTTGGAAGCCGCAAACTGACTCTCCTATTGTTCCCATTTGGGTAAGCCTTCCCGGATTGCAAATTCATTTGTTCAATAAAATCTTCATATTTTCGCTTGCTAGAATCTTTGGTAGGTCTATCGATAAAGCCACTGCTGAATTGACTCGACCGAGTGTTGCTAAAATTCTGGTGCAAGTGGATCTCCTCAAAAGATTACCCGATAAGATTCATGTGGATTGTGGCGATTGTATGCCTAGCTTTTTTCAATCTGTTGAATATGATAACATGCCCTTATATTGCAGACATTGCTCCTTATTGGGACATGATGAGTTTAATTGTCGAGTCTTAAATTCAGAGTATAAGAAAAATAACAATGTAGCAGCTCCTCAAAAGGCGAATAATGGTAAAAAGGTTGTGGAAAGCAAAGAAGCCAAACTTCCTGTTGACAAAGAGAAGAAAGGTGTAAATAATCAGGAAATTTGGATAAAGAAGAATAATGGTTATGGTAAAGATGGGCTTGCTGAAACAAGCAAGAATGGTGAGAATAAAGTGATTGATTTGAACAAAAAGGATGTCACTATCCTAAGGCAATTTTTATGGCCAGAAGAGGTGTCTATCTTCCCCAATCGGTTAATGATGCTTTGTCAAAGAAGCTCTCAGCCATTAAGACAAGAGTTAACACCAATCCTTCCCATTATGTTGATGTTAATGTTCCAATTCCATACCTGCAAGATCCTAGAAAATTGTGTACCCCTTTAAGGGATGATTCTGCAATGCGAGTTAAGCCTTCTTCCCAAGTTAAGCGGAATGTTTTTAGCTCCTTAAACCTCTCTCCAAGAGAACCGCAAGTGACATCTCTTAATCAAGTGATTGATTTTCAGCTGGATTACAAAGAAAGATTGTCCCTGGTTGATGCAAAGGATAATGATGATGATGGCCGGGGTCAGCCATTTCCTGATGGCGTTTCGGAGGTTACTGTTGAAATTCCCAAGTGCAATGCTATGGATGCTATTGAATTTGTCTTACCTAAGGCGGATGATAATGTGGATGCGCAGAATTTATCTCCAAGGGCTGCGCATATCAGGGAGAATTTTGTTACTGAAATGGCTGGATCTACCCCATATGCTGGCCCAGATAAAAAGAATGCTGTTGATGAAGGCTTCATTAAAGTCACTTCAAGGAAAAATAGGAGTAAATCCCTCAAGGAGGGTACTTCTAACTCAATTAGGAGAAATGCTTTCATTTCATAGGCCAGGTCTTCTTTCGTCCCTTCGTAGGTTAGGGTTTTGTTCCCCCCTCCTCTTGTTTTGGGGCGGTCCAGATGGACTTGCACCCCTCCCCTTAGCTTCCTTGATTTTATTGTTGGCTTTAAGCCCCACATTTTAGTTTAGTTTCCTTTTCCGGTGGTTAGGTATTGTCCCCCACCGTGCTTTGTAATTTTTATTTTATCAATAAAATCTAGGGAGGTCCCATCCTCCTTTCGCCAAAAAAAAAAAAAACAGGTTTATGGTCGAATGGATCAACAACTTAAAAATGCTGAAGATGAAGTTTTATATAGAGAAATCCAGCATCAACAAATTGATAATGAGGAATCTAGGGCTGCTTTGGGTCTTGCTCAGGCTAATCTCCTTCAAATGATGAAAATAGAAGAGGAATTATGGGCCCAAAAAGCAAATTTGCATTGGTTAAAGGCGGGAGATCGAAATACGAAATTTTTCCATGCCACGGTTGAGAAGAAAAGACAAAGGCTGTTCATTCATCGAATTAAAAATAGACAAGGTGTTTGGCTTACTGACCAAAATGACATATAACAAGAGGCTGTAAATTTTTATTCGGAGCAACTTCAAGGTCAGCAACACAACCCTTCGGATGAATTATCATTCCTTATTCCTCGCGCTGATCACTGATGAAGATAACACCATGCTTACTGGCGTCCCTACCATGGCTGAAGTTCGGGATGTGGTGTTTAGGATAAATGGGCAAAGTGCAGCCGGTCCTAATGGTTTCACGGGGGAATTCTATAAAGGTTGTTGGGATATTATTAAAGGTGATTTTCACAGAGCAGTTGGAGATTTCTTTTTAGGTTTTCAAATGCCTAGAAGCTGGACTAGCACCTTGATTGTAACTATTCCAAAGGTTGATGCACCTTCTACTTTCTCGGATCTTAGACCTATTAGCCTTTGTAACTTCTGTAATAAAGTTATCACCAAGCTTCTTACTTGCCGTCTTGCTCCTATTCTCCCTCGTATCATATCTCCCCAACAAAGTGGTTTTGTCAAAGGAAGAGTCATTCATGAAAATGTTCTTCTAGCACAAGAAATTATGCAATCTATTAACAAGAAGGTTCGGGGTTCTAATGTGGCGCTTAAGCTTGATATGGCAAAAGCTTATGATCGGCTCTCTTGGTTTGGTCTTGTAAAAGTTATGAGATTATTTGGATTCAATGAGATATGGATTGATATGATATTTCGATGTATCTCTAATAGCTGGTTCTCGGTTCTTGTCAATGGGGAGAGTTGTGGGTTTTTTCATTCTTCAAGGGGCTTAAGGCAAGGGGATCCTCTATCCCCTTACTTATTCATTATTGCAGCGGAAATGATGAGTCGTGGGTTAAATCATCTTCACACGGTTTTTCCCCAATATAGGTATCGTATTCATATATTAATACTCCTATGGTTTCTCATTTAGCATATGCGGATGATGTGATTATTTTTTGTAATGGGTCTAAAAACTCTCTTGAGAGTCATATGAAGTATTTGGAATGGTATCAACAATTTTCGGGCCAGCTGGTAAACGACTAAAAATAATTTCTCTCTAGGTTCTTGGCGTTCTTGGTGAAACCCTAATTAGGGTTTGGCCCTCCATGGCTGATCCGGTCATGTTTCCTCCTCTTCCATCTAATGCAAATCATAATATTTTTTTTTTGGCGAAAGGAGACGGTACTCCCTAGATTTTATTAATTAAAAAGAAAATTACAAAACTAGGTGGGGGACATGACAACCTCAACCACCTGGAAAAGCAACGGGAGGAGTCCTTACACAAACTGTAAGGTACTCTACAAAAAGGGAATGTAACTCATAATACCAATCACAATGTTAACCCTAATCCGCTGCAAAACCCTAATGCTGAACCAAGTATTACTTCAGCCGTAATACTCCCTCATGCAAACCCTACAGCGCCGCCTCCTCCTAACCCTAATAAATCTTTTGCTTCAATATTCAGCTCCTCTCAATCGACTCCAATCCAAGATATTCCATTGATTCCAGCCGCTATTCACAAAGGTATGCCATCATTGAAACTTTCGAAGGAAGCTTTAGATGCTTTTGCTCGGCCTTTTGCTTGGACCTTGGTTGGAAAATTTTCTAATGGCCGACCTACTATGGAGGCTGCAAGAATTGCCTTTGCTACGTTTCATTTGAAGGGAGCTTATAAATTGGGCCATATTGATTCTCATCATATGTTGATTCAACTCACCAATGAAGAAGATTTCCAATGCATTTGGATAAGGGAGGCATGGTATGTGAACAGATTTCCTATGCGTACTTCAGTTTGGACACCTTCGTGGAAACCACAAATGGATTCTTCTATTTTTCCTGTGTGGGTAAGTCTTCCTGGATTGCCGGTTCACTTATTCAATAAAATTTTTCTATTTTCTTTGGATCGAATCTTTGGAAAGCCTATGTCGCTTGATAAAGCTACTGCTGAATTGTCTAGGCCAAGTGTGGCTAAGATATTGGTGCAAGTTGATTTACTAAAACGGCTTCCTGATAAAATTGATATAGATTGTGGTGATTGTATGCCGAGTTTTGTGCAACCTGTTGAGTATGATAACATGCCTATGTATTGCAGCCATTGTTCTCTATTAGGTCATGATAATTTTAATTGTCGCATTCTAAATTCTGAATACAAGAAGAATGGTGATGGGGATGGAAAGAAGAAGGCTGATCAAGGAATGAAAAGGGATGATAAGGAGGGTCATAAGAAGGGGGATACTAAAAATGAAGTTTGGATTCGGAAAGACAAAAATAAGGGTATTCAAGCAGGTACAAGCAAGTGTGCTGAATTTAATGAAACTGTTTTGACCAAAAAAGATGAGTTAAAAGTTGTTATTGATCTTACAAAGAAGGATGGTAGCTCTAAGGTTTATACGGCTCCTTTGATGGCTAGAAGGGGTATTGTTTTGCCACAATCTGTTAATGATGCTCTGTCAAAAAGCCTAAAGGCTATAAAAGACTAAGGCTGGTCTCTCAGAAATGGACGAAAGGGATGATGTTCAAATATCTATTCCTGAAGTTCAAGATCCTCTTAAATTATGCACGCCTTTGCGAGATGATTCTGCTATGCGAGCCAAATCTTATTCCCATGTAAAGATGAATGCTTTTGGTTCGCTTAATCTGTCGCCTAGAGCTCCTCAAGTTACATCGCTGAATCAAGTCATGAACATGCAAATGGACTTCAAAGAATCTCTAACCGCATTGCAGGCCCAAGAAGATGATGGTTTCATTACTGTTACACATAAAAGGAAAAAGAGTAGGGAGAAATCCCCCTCACTGTGAGTTCCCTTTTCGTTTTATCTCCTCAATTACTCTCCCTCCTTTTAGTTTTAATGGTTAGTTTTATTAGTTGGAATGCTCGTGGTATTGCTAACGGTGCCACTGTTCGTAGAATTAAGCATTTATTTCGCATTTATGGGGTTTCTTTGTTTGCTCTTTATGAACCGAAAGTTGCAAATACTTCTTTGGATCAGTTTATTCAAAAAGTGGGTTGTGAAAGTGGCATGGCTAATGCTAGTAATAGAATTTGGGTTGTATGGAAACATGGCCTTCAAGCTACAATTATTCATGATTCTTCTCAAGCTCTTACAGTGCAAGTTTCACATCCTCTATGGGCTGATTCTGTTTGGGTTTCCTTTGTTCATGCAAGCTGCAATAGATTGACTCGGATTTCTCTTTGGGATGATTTAATGGCCATTAGTGATGTGGATTTTCCTTGGATGGTAATTGGTGATTTTAACTGTGTTTTAGATCAATCGGAAAAAATAGGTGGCAAACCTATCAATAATATGGCTGTTACGGAATTCTCTGACATGATCCAATATTCTAACTTAAGGATGCTGGTTTTGAGGGTAATGTGGCTACTTGGTACAATAAACAAAGGGGGAGAAGAGCCATTTATCAACGGCTGGATAGAGCTATGTATAATGATAAATGGCTTAATATGTTTTCTAATTCTCGGGTTACTCATTTATCCAGATTATGTTCTGATCATGCTCCAATCCTTGTGAATGTTATTATTGAAGGAGAAGTGAAGAAATCCTCCTTTCGGTTCCTTAATATCTGGTTGAAGCATCCTTCCTTTTCTAAGCTTATCCAAGATTCTTGGGCTGTTCCAATGGATGGGAGGCCTATGGTTTCTTTTGCTAAAAAGTTGGGGCGGCTTAGAAAGTGTATTTCTGTATGGAATAAACAGGTGTATGGCAGAGTGGATCAACAAATTAAAAATGCTGAAGATGAAGTGTTATATAGAGAAATCCAGCATCAACAAATCGGCAATGAGGAGTCTAGGGCTGCTTTGGGTCTTGCTCAGGCTAATCTCCTTCAAATGATGAAAATAGAAGAGGAATTATGGGCCCAAAAAGCAAATCTGCATTGGTTAAAGGCGGGAGATCGAAATACAAAATATTTTCATGCAACGGTAAAGAAGAAAAGACAAAGGCTGTTCATCCATCGAATTAAAAATCGTCAAGGAGCATGGCTTACTGACCAAAATGATATTAAAGAAGAGGCAGTTAATTTTTATTCTGAGCAACTTCAAGGTCCGCTTCAAAATCCTTCTGATGAATAGGTAGTCCCAAGGCGTCGACCACACGGCCTAGCAGAGCCTTTCCCGCAGGAACATCGACAATAGATCCAGTGCATTTGACAAGATCTCCTTCTTTAATAGCAGTATCACTACCAAAGACAACAATACCTACATTCTCATTTTCAAGATTCAATGCTATTCCTTTCACACCGCTGGCAAATTCAACCATTTCTCCAGCTTGAATCTCGTTCAATCCATAAACACGTGCAATCCCATCTCCAACTGAGACCACTCGACCAATCTCATCTACTTGAAAATTCGTGTAAAAGTTGCTAATTCGACTTTCTAATAGACTTGTTAGTTCCGCAGCTCTTGTCGAGAATTCCATGATTCAATTTGATTATAGAGTCAAGTGGGAATGCCACTTTATTAAGATATTTAGAACAGAATAAAAAGAGATAAAAGAAGAAAGCACTAGAACCCAATAAGTTCTAAACTTTGGAGAAAGTAGGGACTGCTCATTCCTTTACACACGAGATCCAAATGGATCTCGTGTAGCGCAAGAATTTGTTATTGAATAGAACCTACCGAATTCTCGACACTAATAAGGCAATCTATAATTTTTTTAAAATGGATCTCATCTGGGAAGTTCCCAGTAGGAGATTCTTCTTTATATCGGTTAACAAGTGCTTCGAGTGTACTCATGGTTTTTCGGTGCATTTTTTTTAGTGTGAATTCTTAAAAGTTGTTATTATGCACTCGTTCTAGGGCTTGGCCTAGCTTAAAAGCACCAAAGAGGCTTCCTATGGATAGGATTAGTCCGACAACTAAGCGATGATCAGAGAAAATTTCCATCATTCCTTCTTTCTTTTTCACTTGATTTTAGAACAACCCCCTACCCGAAACATTCTTAAGACCACCAATCCCTCTCGAATGAGTTCTACTATAGAAGATTTCAACGTAGACCTGGGGACAAATCTTTCACTCACTGAGAAGTGAAAACCTGTGACTAGATCGTCCTGAAGATGGATGCGATGGGAAGAAGTGGCATTTGGAAGTATTGCCGACTTAACATTTAGGTTTTGGCATAACAAAGCTCGCACTGTCTTTTCGCACTTAGGCGCACAGCGTGCCATTGGTAATGATTCTACTACAGTCCCACAAATTAGCAAGCTGGTCCTAAGTAATCGTTGTTGTTCATTAGATTCCGGCGGAACTACTTCGTTAGGATTGAGGAATTGCTGCGATTCTTCCTGAATAGCCTGGATTCTCCCGTCGAGAGTCGCTTTGAAAGTCTTACCTAAACTCTTCCGACTGAATATGATAAAGCCTATAAAACAAGCAGCGACTATCATTTCTTCATTATAGATTGAGATCTTCTTCGAACTTGATGCAAAAATAGATAGAATAGCAGCAAATAGCATCTTTCTAGCCTGCATATTCGTGGAACTCAATCTCATTTAGAAAGCCTTCTCTCTATCTTTCAGCAACTGAATGGGAAGTGGTTTAGTAAAGGACTTTAGAATCGGATGCGCTCGCCCAGCGAGAAAGGCCCTGACCCTGCCAACCAAGTCAAAATCAAAAAGAAAGAAGAGAACGAAAAGAGAACTTTGTATTTTGGGAACTCTCTAGGAGTCATGTTTAACCTTGAATGCTATTAATAGATTCTACAGCAATAGTCCCTCGGACTCGGAAAGTAATAACGAAAATGGCTAAGCCAATAGCAGATTCCGCAGCTGCCACCGTTGGAACCAATGAAGCAAATGATTTTTTTTTTTTTTTGGCGAAAGGAGACGGTACTCCCTAGATTTTATTAATTAAAGAAAATAATTACAAACATGGTGGGGGACATTACAACCTCAACCACCAGGAAAAGGAAAACTAGGGGGGAGGCCATACACACGGCGTATGGTCCTCTACAATATAAGGTGGGGTAACTACAATAAATAGAAAACAATCTATATAAAAATCTGGCCATAGAGTTAATGAAATCGAGCATGAGGGATCCTAGCCTTGTCCAAAACAACACAGCCTTTACAAGGCCTAGGAATATCATCAAAGGAAGTGAAAGTGAAATTTTGGGCCTCGTCTGCAGCAAAGTTAGCTAAACCATCCGCTACACCATTCCCTTCGCGAAGAATATGAGTAATTTGAACTTCCATTTGAGCCAATAATCTATGGATATGAGAAATAACATACCAAACAGCCCATGGGATATGGTACTCCCGAATAAGAATCCGCATCAAAACCTGAGAATCAACCTCTAACCAAATACGATGGAAGCCACGAGCATGTGCTAAGATAAGCCCGTCCCTTGCAGCCATAGCCTCCGCCATCATATTGGATTGGCAGCCATAAAAATGGGAGAAACCAAGAATAAAATCCCCTTTGTGATTCCTAAAAACACCTCCCCCGTATACAATTCCGGGTTACCCCTAGAAACTCCATCCGTATTAAGCTTTATCTCATCAACATTAGGGGGAACCCAAAGAACCATTCGGACTTTAGGAATGAAAAAGGGTTTAGGGGCCAAATGAAAAATATCCATCAAATAATTATTATCTTGACTTCTCGTGAAAGAAAGGGAGAAGGAGAGGGCGATATTAGAAGCTTGAGTACGAACCTTATGAATAATAGCATTGGAACTCATACGAATATCTTCAAGTCTGCTCTTATTTCTAGCGCACCAAATTTCCCATAAAATTAGAGCTGGAAGGAGACGAGAAAGCCAAGAGCAAACATTGGAATCAGAATTAGAATGACATTGCCACCATGCAGGCCATTATGCAAAGCACGCCAAAGAAACATCGAGATCTTTTTAGGGATATATTTGCTCCAGCAATAAGAATATATAAAAGAGTGAGGACGGCTAGAACGATATTCTCTCCAAGCTGAATTAACAGAGAACTTACCAGAAGAAGAAGGCATCCAAATAGGGACGTCCTCCTTATCCGACAGAGAAATAGCATGAGAATTTATCAGAGACACAAGCTGTTGTCCAAAAGACTCTCGGATGTGATCAATATGAGGGGCGGCATTATGGAAAAGAGAAGAGACCACAACGTGATCAAAAGGAGAAGGACCCATATCCCCTTCCAACCATTTTCATGAATGGAAATGTCTCCTCTCCGAACCCTCCAAGCTAATCTATCCTCCACTAAAGGCTTTGCTGCAATTAATCTTTTCCAAATATGAGAGGAGTATGATGTGAGACAAGCATCCATAGGGTGAATTTCCCAACAATATTTAGCCAACATAAGATCACTCCATAAAGATTTAGAGGTACGCAAATGCCACCAAAGTTTCATGGAAAAAGCCATAGCCATATCTTCGAATTTTCGAATCCCCAAGCCTCCCTCTTCAATCGGCCAGCTCATTTTTTTCCCAAGAAAGCCAATGACATTTCTTCTCCCCATCATTAGAACTCCAAAAAAATCTCATAATAATCTTCTCAAAAGCACGAAAGACCCCTTTAGGAGGATCAATGAGGGATAAATAATAGAGAGGCATAGCAGATAAGCAAGATTGAATAAGAGTGAGTTTGGCACCAAAAGAGAGTAATTTACCCTTCCAAGAAGCAAGTCTAGACTCCATTTTTATAATGAGGGGAGTGAATAGGCTGATCTTCTTTTTACCCGTGTTTAACGGGCAACCCAAATAAAGCAAAGGGAGCTCTTGTTTTACGAATCCCGTAGTGGCTGCCACAATCTCATCTCTATTACCATTATTACCCGTAATGAAGCAGGACTTGTTGATATTCACCAACTGGCCCGAAAAATTCTCGGTACCAATCCAAGTATTTCATATGCGCCTCTAAAGAAGATTTTGAACCATTACAAAAGATAATCACATCATCCGCATAAGCAAGGTGAGAAATTAAAGGAGAATTGATATGAATACGGTACCGTACCGAGGGAACATAGTATGCAATGATTTAAACCCCTACTCATCATTTCCGCCGCAATAATAAAAAGATAAGGAGATAAGGGGTCGCCTTGCCTAAGACCCCTTGTAGAGTGAAAAAAACCACAACTTTCACCATTAACAAGGACGGAGAACCAGCTATTAGAAATACACCGGAAGATGAGATCAATCCAAACCTCATTAAAACCAAATTGCCGCATCACCTTAATAAGGCCAAACCAAGATAACCGATCATAAGCTTTCGCCATATCAAGCTTGAGAGCCACATTAGAACCCCGAACCTTTTTGTTTATAGATTGCATAATTTCCTGAGCCAATAAGACATTCTCATGAATAACTCTACCTTGAACAAACCCACTCTGCTCTGGGGAAATAATGCGAGGAAGAATGGGAGCCAGACGACACGTTAATAATTTTGTAACCACCTTATTACGTAAATTGCAGAGGCTAATTGGTCTTAAGTCCGAGAATGAAGAGGGAGAATCCACCTTAGGAATTGTGACAATTAAAGCACTAGTCCAGCTTCTTGGCATTTGAAACCCAGAAAAGAAATCACCAATTGCACGCACCAAATCAGCCTTAATAATATCCCAGCAACCCTTATAAAATTCACCTGTGAAACCATCCAGACCAGCTGCACTTTGGCCATTCATAGAAAAAATTACCTGTCGAACTTCATCCTCATTAGGAACAGCCGTAAGCGAAGTATTATCCTCTTCTGTAATCAGACGAGGAATAAGAAACATAAAGTCATCTGAAGGAATCTCACAATGGCCTTGAAGCTGATCCGAAAAAAACCTTATAGCCTCCTCTCTAATTTCATTTTTCTCTTTCAGCCACACGCCATCTCTATTCTTTATTTTGTGAATGCATAATTTCTGCCTCTTTTTCTTTACAACAGAATGAAAGAATTTCGTATTTCTATCTCCCTCCTTTAACCACTTTAAATTAGCTTTTTGGGCCCAAAAATCTTCATCTAAATTCAACTTTGAAAGTAATTGCGTCTGGGCTAAATTTAGTGCAGCCCTAGATTCACTCATCATATCATCCGAAGAAATAGAGAATACCAAAAAGTTCAAATTCACAGCTAATAACATTAATTCAATTGACATTACCAAAATAGGAATATTTCGTCTATTAAGGAGGATTCCCCGAATACCTGAAATAGAGATGATCATAGAAAAAGTGAAATATTTGATAGGATCCGTTTCGGGAACGTAGAATCTAAGAGAAATTCAAATGTTATAACTCAAGTACGTCAGAAAGGCTATGTCATTTACAACTTTTACTTTTCTTTCTACTCTTTCTCAGGAGGGCATAGAGTTTCGGAAAAGCCTCTTCCAAAGGATATACGGGATAGGCTCTTTCCTCATTCCTCAGCTGATCAATGATGAAGATAACACCATGCTTACTGGCGTTCCTACCATGGCTGAGATTAGGGAGGTGGTTTTTAGGATGAATGGGCAAAGTGCAGCAGGTCCTGATGGTTTCACGAGGGAATTTTATAAAGGTTGTTGGGACATTATTAAAGGTGATTTTCATAGAGCTGTTGGTGATTTTTTCTCTGGGTTTCAAATGCCTAGAAGCTGGACTAGTACCTTGATTGTTACTATTCCGAAGGTTGCTGCTCCTACTTCATTTTCGGAGTTCAGACCTATTAGTCTTTGTAACTTTAGCAATAAAGTTATCACCAAGCTTCTTACTTGCCGTCTTGCTCCTATTCTCCCTCGTATCATCTCTCCACAACAAAGTGGTTTTGTCAAAGGTAGAGTCATTCATGAAAATGTTCTTCTAGCTCAAGAAATTATGCAATCTATTAACAAGAAGGTTCGGGGTTCTAATGTGGCGCTTAAGCTTGATATGGCTAAAGCTTATGATCGGCTCTCTTGGTTTGGTCTTGTGAAAGTTATGAGACTATTTGGCTTCAATAAGATTTGGAATTATATGATATTTAGATGCATCTCCAATAGCTGGTTTTCGGTTCTTGTCAATGGGGAGAGTTGTGGTTTTTTTCATTCTACAAGGGGTTTAAGGCAAGGGGATCCTCTTTCCCCTTATTTGTTCATTATTGCTGCGGAAATGATGAATCGTGGGTTAAATCATCATCTTCACACTGTTTATCCCCAATATAGATATCGTATTAAATTAATACTCCTATGGTCTCTCATTTAGCATATGCGAATGATGTGATTATTTTTTGCAATGGGTCTAAAAACTCTCTTGAGAGTCATATGAAGTATTTGGAGTGGTATCAACAATTTTTGGGCCAGTTGGTGAACATTCTAAAATCTGGTTTCATTACGGGAAATAATAGAGAACGAGATGAGTTAGTGGCTGCCATCACGGGGTTTGCAAAACAAGATCTCCCTTTACCTTATCTTGGCTGCCCTTTGTATACGGGGCGGAAAAAGATCAGCATTTTTTCTCCTTTGATTCGTAAGATGGAAGATAGACTTGCGTCTTGGAAAGGTAAATTGTTATCTTATGGTGCAAAATTAACCCTTATTCAGTCTTGTCTATCTGCTATTCCTTTATATTACTTGGCTCTTATTGATCCGCCTAGGGGTGTTATTCATGCTATGGAGAAGATCATAGTGCATTTCTTTTGGAGCAATATTGATGGGAATAAGAAATGTCATTGGATTTCTTGGGATAAAATGAGCTGGCCTATTGATGAAGGTGGTTTGGGCATACAGAAATTTGAAGATATTGCTTTGGCTTTTGCTATGAAGCTTTGGTGGCATTTGAGAACTGTTGATTCATTGTGGAGTAAGGCTTTGCTTGCTAAATATTGTTGGGATATCCACCCCATGGACGCTACCATTGTCTCCTTTTCCTCTCATGTTTGGAAACGGATGATTGCTGCTAAGCCTTGGGTGGAAGAGCGAATTGCCTGGGGTGTGGGGAGTGGTCGGATTTCTTTGCATGAAAATTGGCTTGAGGGATCCATGGGTCATCTTCCTTTTGAGCATGTACAAATTTGTTCTTTGTTTGAGAATGGGATGCCCCGTGATGATTACATCCGAAATGCTTATGGTCCTCATCTTCTCTCGCTAATTCAATCTCATTCTATTAATATCTCTGATGATCCGGACATTCCTATTTGGCAGCCTTCTACTTCTGGAAAATTCTCTGTGAATTCGGCATGGACAGAGTGCAGATCTAGCAAGCTTCGTTCTCCTATTTTTGCTTCTTGCTGGAATAAGTATATTCCAAAGAAAATTTATGTTTTTCTTTGGCGAGTGTTGCATGAGGGGCTTCCTACGGATGATATGGTTCAGCGGAGAGGTGTTAGTTTGGCTTCTAAATGTGCTTGTTGTGCTGCACCTTGCCAAGAATCTATAAATCATATTCTTATTGGTGGTAATATTGCTATGGCTGTTTGGGCTTATTTCAGCTCTTTATGTGAAGTTCGGATGTTCTTTGGTAGTTTTCGCCAAGCTCTTATGGGTTGGTGGATTGGTGTTGCAAAGCCTTATTCTAATGCTTCCCATTGGTTAAATTGTATTCTTCCAGCCATTATTTCTTGGGAGCTCTGGGTTACTCGAAATAAATGTAGATTTGATGGTGTTGGCATGAATTTGGGTTGCATTATTCATAAAGTCAGAGAGCAAGTGTTCCTTCTTGCTGCATCTTTTTCTCTTTCTTTTCCATGGTCTTATGAGGAAGAGCATCTTATTTCTAATTTTCGGCTGGCCATTAAGGCTTATGTTGCCCCAAAAATCAGATTGGTTTCTTGGGAATCTCCTAATGATGGTTATATTAAGATTAATACGGATGGAGTTTCTAGGGGAAATCCGGGCATTACTGCGGGTGGTGGTATTTTTCGGGATTCTAACGGAGATTTTATTTATGCTTTTGCTAATTTCTATGGTGTTGAATCTAACATGATGGCTGAAGCTTTGACTGCTCGGGATGCTCTTCAAAGAGCTTTTCATAGAGGTTATCATTTCATTTGGCTTGAGGTTGATTCTCAACCCCTTATGCGCATTATCATCCGGGAGTATCATATTCCTTGGTCGATATGGTATATTATAGCCCATATTCATCGTCTTATGTCTCTTATGAATGTTCGGGTTACTCATATTCTTCGTGAAGGAAATGGTGTTGCTGATGGCTTGGCTAACAAGGCTGCTGATGATAAACAGAATCATGAGTTTCTTCTTTTCAATGACCTTCCTCGCCGTTGCAAAGGTTTCTTTGCTTTGGATAAGGATAGGACCCCTTATTTTAGATACTATTAGTTGTTATGGCTAGATTTCTTTTTTATTTATTTTCTATGTATTCTAGTCTTCCCTCCCTTTATTGTAGAGGACCTTACGACTTGTGTAAGGACTCCCCCCTTAGGTTTCTTTTCATGGTGGTTGAGGTTGTCATGTCCCCCACCTTGTTTTGTAATTTTCTTTTTAATTAATAAAATCTAGGGAGTACCGTCTCCTTTCGCCAAAAAAAAAGCTGGTAAACATTCAAAAATCTGGATTCATTACGGGCAAAAATAGAGACAGAGATGATTTAGTGGCTGCCATCACGGGTTTTGCGAAACAAGACCTCCCTTTAACTTATCTTGGTTGTCCTTTGTATACGGGACGGAAGAGCATCAGCCTTTTTTCTCCTTTGGTTCGAAATATGGAAAATAGACTATCTTCTTGGAAAGGTAAACTGTTATCTTATGGAGCAAAGTTAACCCTTATTCAGTCTTGTCTCTCTGCTATCCCTTTATATTACTTGGTTCTTATTGATTTTCCTAGAGGTGTTATTCATGCTATGGAAAAGATCATTGTGCGTTTCTTTTGGAGTAATATTGATGGGAATTAGAAATGCCATTGGATTTCTTGGGATAAAATGAGCTGGCCTATTGATGAGGGTGGTTTGGGAATCCAAAAATTTGAAGATATTGCCTTGGCTTTAGCTATGAAGTTATGGTGGTGTTTGAGAACCGTTGACTCTTTGTGGAGTAAGCTTATGCTTGCAAAATATTGTTGGGAAACCCACCCCATGGATGCAACTCTTACATCCTTTTCTTCTCATGTTTGGAAAAGGTTGCTTGTTGCTAAGCCTTGGGTGGAAGAGCGAATTACTTGGCGTGTGGGGAGAGGTCAGCTTTCTCTGCATGAAAAGTGGCTTGAGGGATCCATGGGTCATATTCCTATTGAGCATGCAGAAATTTCTTCCTTGTTTGGGAATGGGACGCCCCGAGATGACTACATCCGGAATGTTTATGGTTCCCAACTTCTTTCTCTAATTCATTCTCATTCTATTAATATTTCTGATGACCCGGATACACCTATATGGCGGCCTTCCACTTCTGGAAAATTTACTGTGAACTCGACTTGGAAAGAGTGCAGATCAAGCAAGGTTTGATCTCCTATTTTTGCTTCTTGATGGAATAAGTATATTCCGAAGAAAATTTCTGTTTTTCTTTGGAGAGTTTTGCATGAGGGTTTACCTACGGATGATATGGTTCAGCGGAGAGGTGTTAGTTTGGCGTCTAAATGTGATTGTTGTGTTGCCCCTTGCCAAGAATCTATTTCTCATATTCTTCTCAGTGGTGACACCGCTATGGCTGTTTGGGCTTATTTCAGCTGTGGCGTTCGGTTGTCCATTGGGAGTATTCGCCAAGCTCTTATGGGTTGGTGGATAGGTGCTGCTAAGCCTTCTTCTAATGCCTCCCATTGGTTAACTCGTATTCTTCCAGCCATTATTTCTTGGGAACTCTGGCTAGCTCGAAATAAATGTAGATTTGATGGTGTTGGCATGAATTCTGGTTGCATTATTAATAAAGCCCGAGAGCAGGTGCACCTTATTGCATCTTCCTTTTCTCTCTCTTTCCTATGGGCTTATGATGAAGAGCACATCCTTTCTACTTTCCGGCTGGGCATTAAGTCTTATGTTGCCCCAAAAATCAGATTGGTTACTTGGGACTCTCCTAATGATGGTTCTATAAAGATTAATATGGATGGGGTTTCTAGGGGAAATCCGGGCATTGCTGCGGGAGGAAGTATTTTTCGGGATTCAAACGGAGATTTTATATATGCTTTTGCTAACTACTATGGTGTTGAGTCTAACATGATAGCTGAAGCGTTGGCTGCTCGGGATGCTTTTCATAGAGCTTATCAAAGAGGTTATCATCACATTTGGCTTGAGGTTGATTCTTAACCCCTTATGCGCATTATTCTTCGGGAGTATCATATTCCTTGGTTTATATGGTATATTATAGCCCATATTCATCGCCTCATGTCTCTTATGAATGTTCGGGTTACCCATATTCTTCGTGAAGGAAATGGTGTTGCTGATGGCTTGGCTAACAAGGCTGCAGATGATAAACAGAATCTTGAGTTTCTTCTTTTCCATGACCTTCCTCGCCGGTGCAAAGGTTTCTTTGCCTTAGATAAGGATAGGATCGCATACTTTCGGCAATCTTAGTTTTTATGGCTAGATTCCTTTTTTATTTATTTTCTATGTACTCTAGTCTTCCCTCCCTTTATTGTAGAGGACATTACATCATGTGTAAGGACTCCCCCCTTAGGTTTCTTTCTTGGTGGTTGAGGTTGTCATGTCCCCCACCATGTTTGTAATTTTTTTACTTTATTAATAAAATCTAGGGAGGTGCCGCCCTCCTTTCGCCAAAAAAAAAAAACAAAACAAAGATGCGTATGATCTTGGCGGTGGAATAGGGTTAGAGGTAATAGGTATAGTTTCGGCTCTGGAGCTAGGGTTTTTGAGGTTAGTGACGGCGCTAGGAGAGACGGCCGATGGAGTAGGGTTTGTTTGTGTGGGCTGTAACACATGGCCACCGCAATTAACATGGGAAGGTATTGGATCAGCCATAGTTGGCGAAGAAGACAGCCCTAGGGCAAAACCCTAAAGCAGAAGGAAAAACACACAGTGATCGCCCCTTTTATGCATGTTTTTAGAGAGAAACCTTAGAAAATAATTTTTAGAAACAAAAAATTTTCGAACCAAGAGGGGATGGGTGTTTATGAACCACAGATGAAGTACCAACAACATTTTTTGAATAATTGTGAGTAAGATGCGTACCTTCCAAGTTGGGTTTCGAAGCCATATTAGACGTACCTTGTACATCATTCACCTGATTTTTACCTTTAGAGCCCGAGACATTTTCTTTTTAGATACCACCACTTTCTTGTTGTTGAGAAGTAATTTTGCCATTGACTCCTTCATTAGCCTTGTGTTTTGCAACTCATATCTGCAATTTTTTTGGGCAAGGCAGCTTCTTAAGCAAGTCAACTTGAACAAGAACCTTAGCAATACTAGGCCGAGACAAATCAGCCGTTGGCTTATCAATAGCAAGAGGCTCCCCGCTGCCGTTTTTTCACGCCTTGCTGCTCTTCATTCCGTTTTCTTTCTACCTTGGCGTAACCCTAATTAGGGTTAGCCTTTATGGCTGCCTCCGGTGGCCTCATGGCGGGTCTACATGCTGCTCCTTCCTCCTCTACATCTCCGCCTGCTGCTGGACTTGGTGCGGCTGCTTTGAATGCTAAAGGGACTCCTTCCGGTCTTGGTAATGTTATTCCTAATCCTAGTGGTAATGTGCTTCCTAATTCTAATCATAATGCTGAGAATTCGTTTCCTAATCCTAATATGCCGCCTCCTCCTATTTCTCCTACAAAAGCTAAATCCTTTTCCTCTTTGTTTAAGGATTCTCCTCATGTTAATCCGGTTCCTGCAATGAATCTAGTGCCCATGTCAATTCATAAAGGAGAACCAGCCCTTAAATTTTCAAAAGAGATGATAAATTCATTGGCTCAACCATTTAAATTCACTCTTGTTGGTAAATTCTCTCATGGTAGACCAAACATGGAAATCACTAGACAACATTTTTTAAAGTTTGGATTGAAAGCAGATTTTTCATTGGGTCATGTTGACTCTAAGCACATTCTTATTCGTTTAATGCATGAGGGAGACTTTAATAGGCTTTGGGCTAAAGAACAATGGTATTTAGGCAGATTTCCTATGCGTGTTTTTCGTTGGTCTCCTTCGTGGCACCCGGAAAAGGAATCATCATTGGTTCCGATATGGGTTGGTCTTCCGGGATTGCCAATCCACATGTTTAATAAAGTATGTTTGTACTCCATTGCCAAAATTTTTGGGGAGCCACTTTCTATTGACAAGGCCACGGCTGAACTATCTCGGCCTAGTGTGGCTAAGGTACTTGTTCAAGTTGATTTACTTAAGAAACTTCCTTCTAGGGTTTTCATAGATTGTGGTGATGAGTTTTCAAGTTTTTTTCAAAAATTAGAATTTGATAATCTCCCCCAATATTGTAAGCATTGTTATAAACTTGGCCATGATGTCTCAAAGTGTTTTTATCTCCATCCTAAAGATAAAGTTCAGAATAATATGGTTGATGATAATAATAATAATTCGAACCCTATTATTTTGGAAAAAAACAAAGATGTTTTTGTGGAAACTACTACTAACGTTGGCAATGAAGGTAATAGCAAACTTGATAAGAACACGGGGCTGGCCAAAAAAAGATCAAATATATGTCGCAAAGCACAAGGTTCTCGAAGGTGTTAATGGAAAATCTGCTCAACAACAAGCTAATGGTGGTACTCAAAAAGAGAATGCCTCGCTTGATCAACGTCAATCTACAACTATGGCTGGAAATGGAAATGCGCATGGTAAGAATGCAACTATTGCTGGAAAAGAAAATGCACATGGTACTAATAAAATTCAGAATAATGGTAAGCAAAAAGAGATTGTTTTGGGCAATTTTGCTCACGTGATTGCTGGTCGCCAAGGTACGTCTTCTAATTTTTCTATGAATGTTGTTGGTTCTTCTTCTATGGCTCAAAAACCCCCATCTCCCCTTGGATCAAAATTTTTTGGTTCCAACCTTGCTACTCATGGATTTAGCTTTCTTCCTAAGTGGGGAGCCCTTTTTGTTTCCCCTAATTCGTTAAAATCTGCTATTAATATGGAAAAATCTGCTCCTAACGTTAATCTTGGTGGTAATCATATAATTATTGAAGATGGGTCTATCGAGCTTGAAGAAGAGCTTGAACATAATAATAATGATTTCATTGAGGTTAATAATGTTATTCCCTCTTCCGGCCCATCTTTGGTTGGGGAAGATAGGTTCATGCATTTAGTGCTTGGTAAGTGTGATTCGACTAATTGGAGGTGATAGATAATACTATTCGTAAATGGCACTGGGAGGAGTCAATTGTTAATCTTCATTTATCTCCTTGTGGCCCTCGTGTCACTTCTCGCCTTGATCTTCAAGAGGTCTTCAATGAAGGTAGGGATCCTTTATTTGATGGGAATGTCCCAAACTTTGGGAAATCCAATGATTCTTTGGCTTAAAAGCCATCTCTCTTTCTTTTATATTAAAATTGTTTTAATGGTTGGGGCTCTAAGTTGGAATATCCGGGGTATTGGTAATGCCGCCTCCGTTCGTAGAGTTAAGAGGTTATTAAGGATTCATGATGTCTTTATATGTGGTATTTATGAGCCTAAGGTGGATCCCATCTTACTTCCTTCTTATGTTCGTAAAATTCGTTGTCTTGGAGGTGTTGTTAATGATAAGGGAAATATCTGGGTTGTGTGGAGGCATGGTATCACTTGTGATGTTATTTTTCATGACGATCAAGTGATCACTGTCCGGGTGTCTCATTCTCTTTGGCCCAATCCCGTCCTTATGTCCTTTGTTCATGCTAGTTGTAGCAAATACACTAGAAGGACTTTATGGGATTATATTATTGATGTGAGCAATACTGATGATCCCTGGTTAATTGTGGGGGACTTTAATTTTGTTGTTGATCAATCTGAGAAGCTTGGGGGTAGGCCTGTGGTGGATTCTCGGGTTTCTGAGTTTGTTGATATGATTCAGGTTTCTAATCTTATTGATGGTGGGTTTCGGGGTCATATATTCACCTGGTGGAACAAGAGATCGAAGCGTGCCACTATTCTTCAAAGGCTTGATCGTGCCCTGTATAATGATAAATGGCTGCGTTGTTTCGCTCAAACTTCTATCGATCATCTTAGTAGGACTTGTTCTGATCAGGCTCCATTGGCTATCAATATTCATTTAGTTGATGAGGTTCGTAAGGGTGTTTTCAGATTTCTCAATGTTTGGACTCGTCATAATTCTTTCATTCCTTTGGTTCGGTCTTCGTGGGAAGGTAGAATCTTCGGTAGGCCGTTGGTCAAGTTTAGTAAGAAGCTTACTCGCCTCAAACATGATATTCAGCTTTGGAATCGTACTACGTTTGGGAGAGTTGATCAGCTTGTGAAGCATGCTGAAGATGAAGTTTATGCTAAAGAGCTTCTTTTTGAAAATGATCCTAGTGATGATAATAGGGCTGCCCTTCATCTTGCCCAAGCTAACCTCTCCTATCGGCTTAAGATTGAAGAGGAGTTCTGGATGCAAAAAGCTAACTTAGCTTGGGTCAAAGATGGAGATAATAATACTGCTTTCTTTCATGCTTACGTGAAAAAAGGAGACGTAAATTATACATTCACAAAATTCGGGATAGTGATGGAAATTGGATTGTTGATCGAATTTGATTCAGAGGAGGCCGTTAGATTCTATTCCGATCGCCTTAATGAAAATCCTAATGTTAATGTTGATCCCCCGATGAGTTGCTGAATGTGATACCTCGTTTGATCTCTAATGAGGAAAATAGGATGCTTATTATTCCCCTACGCTTAAAGAGATTCATGATATCGTCTTCGCATGAGTGGGACTAGTCGCCGCTGGTCCTGGACGGTTTTACGGGAGATTTCTATCATAAATGTTGGGATATTATATGCATGGATCTTTATAATGCTGTCCTTGAATTCTTCTTAGGGTTTCTTCTCCCTCGTAGCTGGACCAGTACGCTTATTGTTACTATTCCTAAGGTGGCAGCCCCTACCTCTTTCTCGCAGCTGCGGCCTATTAGCTTGTGTAATTTTTCTAATAAAATCATTACCAAGCTTTTGTGCTCTCGCCTGCAAGCTGTGCTCCCTCGTATCATATCTCCTCAAAGCAAAGTGGCTTTGTGAAAGGTCGAATTATTCATGAAAATGTTTTGCTTGCTCAGAGCTATTTCCGCTTAAGAAGAAGGTGTATGGGTCTAACGTAGCTCTTAAGCTTGATATGGCTAAGGCGTATGATAGGCTCTCTTGGTTTGCCTTGATAAAGGTGATGAGGAGATTTGGCTTTGCTGAAGAATGGTTGGACATGATCTTTAGATGCATTAATTTTTGTTGGTTCTCGTTCCTGATTAATGGTTTTGCTAATGGTTACTTTGTTTCTACTCATGGTCTTCGGCAAGGGGATCCTATATCTCCTAGTCTCTTTATTATTGCTGCTGAGGTTTTAAGCCGAGGTCTTAATAACCTCCATCTTCTTCAACCTCATGTCGCCTTTCATACGGGTAACCTTAATGTTCCTGTTATCTCTCATTTGTCCTATGCTGATGACATTATTATCTTCTGTAATGGAAGCATTCCTTCTCTTGAGCGTCATATGGAGTTTTTGGAGTCTTATCAACGCTTCTCGGCCGCCTTGTTAGCATTTCTAAATCTTGTTTTCTAACGGGGCGGAATGTGGCTGAGCATGATAATGCTATTTCTCTTATTACGGGGTTTCAAAATAAGAACTTGCCTATTGTTTATTTGGGGTGTCCACTCTATATCGGTAGGAAAGTGCAATCTTTGTTTGATCCTGTCATGCAGAAGCTTCGGGATAAGCTCGATTCGTGGCAAGGTAAATTACTCTCGGGTGCTAAGCTTGTTCTCGATTAAGTCCTGCCTCCAAGCTATCCCCATTTACTATATTTCTTTACTTGATCCTCCGAAGTGTGTTGTTAATGCCATGAATCGCCTTATTGCCAATTTCTTTTGGAGTAGTTCTGATGGGGGAAATAAGTGTCATTGGGTCTCTCGGAATGAATTTTTCTGGCCTATTGAGGAAGGGGGCCTTGGCCTCCGAAAATTTGAGGAGATGGCTATTGCGTTTTCTATGAAGCTTTGGTGGCGTTTTCGCACGTCCGACTCTCTTTGGGCCCAGTTTCTTGCGGCCAAATATTGTCGTGATACTCATCCTATGGATGCTATAGCTAGGTTAGGTTGCTCTCACATTTGGAAGCGTATGGTTGCTGCTAAGGATTTGGTGGAGAGTCGTATTGCTTGGGATGTGGGTTGTGGTGATATTTCTATTCAAGAAAAATGGCTTCCCCATGATCTTCCTCTTCTTGATAATCGGCATGATCAGATTTTTTCTCTATTTGAGGATGGTGTGTTAAGGGAAGATTATATTCATAATACTTTTGGGCAGCAATGTTTGATGGAGATTCAATCCTATGGTATTCGGCTTGGTGGGGATCGTGATCAGCCATTTTGGTCCCCTTCCTCTTCGAGCAGATTTTCTATTTCTTCGGCTTGGAGGGAATGTAGAATGTCCCGTACTCGGAGTAGGGTCTTTTCTTGGTGTTGGCATAAGTATATTCCTCTTAAGGTGTCCATTTTCATGTGGAAATGCCTTAAGGCTGCTCTCCCTACTGATGACAACATTTCTCGTAAAGGTATTTCTATTGTCTGTCGTTGTCATTGTTGTTCTAGCCCTTCTCTTGAATCCATACATCACATTCTTCTTCATGGTGAAATTGCCTTTCGTGTGTGGAATTTCTTTGGAAATTTGATTGGTTTTCAAATCTCGGGTTCTACTATCATGCAAAGGATGATTGCTTGGCATGCCTGTAAAATTCCAAGCTTAGTAGGGTTGTGTTATGGTTAGGAGATATCCTTCCGAGTTTCATTTGTTGGGAGCTTTGGAAGCACAGGAATAAATGCAGGTTTGATGATGGGATTCCTAGTTGGGAAAAGGTCCGTAATAATATTCAATTCCATATTAGTGATATCCTTCGTGCTCATAGTCTATCTTTTCATATTATTCCTTCGGAGGTTAATATTGCTATATTTTTTAATATTATTCTGGCCACCCCGTCTATTGCTCGTGTCAAGCTAGTTTATTGGTCCCCTCCTTCTGAGGGACAAGTGAAAGTTAATACAGATGGAGCTTCTCGTGGTAACCCGGGCATTGCCTCGGGTGGAGGTATTTTACGTCATCATGATGGGTCTTTTATTTTTGCATTTTCTCATTTTTATGGTAATGCTTCTAACATGGTTGCTGAAGCTAGGGCTGCTCTTGATGGAATTACTCAAGCTAGGCTTATGGGTTTTGATTCTCTTTGGCTCGAGGTTGATTCTGAAGTTTTGTCTCTCATTTTACTTCGCAAATGCAATATTCCTTGGGAGATTTGGTATTACATTCAAGCCATTTTCAGATTCATGGAGGAAGTATCTATTCAGGTAACTCATGTCTACAGGGAAGGTAATAAAGTGGCAGATTTTCTTGCTAATATTTCGGCTGCTGCGCAAACGGACTTTCAGTTTACTTCATTGGAGTTTTGCCCCAAGCCGTGCCAGAGCCTTCTCTATTTTGATCGGATTGCATATCCTAATATTAGGCAGTAGTTTTCTCTTTATTTTATTGATGTATTTTCCTTTTGTTTTAGATACCCCCCCCCTTTATTGTAGAGGATCTTACAGGTTGTGTAAGAACTCCCCCTAGGTGTTCTTTCTGGTGGTTAAGGTTTTATGTCCCCCACCATGTTTGTATTTTTATTTTTCATTATTAATAAAATCTAGGGAGTACCGTCTCCTTTTGCCAAAAAAAAAAAAAAGCAAGAGGCTCCCCAAAAATCTTGGCAATGGACAAACAAACTTTGTTGAACATATGAATTGGCAACCCAGGAAGACCAACCCACACAGGAACCAAAGAAGACTCCTTCTCCGAATGCCAAGAAGGAGACCAACGAAAAAAATTTGATAGTGTTTTGGTTGATTAAATATTCATTTCATAATCATTTTGACTGATTTCTGTGAAAAGCTCTGATACCACTTGTTGTATCGATTTTACAGCGTTTAAAGACTTTTTATAGAAGAAATGTTGATAGAGTTTCAAACCATGCCCTTGGAGCTTGCTTTAGTCCATACAAAGCCTTTTGGAGTTTGTAGATATGATTTGGAAATTTTGAGTCTTCAAATCCAAGAGGTTGAGCCACATACACGGTTTCTTGAAGTTTACCATTGAGGAAAGCACTATTAGCGTACATTTGATAAAGCTTGAAACGTTTGTAAGATGCATAGGCCAAGAAAATTCTGATTGCTTCAAGTCTTGAAACTGGAGCAAATGTTTCATCGTAGTCAATTCCTTCTTCTTGCCTATATCCTTGTGCAACCAACCTCGCTTTATTTCTGGTGATGCTTCCATTCTCATCCATCTTATTTCTAAACACCCATTTTGTACCTATAACTCCTTGATCATGAGGTTTAGGAACTAATGTCCAAACTTTACATCTTTCAAACTGGTTGAGTTCTTCTTGAATAGCAACAACCCAACTTGAATCTTGAAGAGCTTCATCAACTTTCTTGGGTTCAATTTGAGATAAGAGAGAAGTATGCTCATCATAGTTTGATCTCCTTGTTTTAACTCCAGAAAATAAATCACCAATGATATTTAAGAGAGGGTGATTGCTGACGTCACGAACCTTGGGGGGGGGGTAAATCTGGTTGAACAGGGGTTTGCTGAAGATCTTCTATTGGAACATCGTTAGATCCTTCAGTGAAGTCATTGAATATAAGTTGACGAAGAGGTCCAATATGCTGAATGGGTGAGTTCTCATCTAAATCTTCCATTGGAGTTGCATCTGTAGTTGGAATTTCAGATGTGGTTTCAAAATTATCTGAGAGAAGTTCAGTTAAGGTTGATGGATTTCCTTGAATTGAATGATTTTGAGGTTCTTGATTTGGCTCATGTGAGGTTTAGAAGTTTCACCTGTTTCAGTAGACTCGACAAAATCATCAGCAACATTTGGAGCCAAATGTGGCTCAAGGAGAGAATGTTCATCAAAAGTAACATAGACAGATTCTACTATCTTTAAACTAGATTTATTAAAAACACGAAAAGCTTTAGAATGCTTAGCATACCCAACAAAAATACATTAATCAGCCTTAGCGCCAAATTTACCTCTGTTTTCTCTTGTATTGTAGAGGATAAAGCATTTGCAGCCAAAAATTTTGAAAAAAACAATGTTGGGGGTTCTTCCTCTCCAAAGTTCATAAGGAGTCTTGTTGTAGAATTTGTTGATGAGGGAGCGGTTTTGAGTGATTCACGATGTGTTGACTGCTTCAGCCTAAAAATACTGAGGAACCTTAGTTTCATAATCATTGTCTTTCCAGCCTCAATCAACGTCCTTTTCTTTCTTTCCACAACTCCATTTTTTTGTGGAACACCAGCAGTAGAAAAATTGTGATCAATTCCATGGTCATCACAATATTGAGCAACACCGTTGTTTTTTAATTCTGTTATATTATCAGACCTTACACTAACGATGTCATCTTCTTTTTGGGTTTGGAGCCGTCTAAAGAGTGAGGTTAGAATTTCATAGCAATCATCATTTGTGATCATCATTTCTATCCACGTATATCTTGAGTAATCATCCACTAACACTAAAGTATATCTATTTCCTCCAATGCTAGCAGTGGTGACGAGTCCAAACAAATTAATGTGAAGCAGTTGTAAACATCTAGAAGTTGATGTAGCAGTCTTGATGGTAAAAGACGATGTAGTTTGTTTACCAAGATGACAAGCACGACACTTTTCTGCATGATGATCAGCGACTTTGGGTAAAACGCGAACGAGGTTTTCCCTACCTATTTTTGCAAGATACTTGAAGTTCAAGTGACTTAAATGCTTGTGTCATAGCCAACTATTTTCGCTCACATTTTTTGCAACAAAACAGAGATTAGTAATAGTACACGTAGAATTTAAATCAATAATGTAAATATTACTCTTACGAACCCCTGTGAGTAATGGAACTCCGAAAATTCCATCTTTGATAAAGCAATTTGAAGAAGTGAAGTTGCAGTGCATTCCTTTGTCACAGAATTGAGAAATTGATAGGAGGTTGTGCTTGAGTCCTTCAACAAGTGAAACTTTTTCAATGGTGAGGTTTCCTTTTCTTATTGTTTCATAGCCTATTATTTTTCCTTTGTTGTTGTCACCAAAGGTTACAGATGGACCGCTTGCTTTAATGACGTTTTCCAATAAAGATCTATCTCCAGTCATGTGTCTTGAACATCCACTGTCAAGATACCATTCATTTGATTTTGCCTTGGAGTGACCAGCTTTTTTTTTTTTTTTTGCGAAAAGAGGATGGTACCTCCCTAGATTTTATTAATATAAAAAAAGAAATACAAACATGGTGGGGGACATGACAACCTCAACCACCAAAGAAATGAAAACTAGGGAGGAGGCTTTACACATATTGTAAAGTCCTCTACAATAAAGTGGAGGGGCTATCCAACCTAAAAAACAAGCAATACAAAGATATTCAAACATCTATTTCAACCGAATGTAGGGGGTAGATGAGCAGTCAAGGACATAGTGACCAGCCATTAAGCAGATGACCTGAAAAATAAACATTTAAAAATGAGGTCCCCTTTATTCTTTTGGGTCTTGAGGTTAGCATCTTTTGATAACCCATACCTGTTTGACAGAAGGAGGATTATGTTTTCTGGCATTAGGTGTGAACCTCAAAAGGCATTATGCAGCCTTGTGACCAAAATCATCACAAACAAAGTAGTGATAAAAGCTGTAAGCAAACTAAGGTTAAACATACTCTTTACTTTTCTAGGATCATCATTTTTTTTGGGCAGAGGTTTTAGCCTTGAAAAAGGTGGTAATTTTAGGTTTGATCGCGGTTTTTCTAGGAACGCTCATCTTACTTTTAAAAGCAAGATGTGCGGTTGAAGAAGAGGGGTGGTCAGCCATAAATGGAACCTCATCAGTGGTTTCATTCATGAAAAATGGTTGGAAGGGGATATGGGTCCTTTTCCTTTTGATCACGCTGCGGTCTCTTCTCTTTTCCATAATGCCGCCCCTCATATTGATCACATCCGAGAGTCTTTTGGACAGCAGCTTGTGTCTCTGATAAATTCTCATGCTATTTCTCTGTCGGATAAGGAGGACGTCCCTATTTGGATGCCTTCTTCTTCTGGTAAGTTCTCTGTTAATTCAGCTTGGAGAGAATATCGTTCTAGCCGTCCTCACTCTATTATATATTCTTATTGCTGGAGCAAATATATCCCTAAAAAGATCTCGGTGTTTCTTTGGCGTGCTTTGCATAATGGCCTGCCTACGGATGAGAGAATTCGATCTAAAGGTATCTCCCTTGCTTCTAAATGTAATTGTTGTATTGCAGCAAATGAAGAATCCATGGCGCATACTTTGGTTTATGGGGATATTGGTAAGAAAGTTTGGGATTTCTTTAGTGGTTTGTGTGGCATTCGATGTTTCATGGGTCATTTGAATCAGGTCCTCATTAGTTGGTGGCAATATCATTCTAATTCTGATTTCAATGTTTACTCTTGGCTTTCTCGTCTCCTTCCAGCTCTAATTTTATGGGAAATTTGGTGCGCTAGAAATAAGAGCAGATTTGAAGATGTTCGTATGAGTTCCAATGCTTTTATTCATAAGGTTCGTACTCAAGCTTCTAATATTGCCCTCTCCTTCTCCCTTTCTTTCACGAGAAGTCAAGATAATAATTATTTGATGGATATTTTTCATTTGGCCCCTAAACCCTTTTTCATTCCTAAAGTCCGAATGGTTCTTTGGGTTCCCCCTAATGTTGATGAGATAAAGCTTAATACGGATGGAGTTTCTAGGGGTAACCCGGGAATTGCTTCTGGGGGAGGTGTTTTTAGGAATCACAAAGGGGATTTTATTCTTGGTTTCTCCCATTTTTATGGCTGCCAATCCAATATGATGGCGGAGGCTATGGCTGCAAGGGACGGGCTTATCTTAGCACATGCTCGTGGCTTCCATCGTGTTTGGTTAGAGGTTGATTCTCAGGTTTTGATGCGGATTCTTATTCGGGAGTACCATATCCCATGGGCTGTTTGGTATGTTATTTCTCATATCCATAGATTATTGGCTCAAATGGAAGTTCGAATTACTCATATTCTTCGCGAAGGGAATGGTGTAGCGGATGGTTTAGCTAACATTGCTGCAGACGAGGCCCAAAATTTCATTTTCACTTCCTTTGATGATATTCCTAGGCCTTGTAAAGGCTGTGTTGTTTTGGACAAGACTAGGATCCCTCATGCTCAATTTCATTAACTCTATGGCCAGATTTTTATATAGATTGTTTTCTATTTATTGTAGTCACCCCACCTTATATTGTAGAGGACCATACGACGTGTGTATGGCCTCCCCCCTAGTTTTCCTTTTCCTGGTGGTTGAGGTTGTAATGTCCCCCACCATGTTTGTAATTATTTTCTTTATTTAATAAAATCTAGGGAGTACCGTCTCCTTTCGCCAAAAAAAAAACATTTTAGAATTGTTTCCCAAACTGTTTCTTAGGGTAGACATAATGGAAATTAAGTTTAGCCTTTGGTTCCTATCCTTTACCCTTTGAACCAGAATGCTTTTCCTTAGGAATTTCATGAGTTTGCTTTGAAAATTCCTCATTCTTTCCACAGCAAGATGCACACTTCAGGAGATTGATGGTTCCCAAAAGAATTTTTCAACGGTGGTCAATGATAACGTGGCTGTCAACAATGCAAATATTGATGCCCATATGGGTGAAGGCTCGGCTAGTAACATTGTGGCTGAACAAGAAGACAAGGTCGATGGCTTAATAAAAAAAATGATGATGTTGCACTGAAGGTATCTCCAAGGGCTGCGCATAACAGGGAGCATTTTGTTACTGAAATGGCTGGATCTACTCCATATGCTGGCCCAGATAAAAAGAATGCTGATGATGAAGGATTCATTAAAGTCACTTCAAGGAAAAACGCGAGTAAATCCCTCAAGGAAGGTACTTCTAACTCAATCAGGAGATCTGCTTTCTTATCATAGATCAAAGATATTGGATTCTGTTTTTGAGTGGCTCGTTAGATGTTTATTTTTTATTCTTCTCAAAAAAAAAAAAAGATGCACACTTCAAATTGTCACTAGTTTGGAATCTCAAGCCTTTTTTTTTACCACTAGACTTTTGGGGTTCAAGAATTTGATCCATGGTAACACGAGATTTGTTCCACTCAACAATTACCTTTTGGAGGTCATTGTTTTGAGCAACCAAGTCATCATTTCTAATTTGAAGTGCAGCAACCTTGGTTTCCTGAGTGAGGTTTAGTTCAGTAACAGGAGACATGCTTTTGATTTGGTCCTTCAGAAGTGTAACTTCAGACATCAATACAGTTTTCTCCATCTTGATGCCATTAAGGGGAGAGAGACACTGCAAAGATTGTCAAATACTCAGCAGAAGCCTCTGTTTCAGAGTTCAGAAATGGCTTGGCTGCTGGAGTTCTTCAAGCTCTTGGAGATGTGGTTTCTAAAGAGCAACTCAAGGATTCCTACATCAACTCATAGACGTATTCTGCTCTACAATGGAAACAATCCTTGGGAGATTTAAAGCTGAGAATTTTGAAGAATTGAGAAGCTCAAGACTTCATCAAGAATCTTTTTTTTTTTTTTGGCGAAAGGAGACGGTACTCCCTAGATTTTATTAAATAAAGAAAATAATTACAAACATGGTGGGGGACATTACAACCTCAACCACCAATATTCAAAATGATGCTGAGCAACTAAGGGAAGAGCTTAGAATTAAAATTGATTTAGTTGGAGATGGTCTAACCACAAGGTTGACTAGTTTAACTGAAGAGGTTAGGGATAGGCTTGAAGCCCTTAATGAATGATTAAGAGATAAGATCAACTTTGAATTTCAGGAGTTGGATAATAACTTAAGGGGGAGCTTTGCTGAATTAGAGTCTAGATTACAATCATCCCAAACCGCATCTTCAACCGCAATCCAAGATTCCATCCATGCATTTTACAACACGTTGAATGCATCCATTCAACTTCAACTCAATGGAATCTTGGAAGGACTTAATGAAAAGCTTGATGAAAAAAACCTCAAAGGTTGATGAGCTCAAAGAAAATTCAAAAGCTAATACTAGAGTGGTTAGAGCAAACAATGCTAGGGTGATAAGTGTTGTAAATACTTTAAGTGGAGAGTGGAAGCTGCTCAAGGAAGAACTCAAGAAGAAGTCAGAAGATTAAGAAGAACCTTTAAAGCTGAAAATTCTGCCTTCAATTTTTCTGGAGCTCCTATTGAAGATGAGGTTATGAATGGACTTCCTGCTCAAAATTTTGTTGACTTAGATTTTCTTTTTTTTTTTTTGGCGAAAAGAGGACGGTACCTCCCTATATTTTATTAAATAAGTAAAAATAGTACAAATATGGTGGGGGACATGACAACCTCAACCACCAAGAAGGAAAAACTAGGGGGGAGGCCTTCCACACATCGGAAGGACCTCTACAATATTGGGAGGGGAACCTAAAGAACATAGAAAATAAAATGCAACTGATTCTATCCATAACAAAACTAAATGCGGAGAGAAGTGGTTTCAGCTTTGTCAAGCAAGAAAGCGCCTTGGACAGTCTTGGGAAGATCAGCAAAGGCAAAAAAATTGATATGAGATTTGGAGTCAGCCGCTGCATTTGCAATACCATCTGCAACTCTATTACCTTCTCTGAGAATATGAGTGATACGGACTTCCAGATAATCCATTAAATATAAAATCTTTTTGATAATGTAATGAATTCGCCAAGGAATATGATATATTTTTAGAATGATCTTCATAAGTACTTCTGAATCAACCTCAATCCATAAATTAGAGATGGCAAACTCAATAGCAAGCTCCAAACCATTCAACACTGCCATCGCTTCCGACCACATGTTTGTTTGCTCTCCATAAAATATGCCGTAGGCAAAGAGAAACTCCCCATTGCAATTTCTAAAAATTCCTCCTCCAGAAGCCACCCCCGGATTACCCCTAGAGATGCCATCCGTATTGAGCTTATAGGTACTAGAAGAGGGATTATTCAACACTACCAGCCGGCCCAACGGGGACCTAGAAATATTATGCTTAATTTTAAAAAGATCCCGAATATGATGATCAAAAGAGGAACTACCAAGCTGAACATTGAAGGCTTCAGCAATGGAGGTTAACTCGGCAATAGTAGAGCTAATCAGGCCATTATGAGAGGGGACTTTGCCTTTGAAAATCCATTTGTTTCGATGTTGCCAAATATGCCACAAGATTATACAAGGAAGCACTCGGCACACCCATTTGATTAAGCGGCTGGAATTTTTTGGAGGCTCAAACCACCAAGAGATGAGAATTTGGTTGATACTACCATTATAGAATTGAATGCCCAGGAGTCTAGCAAAATAATCCCAAGTATGAGAAGCTAGCAAACCTGTTCCAAAAAGGTGGTTATTCGACTCAGATTGAGGGTTCTCACAACACATACACCGAGAGGATAACTGAATGCCCCTATTTTGAACAGCCATGTCTGTGGGGATACCATTATGGAGTAAATGCCATACGAATATGGAGATTTTAGGGGGGAGATGCTTGTGCCAAATAGCCGAGAACACCATGCTAATAGGCTTGGGATGCCTACACCCCTTCCAAGCTGAAGAGATACTGAAATTACCTGACGTAGAAGGCTTCCAAATAATAGAATCCGGCTGATCATTGAGCTGGATATGTTGAGAGCTGATTAAAGAAGCTAATTGGGTACCATACCTCTCACGGATATAGTCCAGCGAGGAAGAGAGTCTTCAAAAAGAGTGAAAAATTGTTGGTGATCAAATGGGAGAGAAATATGACCCTCCATCCAAGATTCATGAATAGAAATTAAACCTTGGCCAACACGCCAACCTATCCGAGCTTCCATCATGTCTTTGACTCTATGCATCCGCCGCCAAATGTGTGAAGCAAAAGAGGTAACCACGGCATCCATGGGATGAGTTTGAAAGCAATACTTTCTCAATAGGAAGGAAGACCAAAGAGTATCAGAACCTCTCAGCCTCCACCATAATTTCATAGCAAAGGAAATAGCAATGTCTTCAAATTTTCGGAACCCTAGACCCCCTTCATTTTTCGGACAACTCATAATTTTCCACCCTATCCTATGGCATTTTTTCTGACCCTCCAAGCCGCTCCAAAAGAAATTCATAATAATACGTTGCATGGCTGTAATTATTCCCTTGGGAGGGTCTAAAATAGAGATAAAATAAAGAGGTATGGATTGGAGACAAGAGTTAATGAGAGTTACCTTAGCCCCGTAAGACAAAATTTTTCCTTGCCAAGTCTCGAGTCTTTCTCCCATCTTCCTAAGAACTGTGGAAAATAGACTATTTGTTTTCCGACCCACATACAAAGGACAGCCCAAATAATTTATCGCAACTCCTTCTTAGAGAAACCCGTAGTGGAAGCAATCACATCATCTCTAGGAGAAGCAGGTTTACCCGTGTCAAAGCAAGATTTACTAATGCTCACTAGCTGACCCGTAAACTTTTGATAACCTTCCAAGCATCTCATATGCATTTCAAGAGATTCTTTTGACCCATTGCAGAAAATTATAATATCATCCGCATAAGAGAGGTGGGACACAATAGGAACATGAGGATGAGATTTATACCGAAGCCAATTGTACGTGGAGTGCAGATAATTTCAGTAGGTTGTTCCATTCCAACCGCCCTAGTAAAACTGCACTTCTGTAATTTTTGTTTACTTCTTTTTGCTTTGTTTTACTGTTTTCTTATTTTCATTCCTACATGTAATTGTAAATTCCAAACCTCTTTGAAGGTAGTAATGAAAGAATGCATCATTGTTGATCCTAAAACTTTGTTCATTCAAATCACTTGTTTGTAGAACAATGAATGCATTGTTTTTTAAACCTCATACATATATATCTAAACTTAAACTCATATTTTGTGCTTGATGTTTAAACATTCGGTTTAAACCGCATACTTAAACTCATATCGTTTATGTATGCACTGAATGCACTTCTATACTTTCAATCTGTAAGTTTTATATCTTTCAATAATATAGAAATATATAACTTAGGCTAGTGTGTTCATTGACTTGGGACATGATTTACCATGTTAATTATTATGGACATGTTTTTACCAAGTACAATATTTTGCCTATGCTATAGTAGGTAATGACATCAATCAAATAGGGGGAGATTGTTGGGTATGCATACTTTAACACTCCTTGATTTAGTTTTAAATTGATTGATACCATAACCTCATCTATATTTTGTGGACTTAGCTTAGAGTTTAATTTTTTTAGTACAAGTCCAATTTAGAATATGATTATTTAGGCTTGAAGACTGGCAAAATTGCATTGGACACGAGGCTTCAAGTCAAGAGGTTTTGAAGTCATGCAAAACCGCATTGCTAGTGCAAACCTTATGAATGAAAACCGCTTGTGCAAACCTCATCATGAAACTGCACTCAACAAACTGCAAGGCAAACCTCATCTGTGAGACCGCACTTCATAAGACCGTGTCTCACCAACCTCCTCAAATGATTGAAGTCTTGAAGAATTGGACCACCTTTAATTGATTGATCCACATCAGCAACGTTGATTTAACTACGAGTTCAATCAACGTGACTAACGGTCACTCAGAGTTTAAAAGAATTTTGTAAAGGTGACAGGTGTCCTTCATTCCAGAATGTCGTGTGAGATCCGTACAACCTTATCAACAACTTCTGAACAAAATGACAAAAGTGGACACGTGGACCTATCATATCGCACCAGCACTGTACTTGCTACAGCTATTCCAAATGGCTACTTTTTGGTGCATGGGTATAAATACCTGTATACACCCCATTCTTAACCTATTGTGGCAGCGTTATACCACTCTAAGCCTCGCCTTTGGTTTTAGAGTAGAAATCCACCATTTCGTCATGTTTCGTTAAGTTTTGACTAACGGTCGTTAGTTTGGATTGAACTGTATACGAGATAACAAGGAGAAGACTAATCTGTCCTTTATGAGCCTTGTCCCGCGCGGGATATGGCGTGTCTCGCGCGAGACTAACCTTCTGTAGGATGTGCAGAATCACTTTCCTTGTCGATTTCAACCTCTTTTCTTGATAAATCTTATCAAATCCGTATTTCTACTGGTCTTAGAATTCAGGAAGCTTCCTTGGGAGGAATCCCAATCCACCTTGGTCTTCTTAAACCCCTATAAATACAAGACTTTCATTCAGAGGTCCCTGATTCCCGATCAAAAACACAACACAACACTCACATTTACTGGTTTCTCTCCTTGAAAGATTCCTGTAAATCACCCCCTAAAACACCTAAAAGTTCGTTTATCAACCTTGTTGATCAATGAACATCGAGATTCAAGTCTAGGATTGAGGCCAAACTCTGTCCGAAGCACTTCTCAAAACCCGAAGGTAATCTTCCTTCGTCATCTTTTTACTCGTTCTAATTGATTATTAGAGTGGTATAGCATATCGATTCTAGGATCGGCCTAGAGCCTCTCCAAATCATGGAGACGGTCTCGAAGCAATCAATCCGACATTCCGTTTAATCTAATTAAATGGATGCTTTTACTTGTTTCTGTGTTAAAAATGATTCTTCTTTGAGAACCCCCCCCCCTTTAGCAAGACCGATCTTCGAATTGGGTGGATGCGGTGCTCCTTGACCTTCCAAATCCATCACTTAAGCCCCGAACCCAAATCTTTTAAAAATGATTTTTCTATATTTCTATAAATAATATAGGTGGAGACTCAAAACAAAAATAAAAAGGAGGAAGGCAATTCCGCGCATCGCTACAGTTTGGCGACTCCGCTGGGGACTTATTTTAAAATTAAAGTGGCTTAGACTTGCGTCATTAATGGGGATTTTCAAAAAAAAATCGTTTTCTTAGTCAGTTTCAGGCTAGTCTCGCACGAGACAACTCTTTGTCCCGCGCGAGACAAAGCTTCGGTAATCTGTTTATTTTCTGATTTTCCTTGTTCATCTTGAGATCTGAGATAAGATTCGAATATGCTAGGGGGATTCCAGATTACATTATTTGTAGAGTTCTTTCATCTTAAGGCCTCCCTTAAGATGTAGGACTCAAAATCGTATTTTGTTTAAATATTGCTCTTTATTTAAACTGCGTGTGATTGGTTTTTGATTAAAGTCCGGTCCATGGAGGATTCGGGAGTTGCAATTTAAATTAATTTATTCTCTCTCTCCTTATGTGGAACTATGAAGGCCTGAGTCTTCCTAAATTGGGAGAAACGTAGGCAACCACTTGGTGCGCCCATTATCTATTTTCTTTTGTTTTCAAAAAAAAAATCTCTATTTTTCTCTATCACCTAGATTGGCTCTCACACACGCGCACTCATATTATAACTGTCATTGCACTACATACCCTTGATAAACCCGGGACCCACACTAAGGACGGATGACGGTAACCTAGTCGCCGGTCTCTCCGAATTTGGATCATCCCACTCCGCGTCTTCAATCCACCTAGATTGTCATATCGCGGGGAGCCTAGCCTTTCAGCCCTGCATCGCCCATGCATCGTATAGAATATTTTTCTAGGATCACTCTGTTATCGGTCGGTTTTGACTCGGTGATCTTTCTATGTCTTTGACCAAAATAAAGCCATGTAAAATTGACAATAAAGAAGGATTCGGAAAAGTCCCTTCGGAAAAAGAAAAGTCCCTTCGGAATGACCCTTTCAGAATTGTCCCGTCAAAAAGCGTGGTCCCTTCAAAAATAAAAATCCTTCAAGTCAATTCTACATGGCTTTATTTTACAAAGATTGGACTGATTACTTAGTCGTTAGGTTTGGATAAAGACCTTAGAAATCCCTCAAAATGGATTTTCCGTTCCGACCAAAATTTAGGGTTAATAAAAATCGACTTCCGTGTGATTGTCTCGCGCGAGACTACTTGTTCCGCGCAGGACAAAGCCTCTGTTTGCTGTGTTGAGCCTGAACCCTTTAAGCCTTCTTCCAACTCGTTGGGGCTAGATTTGATCTTGACACAATTTCTGCACTTCTCTGTCAGTTTTTCGAAACTGCATCAGCCTCAAGACTCTCCCAACACAATGTCCACAGAAAAGTACTTCGTCACTGAAAGGGATCTTGAACAGTCAACTCTGCGAGACATGACCAAGTCATTCGTGGTTGAAATGGAGCATGTGGAAGGGTGGAAAGAAGCCTTCGATGTACCTGCTACCCGGATTACTAGGGATTTCCGAAAGATGGAAAGTGACTCCGAAGTGAACCATCCGTTCAAAAGGAGCTAAGTAACATTAAGGCTCAACTTGCCAAAGCTCTGCAACAAATTGACAATAACGATGCATGGCATAACTTGGAAGAATCCATCCAAGCTAACAAAACAAAGATGCTTATTGAAGAGCTCGAAGAAGTCAAAAGTGAACTCGAGGCTATGACTCAAAAGTGCAATGCACTCGAAGCCTATATAGAGGACGATATCGATGAAAGAGTTAAGTACTGCCTCAGTACTCCTAGCGTGATCTTAAGGACCAAATGTAAGAAGATTACCGCTCTCAGCACAACACCTTTGTGCAACACTATGAGAACCGCATCCAAGACCTCTATGCTCGGTTGGCTAAACGAGGAAGAGGGAGAACCTACACCGAAATCAAAAGGATCTCGCTCGGTCATCTTATCAGAAGTCTTCACAAAGATGGAATGATGAGCCCATGGAGGGTTACCAGCCTAAGAGAGAAGGACGAGCTCACACCTTTACTACTACTATCATCAGTGCCATGGCCACCACACCGATGATTGCTCTAACTTGAAGAATGCAGTCCAAGACTTAATTGACACCGGCACCATCAGAGTTGCTCCTAGCGGAGGCATAGGTTGGAGGAAGTTAGAACAATGAAAGTTTTGTTTTTTCCCTTTCTCAGTCATTTTACTTTTTCTCGAAAGAAGAACAAATGGTAGTTTAGTTTCAGTTTAGATACTACTTGCCTAAAATCCTCATTTGTGTGCAAGAGTATCAATTTCTTTTCAATAATAGTTTAGTCAGTATTTCTCCTTATCTACAACATAGCACTTCAGATTACTTATTCAGTGGTTTTGAAATTGAGAAGGATAGCTCTATAAATGTCATCCAGACTTGCAACAAAAATGACTACTCCAAAGCACATTGGTTTTTCGGAAATCTTCCTGTTTTGAGAATGATGCAAGCAAAATGGTACTTTCCTGGCTTGGGACTTGGCAAATACTTGCAAGGAATAACAGAGCCACCGCATGTTCCCCCACCGCACACAAAACATGGCCTAGGATACATCATTACCATTCACGATGAAAGTGAAGAAGAAGAGAGTACCCTTATTCTAAATAAGTGGTAAGAAAATGCATACAGAAAACTCAATAACCCAAAGACCAAGGGCTGCAACCTCGAACCATACCGAAAAACGCTCAATGGCTATTTCGTCCGAGAAGGGGAAGACATCCCATACTTTATCTTTTCAGAACCATGGACTGACGATAAAGGAAAGCGCCTCCGAGCTTTGAAATCTTCGACAACTGCGACGCTTCTTGAGACGAAACAGAACCCGTCCCGCTAATCCTTAAAGATTTGTGGGGCACGAAAGCCGAAGTAACCAGCGAATGGGACTTTGTGTTGGGAGAAGACAAGCTACGACAGTTCGAGAATCTGTGCCGGCCAGAAGAAAATCAGATCTATGCAATATCCAAGGGGGACGCTCCAACCATCGATTACACGAAGCTAATCCAGAAATGTGATGAGCCAATTCTAAACTGGCACATCACCGGGGAACCTGTTGTTGATGAAGACTTCATGATCAAAAATCTTGGTTGTACTCCCCATACCCGCAGGAAGATAGGCCCTGTAACTTTCACTTTAGAGTCAGGCTCCGCCTCTGATGAACTCACTCAAGAGGAAATTGAGGAGGTGGTAGAGCATGTATTCCCCTACTTCCTTAATGAAAACTTTGATCTTTTCGAGTACCCTGAGATTGCTAACAACGTAAATGATGAATTAAGTAATAATAATCAATATAACGAACAAATTAATAATGAATCATATGATGAGATAGATCAAAAAAACGAACAAATATTAAAAGAATTAGCAAAGCAAGTAGGTTGTTGTGGAAAGAATGACCCTGTTGACAATGAAGAAATGCAAACGGTTAACCTTGGGACGACAGAAGACCCCAGAGAAACCAAGATCGGCAGCTTCTTCAAAGGGGAAGACAGAGAAATCCTAACGCAGCTCCTCAGAGAATATGTCATCGTTTTCGCTTGGTCCTACAGAGATATGCCAAGGTTAAATCAGTCGATCGTGGAACACAAAATACCGCTGCTACCTAACGCCAAACCAGTCAAACAGAAATTGCGCAGAATTAAGTCTGAATGGTCGATGCATGTGAAAGAAGGGATAATGAAACTCCTGAATGTTGGGTTTATTAAAGTAATCGAATACACGGAATGGCTAGCCAATACAGTGCAGGTGGCCAAATTGAATGGGAAAATACGAGTCTGTGTTGACTTCAGAGACCTGAACAAGGCATCCCCTAAAGATGACTTTCCATTGCCGAACATAGACATGTTGGTCGACGCTACCGCCACTTATGAAGTCTGCTCATTCGTAGATGGTTTCGTAGGATACAACCAAATTCTCATGGCAGAAGAAGACCAACACAAAACAGCATTCACCACACCTTGGGGAACGTTTTGTTATACGCTCATGCCGTTTGATCTAAAGAATGCAGGAGCTACTTATCAAAGGGCAGTCACAACACTATTCCATGATATGATCTACAAGGAAATAGAGGTGTACGTAGACGACATGATTATTCACTTCAGAGGGACAGATGGTCAGCACTTCATAGATCTCAGAAAATTCTTCAATCGACTGAGACAACACAAGATGAGGCTCAACCCCGTAAAATGCTCATTTGGGGTGGTCAAAGGAAAAGTCTTGGGATACATGGTCACCGAACGTGGCATAGAAGAAGACCCCGCCAAGATAAAGGCTATCATAGACATGCTACCACCAAGAACACAGAAAGAGGTGAAAGGTTTCATGGGCAGACTCCAATACATCAGTCGATTCATCAATCAACTGACTACAATGTGCAATCCTATCTTCAAGCTACTTAAGAAAAACGCACCCCAAGAATGGACCAAAGAATTTCAAGAAGCATTAGAGGAAGTTAAGCAATACTTAACCTCCCCACCAATTATGGTTCCACCGCACAAGGAGAAACCCTTGAAACTGTACCTCACAGTTACTGACAATGCACTAGGGGCTATGCTTGCTCAAGAACAGCCAGATTCCCACACAGAGAATACAATTTACTTTGCCAGCCGTCGATTCCAGGGCAGTGAAGTCTTTTTTTTTTATTTTTTGGCAAAAGGAGGGCGGTACCTCCCTAGATTTTATTAATAAAGGAAAAACAGTACAAACATGGTGGGGGACATGACAACCTCAACCACCAAAAAAAGAAAGCCTAGGGGGGAGTCCTTACACATGACGTAAGGTCCTCTACAAGAAAGGGAAGGAAATCTAGAGTACACAGAAAACAAATAAAATAGAAATCTAGCCATAAACTAATGTAACCGAATGTGAGGAATCTTAGTCTTTTCTGAAGCAAGCAAGCCTTTGCAATAAGGGGGAAGATTAGAAAGCAGAGAAACTTGAGAACTGAACCCTCTATCAGCAGCCATATTAGCCAAAAAATCAGCCACACTATTTCCTTCTCTAAGGATATGAGTAACCCGGATCTCCATAAGAGCCATAAGGCGATGTATATGATCGATAATGTACCATATAGACCATGGAATGTGATACTCCCGCAAAATAATCTTCAATAAAACTTGAGAATCAACCTCTAACCAAACGTTTTGATACCCAAGAGACTGAGCTAAAAGAAGACCATCCCTTGCAGCTAAAGCTTCGGATTCCATGTTTGTAGCAATACCATAAAAGTTCGCAAAAGCATGAATGAAATCCCCATTAAAATCTCTGAGAATACCCCCACCCGAGGCTCTCCCTGGATTACCCCTTGACACACCATCCGTGTTAATCTTAACCATATTACTCGGAGGGAAATCCCAAACTACCAATCTAGGCTTTTTGATCATAGAAGCAAATTTCTTCAGCCGAAAGATGTTGAACAAATGATCTTCATTAGGGAGACAAGAGAATGTTAAATAAAAAGCCATAGCTAAATTAGATACCTGATCACAAACTTTGGTAATAATGGTTGTCGAACACATAGCAACGCCTTCAAATCTACTCTTATTTCGGCCCAACCATAATTCCCAAGAAATAATTGCTGGAAGAATAATGGACAGCCATTTAGTAGCACCGTGATCATTAAGATGGGACGGACCTTGCCACCAACAAAGAAGAGATTGGTTAGTTTGGCCAAAAACCATGCGGATGCCACAGATCATGCTAAAATAGTTCCATACACTAGTTGCAACAGAGCCACGAATCAGCACATGATTAAGATTTTCCTCGCTAGGCACCAAACAACATTCACATTTAGAAGCACATTGAATGCCTCTTGAACGAATTCTATCATCAGTAGGGAGACCTTTATGTAAAACACGCCAAAGAAAAACCGAGACCTTCCTTGGAATATATTTATTCCAGCAATAAGAGAAAATAGCCACCATAGGCTTTTTAACCCTACATTCATTCCAAGCAGACTTAACAGTAAATTTACCACTAGGAGAAGGCTTCCAAACAGGGACATCATGATTATCCGAAAGAGTAATAGAGTAGGACTGAATTAAATGCTCAAGATGATTACCATAGACATCTCGGATGTGATCTACACGAGGCAAACCATTAAGAAATAAAGACGACACCTCCACATGTGCGAAAGGGAGGCTGCCCATGTCTCCATCCAGCCATTTCTCATGGATAGTGATATCTCCTCTACCAACCCTCCAAGCCATCCTATTTTCCACCAAAGGTTTGGCCTCAATCATACGCTTCCAAATGTGAGAAGAGTAGGGAGTAAGAATGGCATCCATAAGGTGAATATCCCAGCAATATTTTGCAAGCATAAGCTCACTCCAAAGAGATGGAGAACTTCTGAACCTCCACCAAATTTTCATAGAAAAAGCCAATGAAATGTCCTCAAACTTACGAATACCCAGACCACCTTCCTCAATAGGCCAACTCATATGTTTCCAAGATAACCAATGACATCTTTGATCACCATCATTATTACTCCAAAAGAATCTCACAATAATTTTTTCTAGCGTATGAATGACACCTTTGGGAGGATCGATTAAGGAGAGATAATAGATGGGCGTAGCAGATAAGCATGACTGAATTAAGGTGAGTTTAGCTCCAAAAGATAGTAATTTACCTTTCCAAGAAGCAAGTTTAGATTCCATTTTGTGAATGAGAGGAGCAAAAAGGCTGATTTTCTTTCTTCCTGTATACAATGGACATCCCAAATAGAGTAAAGGGAGCTCATGTTTAACAAAACCCGTTGTATCAGCAATGAGGTCATCCCTTGAGCTAACCTTTCCTGTGATAAAACCAGATTTGCGAATGTTCACCAATTGCCCCGAAAATCTTTGATACCACTCCAAATATTTCATGTGAGTTTCTAGCGAATTCTTGGAGCCATTGCAAAAAATAATGACGTCATCTGCATAAGAAAGGTGAGAGATCATTGGGGTGTTAACGTGAATACGAAACCTGAATTGTGGATAATTAGAATGAAGGTGATTGAGGCCTCTACTCATCATCTCAGCAGCAATAATAAAGAGGTAAGGGGATAGGGGGTCTCCTTGTCTAAGACCTCTAGTTGAAGGAAAGAAACCACAAGCTTCTCCATTAATTAGAACCGAAAACCAACTGTTTGAAATGCAGCGATAAATTAAATCAATCCAGATCTCATTAAAACCAAATTGGCGCATAACCTTTATAAGCCCAAACCATGAAAGACGGTCATATGCTTTTGCCATATCTAGCTTGAGAGCCACATTTGAACCCCAAACCTTCTTATTGAGAGATTGCATAATTTCTTGAGCGAGAAGAACATTTTCATGGATAACTCTCCCTTGAACAAATCCGCTTTGTTGAGGAGAGATAATGCGAGGGAGAATAGTGGCAAGCCGAGAAGTTAAGAGTTTTGTAACAACCTTATTGCAGAAATTACAAAGACTAATCGGTCTAAGATCTGAAAAGGAAGACGGAGATTCCACTTTAGGAATAGTCACAATCAACGTACTTGTCCAACTACGAGGCATAGCAAATCCTGAAAAGAAATCCCCAATAGCTTTGATGAAATCAGCCTTGATAAGCTCCCAGCAGCCTTTATAAAATTCTCCTGTAAAACCATCCGGCCCCGCAGCACTTTGACCATTCATCGAATAAACAACCCCCTTAATTTCCTCTTCAGTTGGGACAGCCGTGAGAAGAGAATTATCATCATTGGTAATGAGCCGAGGAATGAGAAAAAGATAATCATCAGATGGAATATCACACTGCCCTTGAAGTTGCTCAGAGTAGAAACCAATAGCCTCTTCTTGAATCTCCTTCTTATCAGTAATCCACATCCCTTGGCGATTCTGAATTCTATGAATGAACATTCTCTATCGCTTCTTTTTAACAACAACCTGGAAATATTTTGTATTTCTATCCCTCTCTTTTAACCAAGATAAATTAGCTCGCTGAGCCCACAAATCCTCCTCAATCTTCAGCTTTGAAAGAAGTTGAGCCTGAGCAAGATTAAGGGCAGCTCTCGACTCCTCATCCCCAAATTGTTGATATTGAGATTCTCGGACTAAGATTTCATCTTCAGCATTCTTAATTTGTTGATCAACTCTCCCATAAATTCTTTTATTCCAATCGGAAATACATTTTCGAAGCCTCCCTAATTTCTTAGCGAAACAAACCATAGGTCTACCATCAGTAGGAACAACCCAAGAGTCTTTGACAAGGTTTGAGAAAGTAGGATGCCTCAACCAAATATTTAGAAACCTGAATGAACCCTTTTTTACTTCAGCTTCAAGTTGCATGCTTATAAGAAGAGGATTATGATCAGAACATAGCCGAGATAAATGAGTCACCCGAGTATAATGAAAAAACTGGAGCCACTTCTCATTATAAAGAGCTCGGTCAAGCCTTTGATAGATAGCTCTTCTCCCCATCCTTTTATTAGTCCAGGTCATAATATTTCCATCATAGCCCGCGTCCATAAGGTTTGAAAATTGAATCATGTCCGAGAATTCAGTCACTGCAAGATTATTAATAGGTTTACCCCCCCCCCACTTTTTCAGATTGATCAATGACACAATTGAAATCTCCAACCACCAGCCAAGGATGAACCACCTCACTTATGCCCATCAAATCCTCCCAAAGATCAATACGAGTATGCCTCTTGCAGCTTGCATGCACAAAAGAGACCCAAACAACTTCATTCCACATTGGATGAGAAATTTGTTAAGTTAAAGCCTGCCTAGAATCCTGCACAACCGTAGCTTTTAACCCATGCTTCCAGATGACCCAAACCCTATTATTAACATTAGCCATACCATCCTCACAGCCCACTTTACGAATAAGAGACTCCATAGAGTTGATATTAGATTTAGGCTCATAAATAGCCATCAAAGACAACCCATGAGAGCGAAATAACTGCTGAATTCTTCTAATTGTGGCATTATTAGCAACACCACGAGCATTCCAACTTATAAACAACACCATTAAAAAACTATGAAAAAAGAGTAAAAGAGATCAGTAAAAAGGAATAAGGAGAAGGGGTGCTCACAACGATGGGGATTTCTCCCTCCCTTTCTTATTTTTATGTGTGACTGTAGTAAAGCCTTCATCATCAAGAGCATCAGTCATGGCTGTTCTCTCTTTATAATCTAACTGTTCATTCATCACTTGATTGAGCGAGGTAACTTGAGGGGCTCTCGGAGAAAGGTTAAGGGAACTAAGAGCATTCATCTTTACATGGGAAGAAGGTTTAGCACGCATAGCAGAATCATCCCTCAAAGGGGTACATAATTTAAGAGGATCTTGAAAATCTGTAGGAAATATGCTAGCCTCAGCATTTTGAGTGACAGCATCCTTTGTCTTTATCGCCTTTAAGCTTTTTGAGAGAGCTTCATTGACTGATTTAGGCAACTCCAAACCTCTTCTAGCAACCAAAACAGTTTTAGTACCATTGTTATTTGGAACTAACGGAGGATCAACATTTGAATTAGCTAGAACCTCATTACTGCTACCATGACCCATATTATTCAGAACAACATCCTTCTTTTTCCATGTTTCACGAATAGGCTCAACCTTCTTATTATCTCCTTTATTCTCTTTGTTAGCCAACACCGCCTTATCATTATCCTTATTTGGTGCATCATTTACATTGCTTTTCTTGTATTCTGAATTTAGAACCCGACAGTTAAACGTATCATGACCCAGTAAGGAACAATGACTACAATACAAAGGTATATTATCATATTCAATTGCTTGGAAGAAACTCGGCATGCAATCTCCACAGTCAATATGAATTTTTTCAGGCAACCTTTTAAGAAGATCAACTTGCACAAGAACTTTAGCTACACTTGGCCGGGACAAATCAGCAGTGGCCTTGTCGATTGACATAGGCTTTCCAAAAATCTGAGCCAAAGAAAACAAGAATATCTTATTGAATAGATGCACAGGAAGTCCTGGTAAACTTACCCAAACCGGAACAATGGATGAATCGGTTTGAGGCTTCCAAGAAGGAGTCCATACAGATGTTCTCATAGGAAAGCGATGGACATACCACACTTCTCTAGTCCATATTCTTTGGAAGTCTTCCTCATTATTCAATTGAATCAACATGTGCCTAGAGTCCAGATGACCAAGCTTATACTCTCCTTTTAATTTGAATTGTGAGAAGGCAATCCGAGCAGCCTCCATAGTAGGCCTTCCATTAGTAAATTTTCCAACAAGAGTCCAAGAGAAAGGGCGAGAAAAGGCATCAATTGCTTCCTTTAATAATTTTAGAGAAGGAACACCTTTATGAGTAGCAGTTGGAAGAAGAGGGATATCTTGAATTGGCAGAATACGTGGTTGTGCTACCAAAGACGCAAAGGATTTACTAGGGTTTGGTGGCGGCGCTGCATGGGAATTAGGGTTAGGGTTTGGTTCATGCAAAGGCGGCTTGTTAGTGCTAGGGTTATGATCTTTCAACGAATCAAGGAGAGAAGGGGAGTTAACCATGGAAGCTTGAAGCGGTGGAAACAGTGTCGGATCAGCCATGGCTGCCGGCCAGGAAAAACCCTAGGGAAACCCTAGAAAGAGCTCGCCTAGAGAGAGAAAGCTAGAGAGAGAAATCGATTAAGACCCAACATTCCTCTAAGATTAAAACACTATATGGAAGCCTTTCCAGTTCATCTCACCGCACGAATGGATCCTCTAAAGTACATCCTTGACAAATTCGATTTGTCTTCGCGCCTGGCCAGCTGGTATTTCATGCTCGCGGGATATGATATCACTTATGTCACTCAGAAATCCGTCAGGGGGAGTGTATTCGCAGATCAGTTAGCCAAATTTCCTTGCGACGAAGTGAAGGGGGAAGACCCGCAATTCCCTGATGAGGACATCACGAGTATATAGGACGAAAATAAGTGGCAATTATTTTTCAATGGCGCAGCTAATAAGAAAGGATATGGCATTAGAATGTTATTGGTAGATCCCGACGACATCTATACTCCACTAGCAATACGCCTCGATGCCACTAATAACACTGTCGAATACGAAGCTTGTATAGAAGGACTCGAACCAGCCCTAGAGCGCAATGTGACTGAACTCGAGGTATTTGGGGATTCCCAGTTGATCATTAATCAGACACTGAAGAAGTGGAGGATCCAAGATCCAACCCTTCAAAGATACAATGCACACCTCCAAGAGTTGGTGCAACAATTCCAAGATGCCTCGTTCCATTACCTCCCCAGAGACAAAAATCGGTTCGCAGATGCTCTAGCTACGCTTGCTTCCTTGGTCGAAATTCCTGCAGGAAAAGCAGTGAAATCCTTCAAAGTAACTCGGCGATCAATTCCTGCCTACTGTGCCGTCATAGACCTCCATGACTGCAAGGATGACTGGTCTTCTAAGTGCGCCACCATCGAGGATTCCGATAAGAAACAATGGTACTATGACATTTGGCATTTCATCCTAGATGGAACCTTCCCACCTGAGGCCGATAAGAAAACTCAAGTTGCCCTTAAGAGACTGGAAGCTAACTATGTCATCATTGCTGATCGCCTGTTCAAAAAATACTCCAAAAGAAATCTCCTTTGCGCCATCGAAGAAGAGGGCCGAGAAATAATGGACCATGTTCATCCAGGAGTATGCGGAACCCATATGAGTGGAAACATGATCGCCAAGAAAATCATCAGATAAGGGTACTTTTGGTTAACCATGGAAGTAGACTACACCCACATGGTCAAGAAATGCCATAAGTGTCAGATACATGCTAACCTTCAGCATGCACCACCTTCCTTGTTGTATCCTATGACATACCCTTGGCCATTTTGTTCATGGGGCATAGATGTGATTGGAAAGGTTACACCCGCAGGAACTAACGGGCACCGTTTCATTCTAGTAGCCATCGACTATTTCACTAAATGGATCGAGGCCGCCTCCTACAAGGTTTTGAATGCCCGAAAGGTAGCAGAGTTTATCAAGTACAACATCATATGCCGATATGGGGTGCAGCAAGAGATGATATCTGACAATGGCTCCCACTTTGAGAAAGAAACCGACCGTCTCTTGACAGAATACAAAATCGTAAGGCACAAGTCATCTCCTTATAGGCCTCAAACGAATGGAGCAGTTGAAGCCGCAAATAAAACGATCGAAACCATCATCAGAAAAATGGCAGTCACTGGAAAGGATTGGCCCGACAAACTACCCTTCACACTTTGGGGATACCGCACTTCGGTTCGAACAGCCACCGGCGAAACTCCATACACCCTCACGTACGGGATGGAAGCCGTTCTATCTATAGAGCTGGAAATACCTTCACTAAGGGTTCTCCTAGAAAACCAAGTGAACGAGGTCGACTGGTTAGAAAGCAGATACGAAGAGCTAGCCTTGCTAGACGAAAGGAGCCGAGCACACTCAAGCCTACCAAGGAAGAATGGGAAGAGCTTTCAACAAAAGGGTCAAAACAAGGAACATAAGGGTCGACAGCCTAGTTCTTCGCGAACACCGCCCTGGACCTTTTAACCCTATAGGAAAGTGGGGACCAAGATGGATAGGACCCTACATTGTAAAGAAGATATTCTCTGGGGGATCCCATCAGTCGGTGGACTTAGACGGTGATCAACTACCGAAGCCGATTAACATGGACAAGCTCAAGAAGTACTTCGCGTGATTTGGCCTCTTAAAAAGAAAACATTGCTCGCTAGTTTGAAAATCCCAAAAGGGGACGGCATAGGCAAAAGTTAGAGCTTGCACAAGAAAAGAAGTCTGCTAGATTGAAAACCTGAAAAGGCGGTCTAGGCAAAGCCAGGGTGTGCATTGAAAAAAAAAAGAGGCCTTGTCTCGCGCGAGACTACCCCCCTCTGTCAGAAATCGAATTGTTTGTCCATTTCTCTCAAAAATGAACTACGTCGACCTTTGCCTCTTATTTAACTGATGTAAAAGAGGAATGTAGGCAGCCTTCAAGTTTAGTCTAATCAAATAATAAAATTAAATCTTGTCCTTGTATTAATTGAATGCATTTGTTGATAACAAAAGGAAAATTCTAACGACAACGACTGATTTACTAAGCTAAGAATCTTGAAAAAAAACACAAATAAATAAAACTATTGATCTATCAAAGCAATCTCTTGGTACTCTCTAGGATCTAGCCTTTCATTGAATTTGTAGGCCGGTGGACATGATCGCTACCATCATCTCGATCTCTTTTGCGCTTCGGACCCTTCGAGGAAGAACATCCATCAAGGCGAGTGAAAACAGATTTTGCAAACCTCTTGAAGACATTGGGCATATCCAAAGCTTGCATCTTTTCGGGAAGACCATTACCTCTTCACTCATACCAATCCCCGTCAAGGAAATCTTAAGTTGGATCAGTTCTTACATTAGCAGGATCAGATCGAGCCTCGCACCTTCTTAAAACGCTACTTTCCACGAAATAGTCTCCTAGTAATGGACCCCGTATCTCATCAATCTTCTCTGAACTTGGGTGACCGGTATGGAAGAACCAATCCAAGTACTTATCCGATAAGAAGACGCTTGCATCAAAGCTTTGAAGATTCGTCCAACGATCTCGGCTGGTTCCTTCACCCCATGCTTGAGCTACACCTTTGCAAACTCTAGACCAATGTAGGACACTTCACGAGAGGTTCCTTCAAAAATATAAGTATCATGTTGTTGACCGAACTGACGGAGCACCCGCTTGGGAAAATAGAAAGAGGAATCTCACAAGCTCGAAAGAACAACCCTGTCAAAACCCTTGGTATTGGCGACATACTTGTTCAGCCTCCAAAACGGTGGACACCAAGCAATATCTGTGGTAGTGGCCTTTGCAATCAGTTGAGCCCACTCATCCTCCGAAAGATCCTTGATCAAAAGCTTCCTCATATGATACATAAACGGGGAATACGTCAGTGGAGGGGCTACCAACTTGAGATGTTCCCTAAGCCAAATGGTCAACAGAAGAGGACTCCCATGAGTCATGGCACCGGTCCTATGCAACTCATCAAGACCATGAAGGGTCTCACCCAATATTAGCAGAATGATGTTCCTAGAACGTTTCCTAGCTTGCAAGACAATTTCAACCAATTGGGAATCAACCAAGCCACCCCTGCATGTGAACAATACATCTCCGAAAAGAGAAAGGACCAAGAAATTCCGTTTATAAACATGGAAGGCCTCATCATCCGAATCCCCACCAAAGCGGTCGGGAAAAGAAGAGCAATCTACCCATCTGCGGTGAACCAACTTATATCAAGTATCAAGGGGATTCCTAATAATTTGTTCAACGCTCCGAATGATTCCTATCATACTTAGGAACCACAATCTCACCGGTCAAGGGCATATCCAAAATGATAGCAAATTCCTCTACGGTGGGTACCATCTCATTAAGAGAGAAATTAAAGAGATGAATAGAAGGATCCCAAAATAGAGCAGCGCCCTGCAAAAGATTCCAATCCGATTGGAGGTTCTTCAAAGTAAAGAGGATTCTGAATCCAAATTCTTCAATAAACCTATTGTGAGACCGATTATGAAACGATCTCACGAAACTCCTTGAGGCTTGCTTAAAAGCTTGAACTGCTTCGGGTGGAAAAGTAAAATAGTCAACAATCATGGACGTTGGAACGATCTCCTTGGAAGCCATGGATCAAAGGGTTGAAGAAGAAGACAAGAATTTGACCCTAACAGAATATCTCTAGAGTTTTAGAGGCTGGAATTAGGTATTTGGCCGGACTACATGTGTTTATATAGGGAAAACTTACAAAATCCTGTTCAAAGAAGAAGAGAACTCCTGCCTGGGAAGCGTGTCTCGCGTGAGACACCTTGTCCCCCGCGATACAATATTTCGGCAATTCCTGCAAAGCTGCTGCACAAATAAGAAATCTAGCCCCGACTTGCCGAAATAAGTCTCGAAACCTGTAAGCATATCCCTCCAAAGCAGTATATACACCAAAACCATGCTCAAAATCTCGACCAGATTGACCGTTTCATGCCTCGTGGATATCACCACGGAAGTCGAGAAAGTTAAAACCAATTAAAATTAGGATTAGGAAACAAGAAAATTCTAGTCGCTGTTCTACCAGTTAACAGGTACAAGAAAAGAAAAAGAAAAATTGTCTAAGCCAACCTGACCAATAATTACAAGCTTCAAAAGATTCTCAAAATGGGGGAATAGGGGGACTATGCCATCAAGCCTTCTGAGCTGCCAGCACCTCCATCATCACCGCCACCGGGGCTACCGTCCCTCCGTGATCGCTTGACTCCGCAAGTGGGGGTCACTGCAGAGGCAATCATCGACACCGCCGAAGCCGCCTTATGAAACAGCCTCTCGGAGAGATCTAACACCATGGCCATCAATCTAGCCATCCTGCTCGCTCCACGGTCGTAATCCGCCGCGAACATGATGACCTGTTAACAAAGAGAAATACTCAGAAAAAGTCGGACATATACACATATATGGACGATACAAGAAGCAGTACAAGCAGGAAAAAAATGTATCGAAGAGGCATTGGGAGGGCGACGATAACCCTCAGGAATTTGATCCGGGATCGGGATGTGGCCCATTATCTCCATGCCTCCCATCATATACGTGAAGCTCGGAGGACCATAATCCGGCACAAGCGGTACATGACCTGCATACTGGGACGAAGAGCCTGGGGCTGACGAGCCTGAAGCGGAAGTGAAAGCTCGTGCACGTGGCTGCTTGCCACCCACCACAAGGGGACCCATCAGGCAAGGCAGGAACTCCTCATACGAAGCCCCTTGGACCACACAATCCTCTGCATCATACCCATTCAAATAGTTGGCATATGTATGGGCAGTGACAGAATGAGTAAGATGCATCTCCCTGGGTGGATCCTCTGGCACTCTCCGAATGAGTGAACCCCGGCCATGCTGAGGGAATACTCTCTCACCCAAATACATGGTATCCCCCTCTAGCGATACCAAGATCCTCTGTACATCAGTGACAGCCCACGCACGATGAACCTCATGCTCCAGCAGGGTCCACGGATACAAACCCTGTCGCTCAAAACTGAAGTTGTCCAATAAGGCCCGAGCCTCCTCATCGGTCAGGGTTCAATCCTCTCCCTCCTCCTCGTCCACTATGTGGTTGGAGTGGCTCCACCTCCTGATATCCGGAAATTGAGGCATCCGATCACACAGCTCGAACTTATGCAGTGAAAAGACAGCATATCCCCAGATCTGTACAAGAAACAGAGCAAATTTAGTACAAAGCACGAATGAAAGGTGCAGATAAATGACAAGACAAAGTCAGAAATGTACCTCCCAAGCGTAAGAATACACCGACATGGTATCCTTGGTATGCCTACATGCCTCATCCATAGCATGATAGCAGAAAGCCAGACCGGCTGAGCCCTAGTCATAGGTGCTCACCAGGTCAAGATCCTCCAGAAGCCCCAAAAGAGCAATACGAGTTATGGAGGAATGATTGGCAAAGATGGTCTCTGATAGGATGTACCAGAGAACACCCCTCACCACTTGGTTCGTGACCGCATTGGCCTTGTCAGCATAGGCCCAGAGCTGATCACGAAGAGGCGAGAGCTCGACAGCAAATCCCTTAACCTTGTTAGGGACAAAACCAATCAATCGTCTCCACTCAGCTGGACTCGCAGGTTTGAAACCCCCAGTCATCAGAAGAGCGACACCGGTAAACTCCAACCCATTGATAGCCAGAAAATTGGTAGGGGTCATGGTAGCTTCCCTGAAATGAAGATGAACTGTGTGGGTAGTATCCCACCACCTCTTCCGAATAGCCTGAAGGACTTGAGAGTCCGCCGCATCCCACGGATGTTATCAATAAAAGCGTGGAGCCCTGTCTGCACCACCCTAGCTCGGACCCCGTCCAAAGCCTTGACTTTGTCCCACAAAGCTTTAGCTAATTTCGCACTACCACAGCAGTTCTTAGTTGATTTATACGGCTGTGAAACAAAAGACAGACAAGGAAAAAATGTCAGAAAATCATCCATGGCAAAAACTTCAAAGAAATAGAAGAAAATTTTCTTTGGAGCTTTTCATCGAACACTTGGCGTCCATACTAGAAAATCATGCCCAAGATTGCATTTGGCTACCCAAATCAATCCCTCCTACAATCCAAGATGTGTAGGGTACTCATACATACACAAGGACATCAACAGAATTTAACAACAACATGAGAAATAAAGCATGCATCAACATGGAACCAAGTTCTTAACAAAAGAAGAAAAATGTCCAATTTGATGAATTGGGGATTCAAAACATGGAATGAATATAATGCAGCTATAAAATGAGATTGAGAAAGAGATTCTTACCAAACCATCGCGAATAGCATGAGAAATATGCGTAGAACAATCAAAAGTGAGGTCATCACGAGGATGATCCTTCCCAAGCAAATGACTGCAAATTGTGAACTTTTTCTTTCTTGAGCCATTGATTATGGAAGAAGGGGAGAGATGGAAAGTTGATTAGAAAGAGAAATCAGCGAAGAAATCACAGAAATTTCAGAGAAAAATGCCCTTGGTTCGAACTTGAAGAGAGAGAGAGTTTGAAGAGGGGAGTGTTTGATATCAACAGGCTGCTTCTGGTTTTATTGCCTCGACAGACGTTGTCCCGTGCGATACTAGATGTCCCGCGCGAGACAAGCCCACTGGAAAAGTACAAAATTGTCCCCGACAATAAGCGTCTGCGCAACGTCAAAATTCAAAATTTTGACACATTTACCCTTGAAAGTGATACCCTAGCAAGGAAACATGGAAAAATCGGTACCGCAAGTCACGGAATGAGCTGAATGTGACGTACGCATGATTGACTGATACAGCGTCAAGTTGCCCAAAATGATTGATCCTGCATAATTCGGAACCTAGATAGGCGAATTATCTCTCGGATGGTTGAAGACAGTAAACCACTCCATCAAAAAGCTCGATTCAGCGCCCCGACAGGTGAATCATCATCAAAAGCTCGATTCAGAACCCTGACAGGTGAATCGTTATCAAAAGCTCGATTCAGAGCCCCGACAGGTGAATCGTCATCAAAAGCCCGATTCAGCACCCCGATAGGTGAATCGTCATCAAAAGCCCGATTTAGATCCCCGACAGGTGAATCGTTCTCAAAAACCCGATTTAGAGCCCCGACAGGTGAATCGTCACACAAAAGCCCGATTCAGCGCCCTGACAGGTGAATCGTCATCCCTAGCAAAAGCACCGATTAGGAGCCCTAACAGACGAATCGTCACAAAACCAACAGAATGCAAATGACCGGATAGGTAAGCCTTTGTTTTCACATCTTTCCCCGCAGGTTCGGAGTCAAGACAGGTATATTCAGAATTGGGTCTTGATTTGATTCCCGCGCGAGACAAGCCCACTGGAAAAGTACAAAATTGTCCCCAACAATAAGCGTCTGCGCAATGTCAAAATTCAAAATTTTGACACATTTACCCTTGAAAGTGATACCCTTGCAAGGAAACATGGAAAAATTGGTACCGCAAGTCACGGAACGAACCGAATGTGACGTACGCATGATTGACCGATATAACGTCAATTGCCCAAATGATTGATTCTACGATCAATTCATCCCGCATAATTCGGAACCTAGATAGGCGAATTATCTCTCGGATGGTTGAAGACAGTAAACCACTCCAACAAAAAGCTCGATTCAGCGCCCCAACAGGTGAATCATCATCAAAAGCTCGATTCAGAATCCCGACAGGTGAATCGTTATCAAAAGTTCGATTCAGAGCCCCGACAGGTGAATCGTCATCAAAAGCCCGATTCAGAGCCTCGACAGGTGAATCGTCATCAAAAGCCCGATTCAGAGCCCCGACAGGTGAATCGTCACACAAAAGCCCGATTCAGCGCCCTGACAGGTGAATCGTCATCCCCAGCAAAAACACCGATTCAGAGCCCTGACAGGCGAATCATCACAAAACCAACAGGATGCAAAGGACCGGACAGGTAAACCTTTGTTTTCACATCTTTCCCCGCAGGTTCGGAGCCAAGACAGGTATATTCAGAATTGGGTCTTGATTTGATTCCTCAGTGAGTTTGCCTTTTCAAAAATAAAATCTCTCTGATTTTCAAAATGATTTTCAAAATACCTAAAGCAGCCTTTTTGTGTTTTGGAGTCGAACTACGTTTTGGTCTGATTCTCCGATAGAGATACGTAGGATGCCGTGCGGCTCGACCATCCCGATGTCCAGAATGATGTCTTTTCTATCGACGACATGACTTCTTCTATAAGACTTATCGATGAAGGGCTCTGTAGACACCCAATTCTGAGCCTATCGTGGCAGAGTTACACCACTCTAAGTCTTGCCTTTGGTTTGGGGGTAGAAATCCACCATTTCGTCATGTTTCGTTAAGTTTTGACTAACGGTCGTTAGTTTGGATTACTGCACACGAGATAACAAGGAGAGGACTAATCTGTCCTTTATGAGCCTTGTCCCGCGCGGGACATGGCGTGTTGTAAGTACCCAAATCCGGATCGTCAAAATCCGTTAGAAGTTAACCGAAATCCGTTAACTGGCCCTTTCCAGGTTAACCGGAACCCGTTAAACTCCCCGTTCTCAAGCCAACGAGACGTCCCGGGACTGCCCCGTGCATCCCAATGTCAAAGCATACTCAACACACGTTATCACACGTAAAAGTACAGCTTTTCCCGAAAAATGCACTTTCCGGGACTTTTCGGGGTCGTTTTGGACATTTTTCGGACAGTTATTTAAAAAACGGACAAAACCGGGAATAACGGGACGAAAACCCTAGCCTAGGTGAGTCACAGGGGCACGTGGCACACATGCCAATGCCCTCCAATCAACATCAATCAAATTCCAAGGTGAAAAGACCAAAATACCCCTGAGATTGAATGAGTGTCCGACCGGACTATTTTACGTGAAGAATCAGAATTGCCAACAAGTCCCCCAATTTTCCAAAATATCAAAAAACCTCCCCAAATTGAAGAAGAGTCCGTCCGGACTGTTTTGCAAATTCACCCTATAAATACAAGGGCTGTCAAACATTTCGAAAAAGGAAAAATATAATCTCTTTTCACAAAACCCCACGGTCCAAACCAGTTCCAACCCTTCCCGAGTCCCGTTTTGTCTCGTTTTGCGTGAAAACCTCATTTTCCGACCAAACAAGAAGCAAACAAACTCAAAACACCCTTTCAAACACCAAACCGTATCCCGTATACGTCAACCGATCCAAAGAGTCAACCCCTAGGCATAGGTAACACTCTCTCTCTCTATACACTCGTTCCGCCTCGATTTACGCGTCAAACGCTATAATTGCTTCGGCCAAAATTACTTAAATATAGACGTAACGCCGTCTACGGGGTCCGATACGTTTTACCCTAAGATCATCTTCTCTCCCGTAAGAGAAGTAATCTCGGGTTAAAACGGCGTTCCGACCCCGTTCTTTACGTTTATGTTATTTACAGTCTGGATCATTTGATCTGTTGATTCGTAACTTTACAGTCCGAACCGTTTGGTTCGTGATAGTCATTTACAAAATCCGGATCGTTTGATCCGTCGATATTGTCATTTAAATTATGCACCTTTACAAGTCCGAGCCGTTTGGCTCGTCGATCGCATCTTTAATGTCCGGATCGTTTGATTCCGTCGATACTGCATTTTAAATACTGTCATATACAAGTCTGAGCCGTTTGGCTTGTGATAGTATTTATTTATCAAAGTCCGAGTCACAAAACGACTGGTTGATCGCATCTCATTTAATGCCTTTTTTCATAAAATCGCTAACAATGTAATGCCCGGTTCAAAACCGGAGTTCGTCATTCGAGCTCCCTTTCAAAACGCGTAAAAGTGATGTTTGGCATCCAAACAATCATTTTTAAACTCAAAACCCGACGTTTGACATTCAAATGCTCTTTTCTTAAAAGTCAATGTTTGACACTCAAGCTAAAGATTCAAATTCGTCACTCGCACCTTTTTCCTAAAAAACCCCAAAACCGATGTTTGTCATTCAAACGCTCGCTTTTTCCAGAAAATCATAAAATCAACGTTTGACATCCAAACCAAGATTAAGCGTCATTCAAGCCCCCCCCTTTTCAAAAAAATGCAACAGACACACACACACGCACACAATTTCGAGAAAGGTAGAAAGACTCGTCATACGAGGCGTTTCGGGTGATCTCAACATACTCATCCCGAAACGTACCGTGACCTCCGAACCTAACAATCTCTGGTCCTAAAAGCCATTTCCAAAGTTTGGGCTCAAAATACAAAACGAGACGTTTTCAAAGCCATTTCCAAAGTTTGGGCTCAAAATACAAAACGACACGTTTTCAAAGCCATTTCCAAAGTTTGGGCTCAAAATACAAAACGACAGGTTTTCATTTCCAAAGTTTGGGCTCAAAATACAAAATGACACGTTTTCAAAGCCATTTCCAAAGTTTGGGCCCAAAATACAAAACGATACATTTTCCAAGCCATTCTCAACGTTTGGTCTCAAAATACAAAACCGCGTGGCGACTCCTCTCCTTCCCGAAAGCGAGGTCCCAAACCCAAGAAAGACAACCGCTCGCCGCGCTTTCCCCCCGCGCGCGATCCGGGTAATTTCAGTTGGCGACTCTGCTGGGGACAAGGATACTTTTTCAAAACTGCCGTCGTTTTCAAAAAGCATTCCGTGGGTCAAACTTTCGTTTACCCTTCCTCGACTTTTTGTGTGCGTGTGTTGTTCGAAACGTCGAACGGTTTTCAAAACAAAAAAAATGTGTTGCATTTTCATCTAAAAATCATAACATGTTCGTGCATTCCCGTTCATACTTGATTTTCATGCCATATTTTGAACTGCGCATAAATTCTTTAAAACACATCTTGAAAATCTCTGTTTTACTCAGAAAAGAATTTAGTGACCGCACACTACTTGCACTACTGCCTCGGTACACCGCATGCTACGCGCACTTGCTACCTCGGTACACTACACACTACGACCCGTAACCCGGGATGACCGTTCAGTTGCAGCTCGATTGGTCTGCCAGATACCTTTCGAGCGCGCACGGGGTCGTCCCAAACAGCCCATCCTAGCCCGTGTAAGCCAGCACTCTTTGTGTCACACTTCGTCCAAGACCCCGGTTGGTTTTTGGCTTAGTACGTGTCATAAAGCCCAAGTGTATGTTTTTTATGCCGGTTTCCCTCACAAGTCAAACTTAAAAGTTGAGACCGAAGGTCGTTCCCGACCCGAAGTCTTAAGCTTTTCAGCCTTGACTTTGACGCGGAGCCATGCCGAAAAACATACCCGAAGGTTCAATGTGACACCGTGTCACCAAACCCTCAACGTATGCACCGTACCAGCCACAACTTGGCCAACGCCAAAAGCTAAGGCCCCTCGCGCAAGCGAGTCAGGAGAGGTCATGCCGAAATTTCGGCACGATTTCTGCCTTAACTTAAGGACGTTGACTTCGACCGTGGCCCGCGTGTCACACACGTTGGAAGTTTGTGTGACCAGCTAGCCTTAAGTTCACTTTTTAATCCTTTGTCGGTGGAACTCTCTTGCCTTATAGGACCCTCGTTCGGGATTGTCCGTCCCGGGAAGACGATTTACAGGTGAAAAACGAGGGGCTTATAAACGTAGTGACGAGATACACTGATTAGAGCCTTAGGTTAGTTGCGAAAAAGAAGAAACGATCTTTTCTAACCGATTAGGACTCTGAAAAAATACGTTTTAAGTAAACATTAATCGGTAACTGCACATTGCACTAACCCGAAACCCTGAGCCAAATACCCTTTCCGAAGCCTAAACCCTGTCTTTCGTTCCCTGCAGCGAGCAGAAAGTGGTTCAGAATTCCGGGTCAGTGCCTCGCCGTAGTCACGATTACTGGCGGCATCGACAGCTTCTTCGGTTCCCTCAGTTCCTTCAGCCAGACTCTCCGACATGTCAAGCTCACCAAGAAATCGTGACGGGAACGAAACCTCGCCACCGGTAACAGATATGACATTGGAAGAAGCCATCCGGGCCTGTGAGGTTCACAAAAGGCAGAAAGAAGATCAGCATAATTTCGTGGTACAACTTCTGAATGAGCGAGGTATAGCAGCTATCCCCTAGCCAGACGGTACTTTCGTTCTGATCGAGGACGACGAGCCTCCCCGATCAACTCCTCAAACCTTCAACCAGGTTCCTCCCCTGCCAACTTATGGGATGCCTTTGAACCAAGGAAAAAGCCGACCTAGGCTTCATGTCGCCACCTCTCAAGGCACCCTTGTCATATACGGCCAAGCCAGTACTACTCCCATCACTCAGTACAACCAGCGCACCGCTGGACCATCTCAAACAGATGTCAACATCCTCCAATACCCTCCTGGGTTCTACCCATTGCCTATACATGAACCTCAAAACACCGGGGACAAACCCCGATACAGTCCAGAAAAGGCCCCCATATATCCACATATATCAAGCCTCCCATCTCCAATTACTTCCGCTCAAATGGCAGCACCCGACACCGAGCCTCAAAGTCCACCACTGGACCCAGCCCCAGCCTGGATGGTCGAACAGATGAAAGACCTGAAGGCCAGTATAAGCAGCTCAAAGCAAGAAATGCTCAGATCCACAGATCCGGGAATGGTCACGCCTCTCCCTGCCAAGTTCAGAATGCTGGAAATGGACCGATTCGACGGAACCGAATGTCCACAGACGCATGTTGACACCTACGTTCTCGGCATGAGAGCGAAAGGAGCAACCCTTCAGCAAATGGCCGATCACTTCCAGCATACGCTCAAGAGTTCAGCGTTACGATGGTTCCTAAGGGTCAAGCCTGCAGATCGCCATACCTGGGATCAGATCAGCAATATCTTCCTAGAGCGGTATAGATCCAACCTAGAGTGGGAAACAAGTCGAGAGGACTTAATCACCACCGAGCAAAAAACAGATGAAAGCGTCGGAGAATTCTACAAGAGGTGGAGTTGGAAACTCTCTGAAATTATGGAACCACTCTCCAAAGATGAATAGATGCGGATTTTCAAGTCCTGCTTGAGGTCGTCCATCAGAACGCTCATCAGCCATCACTTCTTCCCAGATCTCTGAGCCATGGTCAATGCTGGCTCACAGTTCGAAAAGGATCTCAAGGAAAATCGCCACGCAGTGCCCGCATGCATACAGATCAGCCAGCCTACATTCAATCCCGCACCGGCCCCCGGCAAAGGGAAAGATACGTCCATCAACCACATCCATCAGGGACAGCAGTCGGGCAACAGAAACCCAGTCATGCAAAGCAACAACTCCACCACGAAGCAGCCTTCCGTGCACTTTGACAAGTTAGATATGCCTCTGAGTAAGATGCTGAAAGGACTAATCAATGAAGGCCTCCTCAAGCCTGTTGAAAACTACAAACCCAGGAATCCCGTAGTCAACGCTGATAAAAGCAAATACTGCGCCTTCCACCAGTATCATGGGCACACAACTGACAACTGTGTGGGGTTACGGTATGAGATCCATAATTTGATAGAGGAAGGAAAATTGGAGCGTCCCCATGGACCTAATACAGTCAAAAACCCTTTTCCGAACAACAACAGTGTGAACTCCATCGAGTGGGTGCCAAAGAAGATTGCCGCAGAGCCAGTTCCTCCGCCTCTTCCAGCCAGGTCCTCATCAAACGTCCACATCAGTTACGATGTATGTGACTGCTCCGAATGCCTTAAGTACGAGTTCCAAGACATGATCAGGGGTGATTCTCCTAGAAAGCAGAAGAAAAAGTCTTCTCAATAGAAACTGAAAGAAAGATATGAAGCTGGAGACACCAGCGTGGGTACACTCGGAGAGCCATCCGGGAAGTTCGATTACTATGTACTCTACTCCAGCCAGTCCTCCCTTCCTTCAAGCCATGCAGCTTTAGAGCAGCCAGGGGTGGGAAAGCCGAAAAATCCTGCTGACACCAAAGTTAAGGCCTCAGGACACCGGAATACCTCAAATCTTGGCAACCTTACCTCCAGCCAGAAGCCTAATCCCCCGCGGGATCAGCCAAGGTTCAATTTGACCAACTTCAGAGCACGGGCCGGCAAAGGAAAGTCAAAGTCAACTTGGCACTCGCACTTAATCAACGTGCTGACCAAGGGCGGCCACCGCCACAAGCTACCTCGACACAATCCCGAGGCACCACCAAAAGCTTTGCCTCTCAAGAGGAAGACAGGAAATGGATGGCTCGATGACTCTCCCTCTCCGGAAAGAGACCAAATCTACGATTCCCGACTGTATGGTAGTATGCTCACCTTCTGTGACGAAGACTTGCCAAAAGGGGCCTCGGGGCACAACGAAGCTTTGTACATCACTCTCTAGCTCAATGCCATCTCTCTCCCCGAGGAATTGGTAGACAATGGATCAGCAGTTGACATCCTCCCCCTCAGCATGATGCGAGCCCTACGCATCGACGAAGGCCACATGATCCCATCTGCCCGAACTATCAAAGCCTACGACAGCACGTCTCGTCCTATCTTGGGAACGGTGACTCTGGAGCTCTGGTTTGAAACCCAAATGGTGCCAGCAGAATTCCACGTGATGGACATCCCGTCCGAATTTACAGCTCTGCTAGAACGCCCATGGCTACACCACATGAAAGCCATAGCCTCCACTCTCCATCAGTGCGTCAAGTTTATTAACCGGCAAGGAGATCTCGAAGTCATCAGAGGGGGCAGTTTCCTCATAGGGAATGAAACCGAAATGCCGATCAAGTGTGCCCGCAACCAGGCACCGGGGATACCTCATGCAAGCCGACCAAGGGACTATCGAGGCAAATCTCATCAGAATCCCTCAGAGTCCGGAGGTGCTAACTATGTCAACGTCCTCGAACAGTGCGGATCCCGGCGCCGATTCATCAAGTTCAACTGCAGTTTTCGAAACTTGGATGTAGACTGGAAAGAAACCCTGAGCATCGCGATGATACGGGCACACAAACCCCCTGTCTCCGGTCGAAGATTTGTCAGCATCCTTCAAGCCAACTCTCTGGCCCCGCCAGGAGAATAAATCTTTGTGATAAAGGTCAACAAGCATCGTCACACTCGTGATGAATGTATGGCAGTCATCTGGGATGTCCTACACGAGGAATTGCCCGCCGAGCCCCTCTTCTCAAGCGAAGGGCATGATGTTTTTCTAGCAGCTCCAGCTTCACAGCAGGACGCGAGACGTCCTTACATCTGGGTTGAGCCATCAGACGACAACGAATCAGGACTCTCTAGAGTCGAAGACGCGGCGGATTCGCAGGAAGATCCTTACATACATATGCTCAGTTTCGAGGACGGCACCTGTTCCGATGAGGTCACCTACGACGAGGGCTCCAATACCATTGAAATCGTCAAGCTTAACGTCCAGTACATGCAGTTATCCGGCAAGTGGAAACAACTGGTTGACACGACAAAGAACCCCTCTGACCATGTAACTGACGACGACTTCGTCAACATTATCTTTTCCAGATATCCCGATGATACCAAGGATCCGGTCCTTATTATCAGATTCTGCAATGCCAAAGTTACCCTCGAAATTGTCTGCTCATGGTAAACGAGGCCCTGGCCAAGCGAGCTCAATGCTCATCATCACTTCCAATTACCAGCCACAGTGGCAACCGGCCCGTGCCGTCAGTCAAGCTTACAGCCAAGAGCGCCGCCAAGGCCAAGGGCATCAGCGAAGGAGACAAAGCTCCTCACCCTGCTACAAATCAGATCAACCTCGGGAACGCTTCCAGCAGCCACCCTGAAAACATCTGTAAGAGTCTTCCCCGCAAGACAGATCAAGCTTCTGAAGAAAGGAATGATCACCTCAGCATCAACATGCTCAAGTTCGACCCTGCTCCCAGCAATCATGGCCATAGATTTCAGGCATCCCGCTAGAAAACTGCTAGCTCTGATAGACTTGGCTATCCAGCGAGATCACGAGACCATCAACATCGCAGAATTCAATACCCCCGTGGGTTTAATCAAACAGATATGGGCAAACTTCTTGGTAACTGAGATCAAGGAAGGCCGCATGGAATGTCCCAGCATGACTTCCTTCGTCAATATAATCCAAGTGTTTCCACCATTCGGGGATTTGGATGTGATTACAGTTCTAGACACCAGTCAGACGGCGTGCACCTACGGAGACTGTTTAGCTCTCGCAAGGAAAACCCTCCTGGAACTAGCCGCTCAAGAGAACCGCCTCTGGGACGAGAACCAAGCTCAGAAGACTCACAGGGACCAAGCCCTTAAAGCGTCACAAGCAGTTTCAGACAGCAAACTAGAGGCCACTCTAGACCAGTTCGACCTCAAAGGTTTTGCCCACGGCGACTTCCTGGACTACCATCACTTCTCATCAAACCCCCTCTGGCAAGGGAGGGCGGTCAACGGTCCCGATGACCTAGGAGATGGAATGGCACAGCACAAGGAATACCTAGCCAAACAGCATGAAGAATACAAGCGCTTATCTCCCCGAGAAAAGCAAGTCATCTGTGAAAGCGATGACGAAGACGTGAAACCATTCTCTTCCAAGCCGGTACTGAAGTCAACAAAACCGGAATCCCAAGGGTCCTGGGAGGATGGGAGCGAATCATTTCCGCTCTCAAGTTAAAAGGCCAACTGAAGGAGGAAGGTCTATTCAAAAAGAAAAGAAACATGGAAATACATCTCCAGCAACTACTCAGGGAGATTCCACAGACTACGGCATTTGTTTACAGAAACGATCAACTGGGACAGCAGCCAGTTACATGGGCAGACATTCGGGAAGCCGTGTACTCACCTTCCGACATACCCGCCACTCAGTTAAAGCAAAAAAGAAAGCTCTCCCCGATGGAAGTTTATCTAGACTGCCGCATACAGTTCAAGGAAGCACTGGCTATTCTCACTTGAGAAGAAACGCAGGCGCTAACTCTCGACGTAGGCTCTACTGCAAGAGAGCTGATCTGGGCTAAAAGTGGAGGAAAATTAGCAAACCATGACTATCGCCTAACCCAACTCCAGAATGCCTTGAGCATGCTCAGTAAAAAGGAAAGAAGTGCGGTATACCGTGAAGAGATCAAAGAGACTGTTTGCTTGAACCAAGAACTCTCTAACCTCCCCCGGAGGGTTAGCAATGCACAATTCAATTCTGGTAACCACTACTACGCACTGACGTTTGAACAGCTGTGGCAAACCATAGACTCCCTCCCCGCAGAGGTACCCAAACCAGTATCCTGGGATAGAATCCAGAAAGCTGCCGAAGCCCCCGAGAATGCGTCTACAGTCAACAAATTGAGAGAGGACATATGGCCCTATGCTTCGAGAAATCCTCCTCTGACTATGGCTCAGCTCAGAGCGACCTGTTCAGAAGGGACCAAGCCTGATGTCAGCGTCCTGACCCGATCGGGTCAAATCCATGTATTACCACCCAAGGCCACCAAAAAGCCAATGGAGCCAGAATCGCAACCCGGCCTGCCCGAAGACACAAGTTCCGTGAAGGAGGACCCGATCCTCACTCAGCTCAAGCAGACCCAGGCAAACATTTCCCTTTGGTCCCTGCTCACATCTTCAAACCCTCACAAGCTCAAGCTAGAGGAAAGTTTGGCCCGCACCATGGTCCCCGTGGACGCAACTCCAGACGAAGTAATTCAGATGATCGGCAACATCCACTACGGCAACATCATCACCTTCACAGATTTGGACCTGCCAAAATTTGGGGCTGATCACAATGAGTCGCTCTACATCACAGTTCAGCTAGACGAGCGTCGCCTTCCCCGTGTACTGGTAGACGGAGGTTCCGGAATGAATGTCTTTCCCACCAAGATGATAGACCTACTTAACATCAAGCCCACAGATTTGAAGCCTTCAGTCCACACTGTCAAGGCCTATGACTCTAATTCCCGCACAGTTCTCGGGGTTGCTACTCTAAATATTTGGTTCGGCAAGAGGATGATCCCCATCGAATTCCAAGTGTTGGACATTTCTATCACTATCACACCCATCCTGGGGTGACCCTGGTTGCATCAAATGAATGGCATGGCATCCACCCTTCATCAGTGTATCAAGTTCATGCAAGGCAACGAGCTAACAACAGTCTATGGTGACAGTGTCACCATCGAGGGGACCAACACCAACGGCATTCCAGTGTTAGAGATCAAGCATGATGATGATATGGCATTAACCAGATTCACCTTGGAGACCTCCTGTTGGTGTAATGCCCTAGGCTTTAGTTATATTTAACTTAAAACCGCTATGTATCGTCTTTATCGTTTAAGTTTATTATTTGATTATTATATATTTTACATATTTATTGTAATAATCTCCGTCCCTAATTATTAAGAGAATAATTAGTATAATTGTCAATAGATAATCATATGATGATTATATGTATAAGAGATGCACATTGAAATTATGGGTACTTGTTAGTGAACAAGTGACTGGACTTGACCCGTATGAGATTTATGTCATGGTCAAATGTCATAATTAAATCTCATATGGTCACTTCATTTAGTCCCTAGACCTGAGATTATCATGACCTTACATATGATGAGAGTCATGTTTGATTTTAGTCAAACGATATCTTAACACGATATTTATAAATGCTATCTTTGGCATGATCGGATTCATGATGGAAAGGATAATAAGTCAAGATGGAATTTGTCCCTCGAAAGAGAGATGTTTTGCTTGGGCCCCTCGATGAGTGATAATGATGGAAAGTGTGTGGCCAAACCCCAATGCGATTGGATTATCATTATACTCGTGATCGAGAAAGCATTGAACAAATACAAGTTGACGAGGACCATGACTTGTGCTCAATATAACATCGTGAGACAAAAGGAGAAATGGAAGTGTACCATTGGAAACGTGAACTCTTACGTTATATTAATTGGGTAGACATAATGGCTTGCTAGAGTCCGCTTATGTCTTATGAGGGTCGATATGATCGAACTCATTACCAACATAATATAATCCTATTGGGTCACACACAATTAGAATGAATTGGTTAAACCAAAGGAAAAATATTGAGAATTCCTCATCATGCATAAGTTGTAGCGCGACAACATATGTCGTAGCGCGACATAACTTGTCCAGAGGACTTGTATGGTCGTGCGACACTTCTTGTCCAGAAGACTCGTATGGTCGTGTGACACTTCATGCCTGAGGCGGTTTGACAGACAGTTTCCTAATTTGATTAGGAAACAAATACCTATACTAATGTAGTATAAATATTAAGTCTGTAAACCCTAGCACAGAGCCAAATTTTCTCAAGAAAAATCACAACAAAGGTTTCTCAATATTTCTTCCATAGGTTTAAGAATCTAGCAATTCTCAAGAATCGTTCTTGGTTCATTCTAACGTGTGGATACTACTAGAGGGTCTTCGCTCGTATGACGATCAAGGCCTAGAGTTCAAATTGTCCAAAGCAATCTGAAAGGTTTAATGGTTTTGAAGATCGAAGATTGTGATTCAAAATCACATCGATAAATTGTTCGATAACTCAAGACCGGAAAACAATTAAGGTTGGTAAATTCTATCTCATAGGAATTCAATTTAATCATATAAAACGGATCTTAGGGCTTGGGTTTTGTGTTATTTAGATGCTTATTCCGCTGCGCATGGACCCATAAAACCCAACAGTGATATCAGAGCCCCGTTCGTAGGTTAAGTTTGAATTGGCATGCTAGAATTAAGATATAAATTATTTATATGCTTATTGCATGTTTTGTATGCGGTAGAATCTTATTGTTTTTGAAACAATGTGTAAATCGTTTTCTGATTATGCTGAATTAAATCTATAAAAGCTGTTTATTTGATTTAATTGCTCTATGTTGGAATTGATTGAAATTCAGAAAATCTGCCAAACTGGCAACTCAAGTCGTGCGACAGAGTTAGCCACGAGGAGAAAATCTGGTAGTTGGGCTTGGTATGTCACGCGACAGATCTGGCCAACTGGCTGATGGCGCCGCGCGACATAACTAGCCAATCTGGGCAGAATCAATTTGATAATTTTTCTGCTAATCTGTGATTATGTTTATAATCTGATCTGTTTTAATCTGGCTGCTGTAAATTTCTAAAAATTAAATTTATAGGGCTATGCTAGATTAATTCGTTGTTTATGCATGCTTAATTAATTTAAATATGATTTTAATTAATTGTTGCGATGCATGAATTATATGTTCTTAAGTGTTAAGAAGTTTTGTTAAATGTTTAGTTGAAACATTGAATTGTAATTTCCTGAATGTTTAGTTGAAACATTAAATTTTGGTTTTCTGATTGTTTATGAGAAACAAGTTAGTTTACGCAAAATTTGAAGGAATCTGATTGTTTATGAGAAACAAGTCAGTATACAAAGTATTGATTATGTTGCATTCAAATTGGTAATATAATTGTACATGACTAGGAGAGTTCTGTCGAAGGAAGATTTGGTACTTAAACAGTCCTTGTGGCTCACCTATTTTTCTTGAGAACTTACCTGGTGTACATTATGATTATCCTTGTTGATATGCTTATAATCTGCTTTAAAGAACCTTCATTTAACTTTTAAGTTCTTTATGCCAATCCATGATTAAAACACTTGAGACCACTCGAATAGTTTTGGGTGGGCTTGCCATAGCAAGGTGCTTTGATTCTATTTCGTTTGCGAGCAAGATGAGGAAATGGTGGTTCCTATACGTTTAAAGTGGATGAACTTAATTGGGTTATCAAAATGGTTTTGGACCCAAGACATAAGATGAGATTAAAATATGCTTAGACATATGATGTCTTAAATAAATCTCATAAAAGATCTAAGAGTCATATACGATATGATTGATGTTTTCTACCTAATTAATTTAATCTTGAGCGGTGCGCCATAGCGTACTTGAGATTGAATTAAAGTTGGATCTTAGCCCATTAAATGCATATTATGCTTATTTGCATTGGAAGGTGTATGATTTAGTGGGAGTATTTGTAAAATACATTATTTGCTCTTAAATGATAAATGTGTTGGTATTGATATGTGTTCATATAATTTGTATATTTTATTGTAGAAGTAGCATTACATAATGATAATTGCGATTCGTCCTTATGAAGGACAAAGTTCGGAAGGAACGGTACAGATAATTCTGATTGGATTAGAAGCCTAAAGAATGGTTCTTAGGCAAATGTGTACGTTCTTGACGAATTCATTCCTGTTAAACCCACTGCAAATGTTGCAAAGGGCAAATAAGGAGAAACATTAGAAACATGTTGATGATTCTAATAGTATTGCTTGCCTTATACTTGCCACCATGTTTAAAGGCTCTTATGAAGAACCTTGAACACATGGAAACTACTTTTGTTCTAAGCACAACGCACAAAGGAAATGTTCCAAGTGCAAGCTAGGCAAAAGATGTATGTTGTGGTGTAGCTCTTAATTCATGAGATGAAAAAGGAGCAAACCGCAAATGTGTTAATGGTTAACACAAGAAAGGGGTTCAAAAGGAAAGGAAAAGTAGGTAAAGCAAAGGTTGCTAAACCTAGGATAAAAGTTGTCAAAGCCGAAGAGGCTAAACCCAAAGTGTCTCAAAAGGATGCATTTTGCTACCATGGTAATGAGATTTCCATTGGAAGCAAAGTTGCAAGGCTTATTAGGAAGGCCTAAAAGGTAAAGAAGGGCAATATGATTGCTACTGCTTCAAGTATCTATATGATAGATATTTTCCTTTCGACTTCTTGTTCTTGGGTATATGATACCGGATATGGATCCCACATTTGTTTAAATGTGCAAAGAATATAGAATAGAAAGCTACTCAAAGAAGGTAAATTAAACCTATGCGTGGGAATGAAGCAAAAGTTGCTACATTAACCATAGGGACTTATGAAGTCACTTTACCTTGTGAAGTAATACTTGTTTTGAACAAGTATGACTACGTTCCGGATTTGAGTAGAAGTAGTATTTCCGTTTCTTATATGGATGATGAAGTATATAATTTTCTTATTGAGAATAAGAAGTTTTATATTCATTTAATGATATGCCTTATTGTATTGCATATGTCATTGAATGGTCTTCATATCCTTGAGGATGAGAAACAAAATAATATTGAAAGATATCTATAATATAAATGGGAAATCTAAACCGAATAATATGAACAACGCGTTCATATGGCATTGTCGGATTGGTCAAATAAATGAGAAACATATATCTAAACTCCATTAACATGGACTTTTAGACTCATATGACCATGAATCATTTGAGGAATGTGGATCTTATTTATTGGGATTATTGACCAAACCACCCTATACTAAGAGTAGTGGGAGGGCTAGTGACTTATTGGTCATTATACATGAGATGTATGTGGACTATTAAGTAGCATTGCTAGGGGAAGACTTCGGTATTTCATCACATTTCACTAAAGACTTATCTAGATATGACTAGGTCTGTCTGATGAAGTCCAAAGGTGAATCATTTGAGATGTTTCGAACATTTCAAGATGAAGTACAAAACAACTTGGCAAAACTATTGAGTACTTCGATTGGATCGAGGTGATGGATATTTGAGCCAAGAGTTTGACAATCATCTCAAAACTATGAAATCGTTTCAGAGTTGACTCCACCCGAAACACCACATTGTATGATGTGTCTGAGAGGAGGAATTGAACCTTGTAGGACATGGTTCGTTCGATGATGTGTCAATTAGACTTTCCTATTTCCTATTTCCTTTTGAGGATATGCATTAGAAATGATGCGGTTACACTGAATCGAGTCCCTACTAAATCGGTTCCTAAGACCCCACATGAGATGTGGCATGAAAGAAAACTTAGTTTGTCCTTCATGAAGATTTGGGGTTGCGAATCTTATGCAAAGAGACTTGTCTCTTATAAGTTAACACCAAATCTGACTAGGTTATTTTCGGAAATTAATTTTACAACCGCAAAGAGAACAAAACGTTTGTTGCTCTATATGATTTGTTTCTTGAGAATAGTTTCTCAATAAAGAATCTAGTGGGAGTAAAATTAATCCTTGAAGAATTTCAAGAATCCGAAAATAAAATGGAACCAAGAGTAGAGAAGGAACCAAGTTCACAAGGAATTGTGGAACCGGTTCAACATGCACAAGTCCATCGTAGATCGGATAGGTTACGATTCGAACTCAAGAAATATTGATTTCTCTTATCGGAAAGTAATGAAGTGGAAAACATTAAGAATGACGATCCTACTTCCTATCTAGAAGCGATGTCCACTCCTAATTTGGATAAATGGTTAGGAACCATGGAGTCCGAATTGCAATCCATGTTTGATGATCAAGTTTGGAACTTGATTGGGCTACCTGAAGGTGTAAAAACTAAAGGGATGAAAGAAGGTCTTCAAGACCGACATGGATGGGAAGGTGTGTATTTTCATGACTAAGGATTGTAGCAAAGGGATTTAGGTTAATTCATAGTATTGACTATGTTGAAACCTTTTCGCCAGTTACAATGTCGAAGTCTATTAGAATTTCAATTGCCATGATCGCATATTATGACTATGTGATATGACAAATGGATGTCAAACGACTTTCTTAAGGATGTGTATAGTACACAACCCAAGAGTTTTGTCGATCCAAGAAAATCTATTAAAGTATGCATGTTGCAAAGATCCATAAGATGGGTTGAAGCAAGCTTCAAGGAATTGGAATCTTCATTTTGATGAATCATTCAAAAGTTTGATTTCATCAAATACAAAGATGAACCTTGTGTATACATGAAATTCAGTGAGAGCATAGTATTATTTCTATTGGTATTACAATTATATCTTACTCATTGGAAAAACAAAGTTCCGACACTTAAGACTGTCAGGTCTTGGTCAAGGAAAGGTTTTTCAATGAAAGATATGGGTGAAGTCGCTTACATCCTTGGCATCAAGATCTATAGAGATAGATCTAGAAGGATAAATTGGTTTGAGTCAAAATACTTACATTGACAAGGTTCTTAGAAGAATCTAAGAAGAGTAGCTTGTCAATGGGTCATGGTATTTCTCTTAAGCAATACTCATTGTCTTATGACAACTGATGAGCAAAAAGGGGAATGAATGAAGTTCTATATGCTTCGGCATTTGATCTGTCATGTATGCCATGATTTGTACTAGACCCGACGTCTCGTATGCTCTAAGCATGATGAGTTGATACCAATCTGATCCTGTGATGTGAACCGTTGGATGGCAGTCAAGATGATCCTTAAGTACTTAAGAAGAACTAAGGATACATTCTTGGCATTTGAAAGGTTGGAAGTTAATCTTGTTGTAAGGGTTACATAGATGCTAACTTCCAAACTGACAAAGTTGATTTAAAATCGCAATTAGGATTTGTGTTTATGTTTATTAGAGGTGCAGTTTTGATTGGAAGAGTACCAAGCAGAAAATTGTAGCCGATTCTACTACTAAGGTCGAGTTTTAGTAACATATGATGTGGCTAAAAGAGGCAGTTTGGATAAAAAAGTTCATTAGTATTTTGGAAATGTTCCAAGTATCACTAATCGATGGAACTTTTGTTGTGACAATTATGGTGCCATTTGTGCAAACAATGGAACCAAGTTCACAACAGCGATCCAAACACACACTTAGACGTTTTTCGAGGAATTCATAAAGAATGAGAAGACGTTAAAATATGCAAAGTATCAACCGATGATGACATTAGGGATTCACTTACAAAGACCCTAGCACAGGCAGAAGCATGATGGTCATGTTAGATCCATGAGTATTTGATACATAGATGGAGCCTAGTGCAAGTGGGAGACTGTTGGTGTAATGACCTAGGCTTTAGTTATGTTTAACTTAAAACCGCTATGTATTGTCTTTATCGTTTAAGTTTATTATTTAATTATTATATATTTTGCATATTTATTGTAATAATCTCCGTCCCTAATTATTAAGAGAATAATTAGTATAATTGTCAATGGATAATCATATAATGATTATATGCATAAGAGATGCACATTGAAATTATGGGTACTTGTTAGTGAACAAGTGACTGGACTTGACCCGTATGAGATTTATGTCATGGTCAAATGTCATAATTAAATCTCATATGGTCACTTCATTTAGTCCCTAGACCTGAGATTATCATGACCTTACATATGATGAAAGTCATGTTTGATTTTAGTCAAATGATATCTTAACACGATATTTATAAAGGCTATCTTTGGCATGACCGGATTCATGATGGGAAGGATGATAAGTTAAGATGGAATTTGTCCCTCGAAAGAGAGATGTTTTGCTTGGACCCCTCGATGAGTGATAATGATGGAAAGTGTGTGGCCACACCCCAATGCGATTGGATTATCATTATACTCAAGATCGAGAAAGCATTGAATAAATACAAGTTGACGAGGACCATGACTTGTGTTCAATATAACATCGTGAGACAAAGGGAGAAATGGAAGTGTACCATTGGAAACGTGAACTCTTACGTTATATTAATTGGGTAGACATAATGGCTTGCTAGAGTCCGCTTATGTCTTATGAGGGTCGATATGATCGGACTCATTACCAACATAATATAATCCTATTGGGTCACACACAATTAGAATGAATTGGTTAAACCAAAGGAAAAATATTGAGAATTCCTCATCATGCATAAGTTGTAGCGCGACAACATATGTCGTAGCGCGACATAACTTGTCCAGAGGACTTGTATGGTCGTGCGACACTTCTTGTCTAGAAGACTCGTATGGTCGTGCGACACTTCATGCCTGAGGCGGTTTGACAGACAGTTTCCCAATTTGATTAGGAAACAAATACCTATACTAATGTAGTATAAATATTAAGTCTGTAAACCCTAGCACAGAGCCGAATTTTCTCAAGAAAAATCACAACAAAGGTTTCTCAATATTTCTTCCGTAGGTTTAAGAATCTAGCAATTCTCAAGAACCGTTCTTGGTTCATTCTAACGTGTGGATACTACTAGAGGGTCTTCGCTCGTATGACGATCAAGGCCTAGAGTTCAAATTGTTCAAAGCAATCTGAAAGGTTCAAAGGTTTTGAAGATCGAAGATTGTGATTCAAAATCACACCGATAAATTGTTCGATAGCTCAAGACCGGAAAGCAATTAAGGTTGGTAAATTCTATCTCATAGGAATTCAATTTAATCATATAGAACGGATCTTAGGGCTTGGGTTTTGTGTTATTTAGATGCTTATTCCGCTGCGCATGGACCCATAAAACCCAACACCTCCAAGATCCAAATATGCAGCGTGGACCTTCCACTGTTTTGGGACAAAATCCCTCCCGCCATGAAGATGATGAAACTCATGAACTTTATCCCAGGACTGGGGCTCGGCAAATGGTTACAAGGCCAACACCAAGTCATCGAAGTCAAGGACCACACTACAGTCCAGGGGCTCGGTTATGTGCCAACACTAGCTGATATCAAAGAAAACAAAAGGCTCGCCAGCACCAAGGCAGCAGCCCGCAAAAGGGGAACCTCCAACGGCACACCCAACCTCCGACCTTACAGTCTCGACCTCGCTCATTACTTCATCAAGGGAACCGACAGCAGAACTGAGGGAACCGACAAGGGAACCGACAGCAGAACTGAGGGGACCGAAAGTGAAACTGATGAAGATGAGAAAGAAGCAGGGAAAGTCAGCACAGAGACTGCAGAAAGGATGGGAAAGCTAGCACGGGACCTCAAGTGTTTCAGAGGACTCAAAGCTAATCCGATAAGGGGAGCGTTCCTCGACATCACAGCTCTACCTGGACCAATTGCCACCACAGTTCAGCATGAGTACACATTCAAAGGAATCCCAGACATAGAATAACATCTCGAGACACTCTTCATGGGAAACAGACTGTTCGGGTCAGCCTCCAGGGCCACATTCGAGACAGTAACTCTAAAGCAGAAGGAACCAAAATTCATAGAAGACGCACTCAGTGGACTCGCTCTACAGAGTCTTTTTGAAGAAGTCATGGAGGTGCAATACCTAATTGACATGGGCTCCGAGGACAGCATGATCGCCATGATCGAGACAGCAGAAGCCAAGCCTCTCGACCCCTGAACCCTCACCAAGCATCCAGCAATGCCACTGAAAAACTGGGTAATGTTCACCGGACCAAGGGCAAGCCAGACAGAAATGGAAGACAAGTTGGGCCTGCACCCACATCTCCCTAAACCCGATCTGAAACCCTCTGAGTCAGTCATTATCAAAGTCCAGTCCTCTGAGTCGTCCGACGGCCTCACGCCGGAAGACTATGATAATGTAGCCAACAATGTATTTTCGTTCACGTTTAATGAAAAGTCTGACCTTTCGGACTATCCCCTCATTGACACTTTAACAACTGATAAGTTAACAAACAACTTAAAAGACGTTAATAATGACTCACTTGATAAAGAAGCAGACACACTAAACGAACAATACATTAAAGAATTTCTCAAGTGTGTAGTAGACCAAGAGGACAATCAGGCCCAAGCTGCCGAAGAGGTTATGACTAAAGTGAACCTGGGGTCGGTGCAAGAGCCTAAAGAGACACAAGTGGGCAGTTTCTTCGCCGGTACAGAAAAGGAAGCCCTGATAAATCTCCTCAAAGAATATGTTGACGTGTTCGCCTGGTCATATCAGGACATGCCAGGACTCGGTCCCTCAATCGAGGAGCACAGAATTCCTCTGGATCCAGAATCAAAGCCTATCAAGCAAAAATTGCGCAAGATCAAGCCAGAGTGGTCCTTGCAAGTGAAAGAGGAAATTGAGAAGATGCTCAGCGTCAGCTTCATCAGAGTAATTGAGTACCCGACCTGGCTCTCCAACATTATGACGGTCACCAAGGCCAATGGTCAGATGCTGTGTGGATTTCCGAGATCTCAACAAGGCTAGCCCTAAAGATGATTTCCCACTGCCCAACATCGACATGCTAGTCGACAGCATGGCAAATTTCGAGGTAAATTCCTTCGTGGATGGGTTTCCCGGATACAATCAGATCAAGATGTTCGAGGAAGATCAAGCCAAGACTGCTTTCACCACTCCGTGGGGGGCATACTGTTACACAGTCATGCCGTTCGGTTTGAAGAATGCTGGGGCTACTTACCAGCGGGCTGCAACAGCTCTCTTCCATGACATGATTCACAAGGAAATTGAAGTATATGTCGACGACATGATCATCCACTCCAGAGGATCAGACATGCAGCACATGATAGATTTAAGAAAGTTCTTCAACAGACTCAGAAAGCACTCCATGAGATTAAACCCCACAAAGTGCACATTCGACGTCAAGCGAGGCAAAGTACTGGGGTACATGGTTACAAAACGAGGTATCGAAGCCGATCCCAAGAAAATCAAGGCCATCATCGACATGAAGCCCCCGCAGACACTGACAGAAGTGAAAAGTTTTATGGGAAGACTTCGGTATATCCTCCGCTTCATCAACCAGTTGACATCTCTCTGCGAGCCAATGTTCAAGCTAACGAAGAAGAATGTCGACATCAAATGGGACTCCGAGTGCCAGACAGCTTTCAAGAAAATCAATGCATACTAGGTGAATCCCCAATCTTGTGCCCGCCACATGAAGATAAGCCACTCCTCCTGTACCTGACAGTGACAGACACGTCAATTGGGGCTATGCTAGCGCAAGAACAGAAAGATTCCAGAGTTGAGCATGCAATCTACTTCGTAAGCCGAAAGCTTCAGGGAAGTGAACTCAGCTACTCAGCATTAGAGAAAACTTGTACCGCCTTGGTATGGGTAGTCGGGAAACTGAAACACTACATGCAGTCACATTCAGTGCTCCTGGTCTCCAAGATGGACCCCGTCAGATATCTCTTCGACAAGCCATCTCTGTCAATGAGACTAGCCAAGTGGTCATTCTTCCTGGTTGAATTCGACATCAAGTACATGGTCAGAAAATCAACAAAGGGCAGAGTAATGGCAGATCAGCAGGTAGACTTCCCAAGCAGTGAACTCAAGGGTCCTGATCCGCAGTTTCCGGATGACGGGATCTTCTCACTCAACAGCGCAAACCGCTGGCAACTCTTCTTCGATGGGGCAGCCAACAAGAAGGGAAATGGTATTGGAATGCTCTTGGTCGATCCTAAAGACGAGCACACTCCCATAGCCATCAAACTGAATTTTGAAGCAACCAACAATGCAGCAGAGTATGAAGCTTGCGCAGCCGGCCTAGAGGCCGCTCTTGAGCGCAACATCTCAGAACTGGAAGTATACGGAGACTCAACATTGATCATCAATCAAGTGTCCAACAAATGGAAGACAATAGATTCTGGCCTCCAGAAGTACCACACGTACATGGAGGAGCTCATTGCTCAGTTCAAGGACATCTCTTTCCATTATTTGCCAAGAGACAGAAACCGCTTCGCAGATGCCCTGGCTACCCTAGCATCTCTTGTCGAAATTCCCGAAGGGAAATCAGTAAAACCCCTCAGAATAGGCAGACGGGAAACCCCCGCTTATTGCTGCGAGATCGAAGTTGAACATGAACCGATCGACGAACCCTGGTACAATCAAATCTACCAGTACCTCCAAAACGGAGAAGCTTCCTTCACAAATGAAGATGGAAAATACAAAGAAGGGATCAAAGCCAAAAACATGATGGCACTAAAATGACTGGCGTCCGTATGTTGTACAAGAAGCGCCACCAAGGACCACTCCTCCGGTGTGTAAATAAAGAAAAAGCCAGCGAGCTGATGAACGAAGTTCACAACGGAACCTGCGGTCCGCACATGAACGCCAGAGCATTGACACAGATCATCCTCCGTATGGGTTACTATTGGGTATCAATGGAAACAGACTGCATCCAGTTCGTCAGAAGCTGCGACAAATGTCAACGGTTCTCCAACCTCAATCACATCCCTCCTCACGAGCTCTATTGCATGACTACGCCATGGCCTTTCGCCACATGGGGAATCGACGTCATCGGCAAAATCACTCTGCCAGGGAACAATGGTCACGAGTTCATATTAGTCGCAGTCAACTACTTCACCAAATGGGTAGAAGCCAAATCATACAAAGTACTGAATTCTAAGAAGGTGGCCGAGTTCATCATCATGTGCAGATACGGGGTGCCCAACGAGATCATATCCGACAATGGGGCCCACTTTGAAGGAGATTGTGACCAACTGTTGACCGAGTTCAGAATTACACGCCACAAGTCTTCTCCCTACAGACCACAGACTAATGGTGCAGTAGAGGCAGCAAACAAGACTCTCGCAATGATAATCAGAAAAATGGCCGTCAGAGGTCGGGATTGGCCCGAGAAGCTACATCTAGCGCTCTGGGGATACAGAACATCAGTCAGAACTGCCACAGGGGAGACTCCTTTCGCACTTACATACGGAATGGAAGCAATGTTACCAGTGGAATTGGAAATTCCATCCCTTCGAGTCCTCTTGGAAAACGAAATCAATGAAGTCGAATGGCTCAAGAGCCGTCACGACGAACTAGCTCTACTCGACGAGCGCAGATTGAAAGCCATGGAGCATACTCGTGCCTACCAAAGCAGAATGGCCCGAGCATTTGATAAGAAAGTCAAGATCCGAAACATCAGAGAAGGAGACTTGGTGCTTAAGGAAAAGCCTCCTACGCAGACCAATCCCCTCGGAAAGTGGGAGCCTACCTGGATAGGCCCGTTCGTGGTACAAAGAATCTTCTTCGGAGGAGCCATGAAGTTAGCAGATTTGGACGGGAACCCTTTCGTTAACCCTGTGAATGGAAGCAAGCTCCGCAGATACTTCGTTTGAGGAAGAACACGAGTCAACTCTCCTTCCCCATACACCACCCCTCAGTAAAATTAAAGTGCTAAAAGAGTAATACCCAACTGGATACATTCCCGATAATGATCCAGGTAAAAAACAGGGTCACACTTCTTTTGTCTTTTTTCTCATACTTCACCTAAAGTGTCGAACTACGGTGACCTGAGTCCCTTAGTCCAATTGTAAAAGGGGAACGTAGGCAGCCATCATTGGTTCGGTCTCAAAAACAAATAAAAAACAAATAAGCACCAATCGCTTGTGTTTCGAAAAACTCTTTAAATTAACCTACAGATTAATGATGGTTAAAACAATCTTTGATGAGTTCAAGCACAGTCAACTCTTGACTCGCTACAGGCTAGCAAAACTACAATAAACATTAATCAATTAATGTGTCTGCAATGATAGTGGGTGGATGTTTCGGACAGCAAGGTCAACCTAGTCCCCTGTACTTGGTCCTTCGTCTTTCTTTCCCTTCCCTTTTCCACGACAGGTATTCTTCGCCTACACAGGGAATATCACCGTAGTCCTTCTACCTGGCTCTGGGACCCTTCTCGATGCCTCCGTCAAACCTGCAGCTACCAACGCAACCCTTTCCCTAGCTCTATCATGAGTTGCCTCTCTCCGAGTCATCATATCCATGCTCTGATCGGCTTCCCGACTAGCATTGGCCTCATAATCAGCCATATAATCCCCAGTACAATCCTGAGGGTTAGCCGCCGCTTTGGCCCTCCTCAAAGTTGAGCCGTCAGGGTAATCAAGGCACAACAGCTCACTCCGTCTCCAAAAAATATCCATCTGTGTCTCCCCCACAAAATAGCCATCCAAAGCTCCAGTTTAACCTGATCGCCCCCTATCACCAAAGGACATCGAGAAAAGGACCAGGGATCACATGACACTGGTACCTCGGGCAACATTTGCAACTCTCCCTTAACCACAGAGTAAGCATAGCGGGACTCCCTCCCCACATGTATCGGCTACCAGTCGCCATCCGACCTATGCCAAGGAACGTCTCGCCCAAGATCAAAGGCACGATGTCTCCTCCGTTCCGGCACTGCCTCACCAGGTCCAGTACACTGTGATGGCACACACCTAGGGATGTGAACGTGAATAAAGTGGCAATTGCGCACAGAGCAAAAGCGTCCCATGCGGAAATGCTCCCCTCAGCACCGGCAAATTTATCGGGCAGCCCCGAAATGTCAACGTAATCCGTGTTCGGTATTAGCATCCCGTATGCTTCTTCAGCTGAGACGCCAAGCAAGGACACTAACTTCTCAACGGTGGTCAGGCCGCCCGTCAAAGGAAGAACCAGTTGCTCCGCCTCAGGTCCTCCAAGTATGGCTCGAAAATCTTCAAGTGTGGGCGTAATCTCGTTGTACGAAAAGTTGTACACGTGTCTCCTTACGTCCCAAAAGTGAGCCGCAGCTCTCAAGAGATCCCCATCTCCGCTATCGTATGATCGGTTGTCGTGGTTTGGCTTAATTAAAGTGTTGAGGTGGTTTGGGTTTAATGAAACATGGATCGATTTGATTTATCGCTGCATCTCAAATTGTTGGTTCTCGGTTCTAATTAATTGGGAAAGTTGTGGTTTTTTCAACTCTTCTCGTGGCCTCTGTCAAGGTGATCCATTATCTCCTTATCTTTTTATTATTGCAGCCGAAATGATGAGTAGAGGCCTGAACAGATTGCATGAGATTTATCCCCATCTCCGCTATCGTATACACATTAATACTCCTATGGTGTCTCATCTTGCATATGCGGATGATGTGATTATCTTCTGCAACGGCTCTAAATATTCTTTAGATAATCATATGAAATACCTTGAGTGGTATCAGAGATTCTCGGGCCAGCTTATTAATGTCCAAAAATTTGGTTTTATCACGGGGAAAAAAGTTGATAGAGATGAGATAGTGGCTGCTTATACGGGATTTACTAAACAAGATTTTCCCTTGACTTACCCTTTATACACTGGAAGGAAGAAAATTAGTATATTCAGCTCTATCATTCGTAAAATGGAGAATAAGCTTGCTTCTTGGAAGGGTAAGTTACTCTCTCATGGAGCTAAACTAACTTTGATTCAATCTTGTTTGGCTGCAATTCCCCTTTATTATCTTGCTCTAATTGATCCTCCCAAAGGTGTTATCCATGCGATGGAAAAAATTATTGTACGATTCTTTTGGAGTAATGCATTGGAAGAGAAAAAATGTCATTGGTTATCATGGCATAAGATGTGTTGGCCGCCTGATGAAGGGGGTTTAGGGTTGAGGAAATTTGAAGATATTTCTATGGCTTTTGCGATGAAGCTATGGTGGAGAATTCGCTCAAATGAGTCTTTGTGGAGTAAGGTAATGCTAGCTAAATATTGCTGGGAAACCCATCCAATGGATGCACTCCAAACCTCGTATGCTTCTCACATATGGAAAAGAATGATAGCTGCAAAGCCTTTGGTTGAAGATAGAATGGCTTGGAGAATTGGTAGGGGTCATATTTCTATCAAGAGAAATGGATAGATGGCTTTACGGATTCTCTTCCTTTTAATCATGTAGAAGTTCTCACTTTATTTGAAAATAGAAGGCCGCGTATCAATCATATTCGGGATGTTTATGGGAATCAGCTCCTTTCTATGATGCAATCGCAGCATATTTCTATCTCGGATCAGCCGGATATTCTTATCTGGTTCCCTTCTCAATCGGGCAAATTTTTTGTAAGTTCGGCTTGGATGGAATGTCGTGCAAGGAAGGCAAAATCTGCGTCTTTCTCCTTCTGCTGGAACAAGTATATTCCAAAGAAGATTTCTATTTTCCTTTGGCGAGCTTTACATGGTGGTATTCCTACAGATGATATGGTGAAAAAGCGAGGAATTCAAGGGGCTTCTAAATGTGCATGTTGCTGCGATGCTCAAGAGGAATCCATTATGCATTTGTTAGTTGATAGTGAGACGGCTAACACTGTTTGGGCTTATTTTCATTCTTTATGCGGCATTCGAAGGTTAAATGGTTCTCTTAACCAATTACTCATTTGTTGGTGGTATGGCTGCAAGTCTCCTTCTCGGACTCTAAAATAGGTATGCTCTATTCTTCCTGCCCTTGTTGCTTGGGAAATTTGGATGGCTCGTAATAAAATTCGGTTTGAAGGCAAAGTGATGGCTGCTATGGACATTATTTATAAGGTTCACAATCATGTTGCTAATATTGCCACTTCTTCGTGCATTTCTTTTCCTGTTAACAGCTCGGATATGGAGGTTGTTAATGACTTCCATCTTCATTTTAGTATTCCTCGTCCTCCTCATGTAAAGTTAGTGACTTGGGACACCCCTCTTCATAATGAAGTCAAGGTAAATACGGATGGTGTATCTAGGGGTAATCCGGGTTTGGCGTCAGGAGGAGGCATCATTCGGGATAATAAAGGTGATTTCCTTTATGGCTTTGCTCATTTTTATGGTTTTGAATCTAATTTGGTTTCTGAAGCTTTAGCTGCGAGGGATGGTTTATATGCGGCTCATGTCAAAGGGTTTCATCGAGTTTGGCTTGAAGTGGACTCCCAAGTTCTTATGCGCATCATTATTAAGGAATATCATATTCCTTGGGCTATATGGTATATTATTGCTCACATTCATCGTCTCATGGAAGAAATGGAGGTTAGGGTTTCTCACATCTATCGCGAAGGAAATGGTATTGCTGATCTTCTTGCAAATTTGGGTGCGAATGAGGGCGTAATATGGTTTTTTTGAATGCTATTGACCTTCCCCGTTCTTCTCAAGGGATGATTGATTTCGACAAGACTCAGACTCCCCATATTCGATCTAAGTAGTTTCCTCTCATGACTAGATTCCTTTTTGTTTTATTCTCTTTGTACTCTAGCTTCCCCTCCCTTTATTGTAGAGGACCTTACGCCATGTGTAAGGACTCCCCCCTTAGGTTTTTTCTTGGTGGTTGAGGTTGTCAAGTCCCCCACCACGTTTGTACTTTCTTTTTTCTATCAATAAAATCTAGGGAGGTACCGTCCTCCTTTCGCCAAAAAAAAAAAAAGCTCTCAAGAGATCCCAATCTGGCATGAGCTCCTTCAAGGCCCAAACCGCTTTCATTCTATAACAGCCCTCGAAAAATCCCTTGCTTTGCCTCGTGTGGTGCCGTACCCACAACTGGAATTTAAAATAATCTGGAACTCAAGCCCAGTCCGGCCGGACTGTTTTTCAAGTTGACTTGGTCAACTCTGCAGCCAGCTGACTCAAAACTCAGGAACATTTCCAAACAGCCTCCTGTTCAAGCCTTGTCTAAATTACATGCATCCGTATGATTAATCATCCAGTGCCGACACCACATCCGCCGGGCTCGTTCAACAGTGCAATTAATTAAATAACAGTGTATATAGATATAAATTTTGACCAGTTTGAATTTTATGCATGTCCCATTATTATTTATTTTTTTGATCAACCTATTTGCTTATATGCCAAAAATAAAGGAAGATAATCACTAAATAAATATTCAAAAAACAAGGGTTCACTTCAAAGGCCCTTTCAAGTACAAATCAAATTATTTGGGCAATACACATAATTGTCTAAAAATAAATAAAAAAAGAGAGGACTACTCAGAGTCCTGCTCGTCATCCGAGCACTCGTAATACTGCCCCGCCGCAGCTGGATCCACAGAGGACAGGTAATCCCCAAAATCCTCAAGGCGGGAATACGAGAAGTGCCGCCTCCGCGCCTGTGTCCCCGAGGAAACTCCACTCGTGTCCCGAATACGAAGAGTGATGAGCTCCGAACCCCGCCGTCTCACCGGAGAATTGGCTGAACCCCTGCGTAAAATCTGCCCCACCAGTCGTAGAGGCAGACGAGTCTCTCGCTGTAGACGACCTAGACGGCATCGGCTCATGCACAGCCGTGCTCCTCCGGGAACTACACCGCTTGGTTATCCCATCCAGACATTTCATGGCTTGGTTGTAAGTACGGCCAGACACCTGCAAATCAGGAAAGCCGTCAAAAGACAAATAGCACAAATGCAACATTTGCAGAATGCTACTATCAAGTACAGAAAAGCGAAACAAAGCACTCACTGAAGCATCGGGATCCACTCTATACCGAGGCTTCGCCTCCTCCGGAATGGGGACCGTCAGCCGCCTGCGGGAACCATCAGCACCCTTATACGCCAGCCGAGTGTGAGGGAGCGGGTAGTCCCGGGGATATGTAGGGCCCTCGCCCTCTCTGTGCAACACCTGCGGGCTCCTCAGCCTCGTCCTCCGGAAGACATCATAATCAGCATCCTCTATGATAAATTCGGCATAGGACACACCCTGCCTGTACCGTTGCAACTCCACCATCGGTATCAGCATAGGATACTGCATGTGAGCAGGCGGGTCCATTAGAACCAAAGGAATGGACCCCGTACCTTGCTGACAAGTCACCCTCTTGCCCAAGTACATCGCGTCGCAATGAAGCCCCACCAGTAGCTTTCGCCGACATGTAACATCCCCAGCAGCACGCACTACAAAAGCATCAATCCGACTCCACCAAGTCAGCTGGATCCGCGGAGAAAAGTCTCGATCCATGGCCAAAGACACCTCCTCGTAAGACAATCGAGTGCTCTCCCTCGACTTTGCCGGCTTCCTCGCCGCTTTCTGCCAAATCAACATGGCAGGGAACAAGAACGCATACTCCTCCCTGGTCTCCCACCTCTGCAGGTGGAACACCTCCAAGAACCACACCTGTCAAACGCATGGAAAGTTATATCAGCTACAAAGCAGATACATACGAGTACGAGTGAGACAAGGAAGAGAAAAAAAAAAAAAAAGGAACTCAAATCCAAGGCAAACTGAAAACAGCCTAAAGTGTTCTCCTCTCCCCGAGAAAACCTATCTAAAGCATGATAGAGCTTGGCCAGACCAGCCTCTCCCCAAGCAAACCCTCTCACGGCCTCCAGGTTGGTCAGTGAGCCAAGCAGAGGAAAATGACATGACGCGTCAGCAGTGGGAAACGGGTAGCTGACAAAGTGAACCATAAAAACCCTCGAGCCAGGTGCTCTGCTGTCATCCTCAGGGACCCCGCCAAATACGCCTCAATGGCCCTCCTCAGATGAGCCTCTATCGGCCCGTAACGAATACCCAAGCCCCTTGTGAATGTGGGCCCAAGATCGCGGGTTGTGAACCGCTTTCTCGTATAACGGGTCACCGCTTCACCTCAGTTTGAAGACATCCGGTTTATTGAAAAACGGAGTCGCCATGCCATTTTGATTTCCTCAAAACTTTGAAAAAAAGGAATAGGGTCTGGAGGTTAAGTTACTCCTTGGGAAGAACGCTTGGCGTTCACCCAAGAAGCCTTGCCAAAGGTAAGTCTCCCTAGATCCGATTTTTGTGCTTGTTTTGTGCTCTCGTGTGTGTGTGTGTGATTTGAAAAGGGGATGGGATGTGCCAAGTTATCTTCCGGACGTATAAACCATTTGATTTGGTTATCGCTCGGGATTCCTTTGATTTGATGTGTTCGGAATTTTGATCCCGTGCCCATCTTGGACTTATGATCACCATTAAGTGACCTTTTTCGCCCTCCCATTGGGATAATCAACCATATTAAGCTTGAAAGCCTTGGTGTATTTTAAACCAACGTTCTTCGGGACTAGGTCATATGTGATCGAGATAGGGACACGTTTATAGTCCAAGAATGAGACTCTTTAGAAAGGAAGAGCCTTTGCCCATCAATCCTACATCTTGAGACGATTTGAGCTTAGTAGGAAGGCCTCGGAAGGATTCGAAAGGGGTCGGGAGTGCCTCGAGAGGACTTAGAGGGGTGCCAGAAGGCTGGGGGGAGAGGAGAGAAGAGGGAGATGTGTGAAATGAGGGAGGGGGAGCCCTCTATTTATAGTAAAAAATTTCATGCAAGAAGGTCCGTACGAACCTTCTAGGTAATACAACTTTTTGGTTTTCCTCGATTTGAGGGAATATGTGGACTTTAAGAAGATTCAGCCATGATTATGTCTGGTAACAAGAAGGTCCGTACGGACCTCCTTGCATGCATAAAGGTCCGTACGGACCAACCATGATGCTGAGTAATTATTACTTCCGGGATTTGAGGGAATATCTTGGACTTTAAGGGGATTCAGTCATTATTGCAAGAAAGAGGTCCATACGGACCACATTTGCTTTTCCAATTTCTGAAAAATTCCCAAAAAGTCCTTTTGTCCCTTTTGTTGGTGTAATGCCCTAGGCTTTAGTTATGTTTAACTAAAAAACATTATGTATCATCTTTATCGTTTATGTTTATTATTTGATTATTATATAGTTTTCATATTTATTGTAATAATCTCCGTCCCTAATTATTAAGAGAATAATTAGTATAATTGTCAATGGATAATCATATGATGATTATATGCATAGAGATGCACATTGAAATTATGGGTACTTGTTAGAAAACAAGTGACTGGACTTGACCCGTATGAGATTTATGTCATGGTCAAATGTCATAATTAAATCTCATATGGTCACTTCATTTAGTCCCTAGACCTGAGATTATCATGACCTTACATATGATGAAAGTCATGTTTGATTTTAGTCAAACGATATCTTAACACGATATTTATAAAGGCTATCTTTGGCATGATCGGATTCATGATGGGAAGGATGATAAGTCAAGATGGAATTTGTCCCTCGAAAGAGAGATGTTTTGCTTGGGCCCCTCGATGAGTGATAATGATGAAAGCGTGTGGCCACACCCCAATATGATTGGACTATCATTATACTCAAGATCGAGAAAGCATTGAACAAATACAAGTTGACGTGGACCATGACTTGTGTTCAATATAACATCGTGAGACAAAGGGAGAAATGGAAGTGTACCATTGGAAACGTGAACTCTTACGTTGTGTTATTTGGGTAGACATAATGGCTTACTAGAGTCCGCTTATGTCTTATGAGGGTCGATATGATCGGACTCATTTCCAACATAATACAATCCTATTGGGTCACACACAAATAGAATGAATTGGTTGAACAAAAGGAAGAATAATTGAAAGTTCTGTAAACTGGCTAATTATGTCACGCGACATAACTAGCCACTGGCTAAATATGTCACGCGACATAACTAGCCACCAGACGCGGATTGACAGCCTGGTCTCCTAATTCGATTAGGAAACATATTAATGCTAATGTAGTATAAATATGAGAGGTCTGTCAACCCTAATGAGCTAGCCGAATTTTTCAATAGAAATTCACAATCAAAAGTCCTCTCAATATTCTTCCATAAGTTTTAGGAATCTAGCAATTCCCAACCCGAGAATCGTTCTCGACATTCATATTTGTGTGGATCACCAAAAGAGGGTCTTAATTTTGTTCAAACAAATCAAAGACCTAGAGTTCAAATCTGAAGATCCAAAGGAGTTGAAGATTCGAAGATTTGAAGATCAAAAGTTTGTGATTACGAATCACATAATTATCCGTTCGATAGCTCAAGACCGGAAAGCAATTTAGGTTGGTAAATTCTATCTCATAGCAATTCAATTTAATCGTATAGAACGGATCTTAGGGCTTGGGTTTTGTGTTAATTTTATGCTTAATTCCGCTGCGCATGGACCCATAAAACCCAACAGTGGTATCAGAGCCCCGTTCGTATGATTAAGTTTGAATTAACATGCTAGATTTAAGATATAAATTGTTTATATGCTTATTGCATGTTTTTGTATGCGATAGAATTTTGATTGTTTATGTGAAACAATGTGAAAATCGTTTTCGAATTATGATGAATTAAATCTGTAAAAGGGTTGTTTTATATGATTTAATTGTCATGTGATCTGAATTACATGAATCCGGAGATCCTGACTGGCCGCTTAGGTCGCGCGACATAGTAGGCTACATGTGGAAATCTAATGCTGGCTAGTTATGTCACGCGACATACTTAGCCACCGGCTAGTTATGTCACGCGACATAATAAGCCAAATACAGCAAATCAATTTGTTTAATTTTTACGCTATTACGTGATTGTGTTTACAATCGATATGTTTATATGATAATCTGGATGCTATAAATTTCTGGAAATAAAATTTATAGGACCATGCTAGATTAATTCATTGTTTATGATGCATGCTTAATTAATTCAAATATGTTTTTATTAATTGTTGCGATGCATGAATTAATTGTTCTTAAGTGTTAAGAATTTTATTAGATGTTTAGTTGAAACATTGATTCATAGTTTCCTAATATGTTTAGATTTAGACATTGTAAATTTTGGATTTTATGATTGTTTATGGAAACAAGTCATAATTACGCGAAATTTAAAAGGAAACTGATTGTTTATAAAAGGTAATGATTATGTTGCCAAATCAGAGCTGATTTCTAATTGTGCATGACTAGGAGAGTTCTGTCTAAGAAAGAGTTGGTACTTAAGTAGTCCTTGTGGCTCACCTATCTTCCTGGAACTTACAGTGCATGATTGTGACTATCTTTGCTTGATATGCTTATAATCTACCTTAAAGAACCTTCATTTAACTTTTAAGTTCTTTATGCCAATCCATGATTAAAACACTTGAGACCACTCGGATAGTTTTGGGTGGGCTTGCCATAGCAAGGTGCTTTGATTCTATTCCGTTTGCGAGCAAGATGAGGAAATGGTGGTTCCTATACGTTTAAAATGGATGAACTTAATTGGGTTATCAAAATGGTTTTGGACCCAAGGCATAAGATGAGATTAAAATATGCTTGGACATATGATGTCTTAAATAAATCTCATAAAAGATCCTAAGAGTCATATATGATATGATTGATGTTTTCTACCTAATTAGTTTAATCTTGAGCGGTGCGCCATAGCGTACTTGAGATTAAATTAAAGTTGGATCTTAGCCCTAAGAGTCATATACGATATGATTGATGTTTTCTACCTAATTAGTTTAATCTTGAGCGGTGCGCCATAGCGTACTTGAGATTAAATTAAAGTTGGATCTTAGCCCATTAAATGCATATTATGCTTATTTGCATTGGAAGGTGTATGATTTAGTGGGAGTATTTGTAAAATACATTATTTGCTCTTAAATGATAAATGTGTTGATATTGATATGTGTTCATATAATTTGTATATTTTGTTGTAGAAGTAGCATTACATAATGATAATTGCGATTCGTCCTTATGAAGGACAAAGTTCAAAAGGAACGATACAATTAATTCTGATTGGATCAGAAGCCTAAAGAATGGTTCTTAGGTAAAAGTGTACGTTCTTGACGAATCCGTTCCTACTGAACCCATTGCAAATGTTGCAAAGGGCAAATAAGGAAGCAACATTAGAAACATAGTGATGATTCTGACAATATTGCTTGCCTTGTATTTGCCACCATGTTTAAAGGCTCTTATGAAGAACCTTGAGCACATGATAACTATTCTTTTGTTCTAGCACACCGCATAAAGGAAATGTTCCAAATGCGAACTAGGCAAAAGATATATGTTGTGGTGAAGGCTCTCAATTCATATGATGAAAGAAGGAGCAATCCGCAAATTGTGTTAATGGTTGACACAATAAAAGGGTTCATAAAGGAAGGAAAAGAAGGTAAAGCAAAAGTTGCTAAACCTAGGACAAATGTTGTCAAAGTCGAAGAGGCTAAACCCAAAGTGTCTCAAAAGGATGCATTTTGCTATCATTGCAATAAGATTGTCATTGGAAGCAAAGTTGCAAGGCTTATTAGGAAGGCCTAAAAGGTGAAGAAGGGCAATATGATTGCTACTACTTCAAATATCTATATGATAGATATTTTCCCTTCAACTTCTTGTTCTTGGGTATATGATACCGGATTGGATCCCACATTTGTTTAAATGTGCAAGGAACAAAGAATAGAAAGCCACTCAAATAAGGTAAATTAAACCTATGCATGGGAATGGAGCAAGAGTTGCAACATTAGCCATAAGGGACTTATGAAGTCACTTTACCTTGTGAAGTAGTACTTGTTTTGAACAAGTATGACTACGTTCCGAATTTGAGTAGGAGTATTATTTCCGTTTCTTAAATGGATGATGAAGGATATAATTTTCTTATTTTCAATAAGAAGTTTTATATTTATTTAATAATATGCCTTATTGTAATGCATATGTCATTAAATGGTCTTCATATCCTTGATGATGAGAAACAAAATAATATTGAAGATATCTATGATATAAATGGGAAATCTAAACCGAACAATATGAACAAAGCGTTCATATGGCATTGCCGGCTTGGTCAAATAAATAAGAAACATATATCTAAACTCCATTAACATGGACTTTTAGACTCATATGACCATGAATCATTTGAGGAATTTGGATCTTATTTATTGGGATTATCGACCAAACCACCCTACACTAAAGTAGTGGGAGGGCTAGTGACTTATTGGTCATTATACATGAGATGTATGTGGACTGTTAAGTAGCATTGCTAGGGGAAGACTTCGGTATTTCATCACATTTCACTAAAGACTTATCTAGATATGACTATGTCTATCTGATGAAGTCCAAAGGTGAATCGTTTGAGATGTTTCGAACATTTCAAGATGAAGTGCAAAACAAACTTGGCAAAACTATTAAGTACTTCGATTAGATCGAGGTGGTGAATATTTGAGCCAAGAGTTTGACAATCATCTCAAAACTATGAAATCGTTTCAAAGTTGACTCCACCCGGAACATCACATTGTATGGTGTGTCTATAGGAGGAAGTGAACCTTGTAGGACATGGTTCATTCGATGATGTGTCAAGTTGACTTTCCTAATTCCTTTTGAGGATATGCATTAGAAATAATGCGGTTACACTGAATTGAGTCCTTACTAAATCGGTTCCTAAGGCCCCACATGAGATGTGGCATGGAAGAAAACTTAGTTTGTCTTTCATGAAGATTTGGGGTTGCGAATCTTATGTAAAGAGACTTGTCTCTTATAAGTTAGCACCAAATTTGACAAAGGTTATTTTCGGAAATTAATCTTACAACCGCAAAGAGAACAAAATGTTTGTTGCTCTATACGATTCATTTCTTGAGAAATAGTTTTTCAATAAAGAATCTAGTGGGAGTAAAATTAATCTTGAAAAGAGTTCAAGAACCTGAAAATGACATGGATCCAAGAGTAGAGACGGAACCAAGTTCACAAAGGAGTTGTGGAACCGGTTCAAGATGCACAAGTCCATCGTAGATCGGATAGGTTACGATCCAAACTCAAGAAATAATGATTTCTCGTTTCGGAAAGTAATAAAGTGGAAGTCATTGAGAATGACAATCCTACTTCCTATCTTGAGGCGATGTCCACTCCTAATTTGGATAAATGGTTAGGAACCATGGAATCCAAATTACAATCCATGTTTGACAATCAAGTTTGGAACTTGATTGGGCTACCTGAAGGTGTAAAAACTAATGGGATGCAAGAAGGTCTTCAAGACCGACATGGATGGGAAGGTGTGTACTTTCATGACTAAGGATTGTAACAAAGGGATTTAGGCAAATTCATAGTATTGACTATGTTGAAACCTTTTTCGCCAGTTACAATGTCGAAGTCTGTTAGATTTTCAATTGCCATTATCACATATTGTGACTATGTGATATGACAAATGGATGTCAAACGACTTTCTTTAAATGGAAAGATTATTAAGGATGTGTATAGTACACAACCCGAATAGTTTGACGATCCAAGAAACTCTAATAGAGTATGCATGTTGCAAAGATCCATGAGATGGGTTGAAGCAAGCTTAAAGGAATTGGAATCTTCGTTTTGATGAATTGGTCAAAGAGTTTGACTTTATCAAGTACGAAGATGAACCTTGTGTATGCATGAAATTCAGTGGGAGCATGGTATTATTTCTATTGTTTATTACAATGATATCTTACTCATTGGAAAAACAAGATCTGACACTTAAGACTGTTAAGTCTTGGTCAAGGAAAGGTTTCTCAATGAAAGATATGGGTGAAGCCGCTTACATCCTTGGCATCAAGATCTATAGAGATGGATCTAGAAGGATAAATTGGTTTGAGTCAAAGTGTTCACATTGACAAGATTCTTAGAAGAGTCTAAGAAGAGTAGCTTGTAAATGGGTCATGGTATTTCTCTTAGCAATATTCATTGTCTTATGACAACTGATGAGCAAAAGAGAATGAATGAAGTTCCATATGCTGCGGCACTTGGATCTGTCATGTATGCCATGATTTATACTAGACTCGACGTCTCGTATGCTATAAGCATGATGAGTCGATACCAATTTGATCCTGTTGAGAACCAATGGATGGCAGTCAAGATGATCCTAAGTACTTAAGAAGAACTAAGGATACGTTCTTGGGATTTGAAAGATTGGAAGTTAATCTTGTTGTAAGGGTTACAAAGATGCTAGCTTCCAAACTGACAAAGTTATTTTAAAATCGCAATTAGGATTTGTGTTTGTGCTTATTAGAGGTGCAATTTTGATTGGAAGAGTTCCAAGCAGAAATTGTAGCCGATTCTACTACTAAGGCCATATTTTAGCAACATACGATGTAGCTGAAAGAGGCAGTTTGGATCAAAAGTTCATTTAGTGTTTTGGAAACACTTCAAGTGTTTTTCCAAGTATCACTAATCAGTGGAACTTTGTTGTGATAATTATGGTGTCATTTGTGCAAATAATGGAACCAAAATCACAACGGTGATCCAAACACTCACTTAGACGTTCTTCGAGGAATTCATAAAGAATGAGAAGACGTTAAGATATACAAAATATCAACCGATGATGACATAAGGGATTCACTTACAAAGACCCTCGCATAGGCAGAAGCATGGTGGGCATGTTAGATCCATGAGTATTCGATACATAAATGGAGCCTAGTGCAAGTGGGAGACTGTTGGTGTAATGCCCTAGGCTTTAGTTATGTTTAACTGAAAACCGTTATGTATCATCTTTATCGTTTATGTTTATTATTTGATTATTATATAGTTTGCATATTTATTGTAATAATCTCCGTCCCTAATTATTAAGAGAATAATTAGTATAATTGTCAATGGATAATCATATGATGATTATATGCATAGAGATGCACATTGAAATTATGGGTACTTGTTAGAGAACAAGTGACTGGACTTGACCCGTATGAGATTTATGTCATGGTCAAATGTCATAATTAAATCTCATATGGTCACTTCATTTAGTCCCTAGACCTGAGATTATCATGACCTTACATATGATGAAAGTCATGTTTGATTTTAGTCAAACGATATCTTAACACGATATTTATAAAGGCTATCTTTGGCATGATCGGATTCATGATGGGAAGGATGATAAGTCAAGATGGAATTTGTCCCTCGAAAGAGAGATGTTTTGCTTGGGCCCCTCGATGAGTGATAATGATGAAAGCGTGTGGCCACACCCCAATATGATTGGACTATCATTATACTCAAGATCGAGAAAAGCATTGAACAAATACAAGTTGACGTGGACCATGACTTGTGTTCAATATAACATCGTGAGACAAAGGGAGAAATGGAAGTGTACCATTGGAAACGTGAACTCTTACGTTGTGTTATTTGGGTAGACATAATGGCTTGCTAGAGTCCGCTTATGTCTTATGAGGGTCGATATGATCGGACTCATTGCCAACATAATACAATCCTATTGGGTCACACACAAATAGAATGAATTGGTTGAACAAAAGGAAGAATGATTGAAAGTTCTGTAAACTGGCTAATTATGTCACGCGACATAACTAGCCACTGGCTAAATATGTCACGCGACATAACTAGCCACCAGACGTGGATTGACAGCCTGGTCTCCTAATTCGATTAGGAAACATATTAATGCTAATGTAGTATAAATATGAGAGGTCTGTCAACCCTAATGAGCTAGCCGAATTTTTCAATAGAAATTCACAATCAAAAGTCCTCTCAATATTCTTCCATAAGTTTTAGGAATCTAGCAATTCCCAACCCGAGAATCGTTCTCGACATTCATATTTGTGTGGATCACCAAAAGAGGGTCTTAATTTTGTTCAAACAAATCAAAGACCTAGAGTTCAAATCTGAAGATCCAAAGGAGTTGAAGATTCGAAGATTTGAAGATCAAAAGTTTGTGATTACGAATCACATAATTATCCGTTCGATAGCTCAAGACCGGAAAGCAATTTAGGTTGGTAAATTCTATCTCATAGCAATTCAATTTAATCGTATATAACGGATCTTAGGGCTTGGGTTTTGTGTTAATTTTATGCTTAATTCCGCTGCGCATGGACCCATAAAACCCAACACCTTTTTGGCCCAGAAAGGTCCCTCCCTTGGTTTGGTTGGGGGTTTTGAGGTTTTTGAGTGTCACGGGTCTTCGAGACTGCGTTTGTGTGAGTCTGCGGTGTTTCCCGTGTGTTCGGAAGAGGGTGATCCAGATTGGGGTACTTACAGAAGCCCCTCGACGACTTCACTTATGGAGGAAGTGGGGTCGTCGATATGATAAGGGTCCTGATCTGGATCGCGTGCTGGGAGAGGAAGTGACCGTGTAGGTCGGTTTGTGAGGACATGGCGGTGTCCTGTTGTGTGACCGTTTAGGTCAGTTGGCTGGACCCTATGATAGGATTCCTACGTATCCCTAGCGGGAATCAAGCCTGATCGTAGTTCGTGTGTGGGGTGAGTGTTGTTGTGTATGAGGACGTGAGATGTCCTCTAACTGGAACTCTGTGTGTGGATGTGATGGTATCCTGCGGGTGACCGCATAGGTCGGTGGTAAGGACGTGGAGGCATCCTGGGTGACCGTATAGGTCGATGGTAAGGACGTGGAGGCATCCTGGGTGACCGTATAGGTCGATGGTAAGGACGTGGAGGCGTCCTGGGTGACCGTATAGGTCGATGGTAAGGACGTGGAGGCGTCCTGGGTGACCGTATAGGTCGATGGCTGGACCTGTGATAGGATTCCTACGTATCCCTAGCGGGAATCAAGCCTGATCGTAGTTCAGAGGTCGTGAAATTGTGAGTGTATGCGGGCGTGGTGGCGCCCTGAAGATGTGGTGTGACCGCCGAGGTCGACTGTGGCGGCGTCCTAAGGTGTGCAATCTTACTAGAAGATGGGTAATCTTACGAGAAGATGGGTTAATCTTACGAGAAGATGGTTAATCTTATGAGAAGATGGGTAATCTTACGAGAAGATCGGTTAATCTTACGAGAAGATCGGTTAATCTTACGAGAAGATGGGTAATCTTACGAGAAGATCGGTTAATCTTACGAGAAGATCGGTTAATCTTACGAGAAGATGGTTTGTGGTGTAGGAGGACGTGTCCCATCCTAAGATGATGCGAGGGCATGGTTGTGCCCTAAGGATGTGGTGACCGCCGAGGTCGATTGCGAGGACATGGTGGTGTCCTGAGATGATGTTTTTGGGAGGTTTATACGGTCTTCCGGACCGAGTGGTTTAAAGCCTTCCGGGATGGAGATAGTGATGTGGGAGGTTTATACGGTCTTCCGAACCGAGTGGTTTAAAGCTTTCCGGGCTGGAGATAGTGATGTGGGAGGTTTATACGGTCTTCCGGACCGAGTGGTTTAAAGCCTTCCGGGCTGGAGATAGTGATGTGTATGAGGACTTGATTCGTCTTCTGACTGCAGGTGTGTCATGTATGACTTGATTCGTCTTCTGACTGCGGTTGTGTCATGTATGAGGACTTGATTCGTCTTTTGACTGCGGTTGTGGAGGCGTGGCTGTCTTGTGCTTCGATTATGAGAGGTGTGGATGCCTCACGTTTTGTCCGCTGGGGAAAAGGTTGGACTTACGATGATTGTCGGTGTCCATCTGCTGGGGATATGTGGCCTCATAAGGGCTTTTTCCGCTGAGGAGGTGGCTTCGGGCTTACTTTGATGGCCGGTGGTTGATTCACCGTTTGGCATTTTGGAGGCGTTTTGTGCCTTGAGATTTGTGCTTGGAGGGGCTGGCTCCTTTTTGCGCTTGCTTTACTGTTTAGTGGGTGAGGTCCGGGCTTATGATGACGGCCGGTGGTTGCGTTGCCTTTTAGTGGGCGGAATCCGGGCTTACGATGACGGCTGGTGGTTGCGTTGCCGTTTAGTGGGCGAAATCCGGGCTTACGATGACGGCCGGTGTTTGAGTTGCCGTTTAGTGGGCGAAATCCGGGCTTACGATGACGGCCGGTGTTTGAGTTGCCGTTTAGTGGGCGAAATCCGGGCTTACGATGACGGCCGGTGTTTGAGTTGCCGTTTAGTGGGCGAAATCCGGGCATACGATGACGGCCGGTGTTTGAGTTGCCGTTTAGTAGGCGAAATTCGGGCTTACGATGACGGCCGGTGTTTGAGTTGCCGTTTAGTGGGCGAGATCCGGGCTTACGATGACGGCCGGTGTCTGAGTTGCCATTTAGTGGGCGAGATCTGGGCTTACGATGACGGCCGGTGTCTGAGTTGCCGTTTAGTGGGCGAAATCCGGGCTTACGATGACGGCCGGTGGTTGAGTTGCCGTTTAGTGGGCGAAATCCGGGCTTACGATGACGGTCGGTGTTTGAGTTGCCGTTTAGTGGGCGAAATTCGGGCTTACGATGACGGCCGGTGTTTGAGTTGCCGTTTAGTGGGCGAAATCCGGGCTTACGATGACGGCCGGTGTTTGAGTTGCCGTTTAGTGGGCGGAATCCGGGCTTACGATGATGGCCGGTGTTTGAGTTGCCGTTTAGTGGGCGAGATCCGGGCTTACGATGACGGCCGGTGTTGGTTTTGTTGGGTTAAGGACCAAACTGTATTGAATCTGCTGAAATAGGCCTTTGGACAGCCAGGGGCAAAGATTATAAGGGCAAAGAAGTAATTTGGCCTTATGTTGCAAGAAGGTCCGTACGGATCTTCTCTCTCTGCAAAGAGGTCCGTACGGACCAATGTTGATTTTTACAGTTCCCAGGTTTTGACCAGCTTCAGAACCGAGGCATTTCCCCATTATTCTTCTTCCAGTTCGTGAACCACCGAGAGAGAGGGAGAGAAAACTCCATTTTTGTCCCAAAATTCCTTAGAAAATCCTCCCCATTTAGCTTGAATTGCTTGTCAATGGCGGAAAGATCAAGGAGGGGTCGTCGTCAACGGAGCCAAGAGGCGATCGAGCAAAGGGCGGAGCTTCAAAGGAATTGCACTTCCTTCGCGCCTTCGTCGAGAAACCCGGATGAGTTGTATCCGAATTCGGAGGTGCACACTAGGCGAGCTAGGAACGTCGGGGAGGTAAGAAATCAATTTCGTCTTGATTCCTTGCTTGAATTGTTGTATGCTAGAACTAGATTTTAGTTTTTCGCATATTTGGGGCTTTTGTTGTTTGCCATGCTTTTTGTGAAATTCGTGATGAATTATTGAAATTGAGCATGTAAAAATTGTGGGTATGTGATTTTTGTGAGAAAAATTGCCATGTAGGGACAAATTTTTGAAAAATGTGACATGTGTCGTGTTTCATGACGGGTTTTGTCTGAAAGTATGTGCCGTGTAGGGACGGACTTTTCTGAAAATGTGTAATGTAGTGTGTGCCGTGTTTTTGGTGACGGACTTTGTGGGGAGTTTATGTGCAATATGTGCCGTGTTTTGTGACCTTTTTTTTTTTTTGAAAATGTGTCGTGTAGGGCTTAATCCCTCTGTTGAGAAAATTTGTACAGTGTGTGCCGTGTTTTGTGACGGACTGCATGGGGAAAATTATGTGCAATGCATGTCGTGTTTTGTGACGGGTTACATGTGAAAATTGTGTGCAATGTGTGCCGTATTTTGTGACGGACTTCTTTTTTTTTTATGCTTTGGTTTTTTTTTTTGTATTTTGCATTAAGTAATGTGACTGACGTACCTTTGCTGTGTTTACCTGCAGGATGAGGGGCTTTTGTCTGGGAAAGCCAAAAAGATGAAGTCTCGTGGGTCGATCGAGGCTGTAGTGGAGTTGTGGCAGCAGTTGCCGGACATCTCTAGGGAGGTCAGGCCGAGCCCTAAGAGGCTGGTTTATGGTTCCGACTTGGGCGCGTTCGTGGAGAACTTGGCCGGGATTTCTGATACGAGGAAGAACAAGAGCATCTTCCTAGGCTTGTCCGAGTATTGGTGGGATACCACCCACACCTTCCATTTGAGCTGGGGCGAGGTGACGGTGACTCCCACTGATTTTGCTGTTATCATCGGGCTTTCCTTCAAAGGAGGGCCAGTGCGGTGGAGGGACCGGATATCAGATGGGGTGCTAGCTGAGCTGTTGGGCTTTGCGCCTCTTCCTCGCAGGGGACTGGGCATGCTGTACAGTGATGTAGAGATGCGGATTTTGGCCAATATTGGGGACTATCGCCGTGGTACCGGTCTGGTGACGGCGGAGCAGCTAGCACGCTCCTTCATGTGGTTTGCCCTCTCCGAGACTCTGTTCTCGAATCACGCGACTGCAGCTCCTTTTGCTCTGTTGGAGAGTCTGATTGATTTGGAGAGGGTCGGCGAGATAGCTTGGGGCGAGGCGGGCCTGGCCGAGCTTTATTTCTCTTTGGACCGGTTTAGCCGAGGCATGGCTAATTCTTTGGGCTGCTTTGATTTTGCTTTGGAGGTATGAGTTTATTGCTGTTTTTGATTTAGCAATTTGTCATTTCTCCGTTTTCTTTTGCACTGAGCCTTTTCTGCTTTTGTCGCAGGTGTGGTTCTATGAGATCTTCTGGTGCTTCCCGTGGGATAGAGATGCTGAGGCCATAGCGGCCTATCCTGCTATGTTGGGCTGGGCCCGTCCGGCGAGGAGGAGGAGGACGAGTAGGGGGAAGCTCACCATCGCCTACGGGGAGGTGCAGGAGTACCTGAGGAGAGATAGCCCGGTGGAGTTTGCTTTGTACCCATGGGCTCGGTAAGGGGATGACGAGTTTGAGGGTGGTCCTGTGGTGACGGCGCAGAGGAAGATGCTGCGGGGCCTGACCTGCGATGTCATGTATTTGGGAGAGAGGGTCTTCTGGCAGCATGGCCCGGGTATGCTCCCCCTGGCTCCGAGGGACCCGCCTTTTGGGATGATGAATTCCCGTGATATGGACGTGTTGGATTTTGAGAGATATCTGGGTGGCGTGAGTGCCGATGAGTTTATTTTGTATGGAGAGGAGTATGGGGCCTTCGTGAGGAGGAAGTTGAGGACGCCACAGGTGTTGGCGAGGGAGAGGCAGGATGGCCCACCAGGTCCCCCAGAGGTTCCGGTGCCTGGGCCGGATTTCACATATGTTCGTGGGGATTCGTCGAGGCGGAAAGTGTCGGTACCCGTCCCTGAGCAGGCTCCTGCTGCCTACCGGGTTGACCCTGATATGCCGGTGAGTGTGTTTACTCTTTTCCATCTTTGCATCTTTTCTGTATTTTTCTCTTTTTTTGTATGCATGCATCTCTTTAGCTGAGCGTTTCTTCGACTGTTTATTTGTGCAGGTCTCGGGGAGAGCCTTTGAAACGCTGACCCGCCGTTATGTGGCGATGTGGTCTTTTGCGAAGAAGATGGTGGGGAAGCTGTCTTGCCGGTCTTCGCGGCGTGTGCCGGCATACGAGCCGATGCCTTCGAGGCATTCTGTGGACGTTCCTCCGCCGAGGGCTGAGCCAGGGCAGCAGTTGGAGGGACCCTCTCGGGGGCGGCATAGCATGGATGTCGGGACATCTTCGGGAGTCCAGAGGCAGCCGGTCTTTCACCAGTTCTGGCCTTCGCAGGAGGCACCAGGAGAGAGTTCGTCAGAGCCTGCCTTCTTCGATCCTTTTGCCGGGTTTGACCCTTCAGAGTATTTTGAGTACCCACCCCAGGAGGGGGTTCAGTATTCTGATGACGAGGGTGTGGCTGGCGAGTTTGTCGGGGTGCCTGACTTCTCGCTTGGTGATGATGATGATGAAGAGTCGGATTAGGGCTCGTTTACTTTCCCTCTTTCCATATCTCCTTTTTTTATGTTTAGCAACAGACATTATGTGTACCTGTAATAAAACATTCGCATTTGCACTGCAAAGTATTTTATTTTAAGATGTAATGTCGTATTTTATGATTCCCGGGAATTGTCCTAGGAGTTGTTGCTATTTTATTATTTGTGCATGCCACGTGAGCTAAGAGTGCGTTTGTGGGTAGTGTATGTTGGTGTTATGCCCTAGGCCTATGATTGATAGACTTATGTGTTGACATTATTTATTATTATATGAGATGTTTATCATTTGATTATTATATGTTTTGTATATTTGTTTATAATAATCTCCGTCCCTAATTATTAATAGAATAATTAGTATAATTGTCAATGGATAATCATGTGATGATTATATGCATAGAGATGCACATTGAAATTATGGGTACTTGTTAGAGAACGAGTGACTGGACATGACCCGCATGAGATTTATGTCATGGTCAAATGTCATAATTAAATCTCATAAGGTTACTTCATTTAGTCCCTAGACCTGAGATTATCATGACCTTACATATGATGAAAGTCATGTTTGATTTTAGTCAAACTATATCTTAACACGATATCTATAAAGACTATCTTTGGCATGATCGGATTCATGATGGGAAGGATGATAAGTCAAGAAGGAATTTGTCCCTCGTAAGAGAGATGTTTTGCTTGGGCCCCTCGATGAGTGATAATGATGAAAGTGTATGGCCGTACCCCAATATGATTGGAATTATCATTATACTCAAGAATCGAGAAAGCATTGAACAATAACAAGTTGACGAGGATCATGACTTGTGTTCAATATAACATCGTGAGACAAAGGGAGAAATGGAAGTACACCATTGGAAACGTGAACTCTTACGTTATATTATTTGGGTAGACATAATGGCTTGCTAGAGTCCGCTTATGTCTTATGAGGTTCGATATGATCGAACTCATTGCCAACATAACGTAATCATATTGGGTCACACACAACTAGAATGAATTGGTTAAACCAGAGGAAGAATGATTGAGAGTTTCTGTATCTGGCTACATATGTCACGCGACATACTAAGCCATGGGCTTAATATACCGCGCGACATATTAAGCCCATACGCGGTTTTGACAGCCTGTTCTCCTAATACGATTAGGAGACATATTCATGCTAATGTAGTATAAATATGAGAGGTCTGTCAGACCTAATTCCCTAGCCGAAATTTTCAAGCAAAATTCACAACAAAATACTCTCAATATTCTTCAAGGTTTAGATCTAGCAATCACCAAGAAATAGTTCTTTAATTCATTCAAAGGTGTGGATACCGAAAGAGGGTCTTCGCTCGTTCATCGATCAAGGCCTAGAGTTCAAGCAAGTTGAAGAACGAAGTTTGTGATTCGATATCACATAATCAAATCGTTCGATAGCTCAAGAACGGAAAGCGTTCGAGGTTGGTATAATTCTATCTCATAGGAATTTAAATTAATTGTATAGAACGGATCCTAGGGCTTCTTGGGTTTTATGTTTTAATGCTTAATTCCGCTGCGCATGGACCCGTAAAACCCAACAGTGGTATCAGAGCCCCGTTCGTATGATTAAGTTTGAATTAACATGCTAAGATTTAAGATATAAATTGTTTATATGCTTATTGCATGTTTTGTATGCGATAGAATTTTTAATTGTTTATGTGAAACAATGTGAAAATCGTTTTCGAATTATGCTGAATTAAATCTGTAAAAGGGTTGTTTTATGTGATTTAATTGCATGTGATCTGAATTGATTTGAATCTGGAAATCCTGTAATCTGGCTGCTTAGGTCGCGCGACATAGCGAGCCTCATAAGGAAATCTGGTAATCTGGCTAGTTATGTCACGCGACAAACCTAGCCTCTGGCTGATGTTGTCACGCGACATAATAAGCCAAATCTGGGCAGAATCAGTTTGTTCAATTTTTCTGCTATTTTGTGATTGTGTTTACAATCTGATATGTTCATATGATAATCTGGATGTTATAAAATTAAGTTTATAAGGCCATGCTAGATTGATTCATTGTTTATGCATGATTAATTGATTAAAATATGATTTTAATAATTATTGCGATGCATGTTTTATTTGTTCTTACATGCTAAGAATTTTTAATTAGATGTTTAGTTGAAACATGATATTTAGTTTCCTAATATGTTTAGATTTAGACATTGTAAATTTTGGATCTTATGATTGTTTATGGAAACAAGTCATAAATACGCGAAATTTAAAAGGAAACTGATTGTTTATAAAAGGAAGTGATTATGTTGCTAAATCAGAGTTGATTTCTGATTGTGCATGTCTAGGAGAGTTCTGTCTAAGGAAGAGTTGGTACTTAAGAAGTCCTTGTGGCTCACCTATCTTCCTGGGAACTTACCTGGTGCATGATTTTGACTATCTTTCTGATATGCTTATAATCTACCTTTAAAGAACCTTCATTTAACTTTTAAGTTCTTTATGCCAATTCATGATTAAAAACACTTGAGACCATTCGGATAGTTTTGGGTGGGCTTGCCATAGCAAGGTGCTTTGATTCTATTCGAATGCGAGCAAGATGAGGAAATGGTGGTTCCTATACGTTTTAAAGTGAATGAACTTAATTGGGTTATCAAAATGGTTTTGGACCCAAGGCATAAGATGAGATTAAAATATACCTAGACATATGATGTCTTGAATAAATCTCATAAAAGATCTAAGAGTCATATATGTGATATGATTGATGTTTTCTACCTAATTAATTTAATTTTGAGCGGTTTGCCATAGCAAACTTGAAATTGAATTAAAGTTGGATCTTAGCCCATTAAATGTATATTATGCTCATTTGCATTTGAAGGTGTATAATTTAGTGGGAGCATTTAATTAAATGCATTATACTTCTCATATAATATGTTTACTTATATGTGTTCATATTTTATGTATATCTTTTTGTAGAATAAATGGCATCAAACAATAATCACTTTTCACTGCGATCTGTCCTTGAGAAGGAAAAGTTGGAAGAGAATGGTACAAACTATATGGATTGGATCCGTAGTTTGAGAATTGTTCTCAAACAAGAGGAGAAACTGTACGTTCTCGATGAACCTATTCCACCTGAACCTGCTGCCAATGCTGCTAGGGCAATAAGGGATCAATATCTGAAGCACAAGCGTGACTCTACAGATGTTGGTTGCCTTATGCTCTCCGCCATGTGCAAGAACCTTCAGAAGGATCTTGAGCACTTGGGGACAGTCGACTTAAACAATCGGCTGATGGAAATGTTCCAAGTTCAAGCTAGGCAAGAAAGGTACAACACAGTTGCTGTCTTGACCTCATGCAAGATGAGTGAAGGGCAAGCTGTTGGTCCCCATGCTCTCAAGTTGAAGGGCCACATTGAGCATCTTGAAAGGCTCGGTTTTCCAATTAGCCAAGAGTTGGCTACCGACATAATATTGAATTCATTACCCAAAAGTTTTAGTCATTTCATAATGCACTATAACATGGGTGGAATGAATAAAAACCTTTCCGAGTTAGTTCAAATGTTGAACACTGTGGAAACCAATATTGTCGAGAAGAAAACCGACCAAGTGCTAATGGTTAACAAGGGGAAGGGTTTCAAGGGTAAAGGAAAGGCAAAGGTTGCTAATCCTAAGGCAAAAGTTGCCAAACCCAAAGAGGCTTCCAAGCCTAAAGAGGCTAAGCCCAAGTCCCAAGAGGACGCAATCTGCTTCCATTGCAATGAGATTGGACATTGGAGGAGAAACTGCGCAAAATACAAGGAAGCACTGAAGAAGAGCAAAGGAGTTGCTTCGACTTCAGGTATCTTTGTTATAGATATATTCCTATCTACTTCTAGTTCTTGGGTATTGGATACCGGATGTGGAACTCACATTTGTTTAAATGTGCAGGGTCTAAAGAACAGAAGGATGCTTAAGGAAGGTGAAGTGGACCTACGTGTGGGGAATGGAGCAAGAGTTGCTGCATTAGCCGTAGGAACTTATGAAGTTACTTTACCTAGTGGGCTAATACTTGTTTTGAACAATTGTTATTACGTTCCAGCTTTAAGTAGGAATATTATTTCGATTTCAGTTTTGGATAATGAAGGTTTTAATTTTCTTATATGTGATAAGAAATTTTCCATTCACAAGAGTGATATGCATTATTGTACTGCTGTTTCATTCAATGGCCTTTATATTCTTGATGTTGAAAATCGTGATAATGATGTCTATAACATTAACAAGAAATCTAAACCCAATGATGTAAACCACACTTACTTATGGCATTGTCATCTTGGCCATATAAACGAGAAACGCATTTCTAAACTCCACAAAGATGGATTTTTGGACTCACATGATTATGAATCATATGAGACATGCGAGTCTTGTTTACTTGGCAAGATGACCAAGGACCCATTTACCAAAACCGGTGAAAGGGCGGGCGACTTATTAGGACTCATACATACCGATGTATGTGGGCCTATGAGTAGCGATGCTAGGGGAGGATTTCGGTACTTCATAACATTCACTGATGATTATAGTAGATTTGGATATGTTTATCTAATGAAACATAAAAGTGAATCATTTGAGATATTTCGAATATTTCAAAATGAGGTGCAAAATCAACTTGGCAAAACTATTAAGGTACTTCGATCCGATCGAGGTGGTGAATATTTGAGCCAAGAATTTGATAGTCATCTTAAGAGTTGTGGAATCGTTTCAGAACTCTCTCCACCCGGAACACCACAATGGAATGGTGTGTCTGAAAGGAGGAATAGAACTTTGTTGGACATGGTTCGTTCTATGATGAGTCAAGTTGAGCTTCCTTTATCCTTTTGGGGACATGCACTAGAAACTGCTGCTTTCACTATAAACAGAGTTCCTACCAAATCGGTTCAAAAGACCCCATATGAGATGTGGCATGGAAGAAAACCTAGTTTGTCTTTCATGAAGATTTGGGGTTGCGATGCATATGTCAAGAAGTTAACTTCTGACAAGCTAGCACCTAAATCTGATAAATGTGTTTTCGTGGGATATCCTAAGGAAACCAAAGGATACTATTTCTACAACCGAAACGAGAACAAAGTGTTTGTTGCTCGAAATGGTACTTTCTTAGAAAAGGAGTTTCTTCGCAAAGGAACCAGTGGGAGTAAAATAGATCTCGAAGAAATTCGAGAACCCGAAAACAACATTGAACCAATGGTAGAAACTGAACCAAGTTCACAAACCGTTGTGGAACCGGTTCAAGATGCACAAGTTCTTCGCCGAAGTGGTAGGTCACGATCCGAACCCGAGAGATATGGATTTCTCGTTACGGAAAGTGATGAAGTGGAGTTAATCGAAAACGATGAACCCACTTGCTATCAAGAAGCGATGTCCGCTCCTGATTCGGAAAAATGGCAAGAGGCCATGAAGTCCGAATTACAATCCATGGCTGATAATCAAGTTTGGAACTTGATTGATCCACCCGAAGGTGTAAAAACCATAGGGTGCAAATGGGTCTTCAAGAAGAAGACCGACATGGATGGGAAGGTGCACACCTATAAGGCTAGGCTAGTAGCTAAGGGATATAGGCAGATTCATGGCATAGACTATGATGAAACCTTCTCGCCTGTAGCTATGCTTAAGTCTATTAGAATTTTACTTGCCATAGCCGCATATTATGACTATGAGATATGGCAAATGGATGTCAAAACAGCTTTCCTTAATGGGAAGTTACTTGAGGATGTATACATGATACAACCTGAAGGTTTTGTCAGTCCAGAAAATTCTAACAAGGTGTGTAAGTTGCAGAAATCCATTTATGGATTGAAGCAAGCTTCTAGGAGTTGGAATCTACGTTTTGATGAAACAATCAAGGAGTTTGGCTTTATCAAAAATGAAGATGAACCTTGTGTATACAAGAAAATTAGTGGGAGCGTAGCACTATTTTTAGTTTTGTATGTCGACGATATCTTACTCATTGGAAATGACGTTTCTGCACTACAGTTTGTTAAGTCTTGGTTAGGAAAGTGTTTTTCAATGAAAGATATGGGTGAAGCCGCATATATCCTTGGTATCAAGATCTATAGAGATAGATCCAAGAGGATGATTGGTTTAAGTCAAAGTACTTACATTGACAAAGTCCTTAGAAGATTCCAAATGGAAAATTCTAAAAGGGGAAACTTGCCAATGTTGCATGGTATATCTCTTAGCAAGAGTCAAAGTCCTAAGACTAATGATGAGCGAAAGAGAATGAATGGTATTCCATATGCTTCGGCAATTGGGTCTATCATGTATGCTATGTTATGTACTAGACCCGATGTCTCGTGTGCTCTAAGCATGACGAGTAGGTACCAATCGGATCCCGGCGAACCACATTGGATAGCAGTCAAGAATATCCTCAAGTACTTACGAAGAACTAAGGATGTATTCTTGGTCTTTGGAGGAATGGAAGAAGATCTTGTAGTCAAAGGCTACACAGATGCTAGCTTCCAAACCGACAAAGATGATTTCAGATCGCAGTCTGGATTTTTGTTTACGCTTAATGGAGGCACTGTGAGTTGGAAAAGTTCCAAGCAAAGTACCGTCGCTGATTCTACAACCGAAGCTGAGTACATAGCGGCATCCGATGCAGCCTAAGGAAGCAGTTTTGGATCAAGAAGTTCATTAGTGATTTGGAAGTCGTTCCAAGCATCAGAGACCCTATTGAACTTTACTGTGATAACAATGGTGCCATTGCACAAGCAAAGGAACCAAGGTCACACCAGAGATCCAAACACATACTTCGACGTTTCCACATTATCCGTGAGATATGTGAAAGGGAAGACGTTAAGATATGCAGAGTAGACACTGATGACAACGTGGCGGACCCATTAACTAAGGCTCTCCCGCAAGCCAAACATGATGGTCATGTTAGGTCCATGGGTATTCGATACATGGTAGATTGGGCCTAGTGCAAGTGGGAGACTGTTGGTGTTATGCCCTAGGCCTATGATTGATAGACTTATGTGTTGACATTATTTATTATTATATGAGATGTTTATCATTTGATTATTATATGTTTTGTATATTTGTTTATAATAATTTCCGTCCCTAATTATTAAGAGAATAATTAGTTTAATTGTCAATGGATAATCATGTGATGATTATATGCATAGAGATGCACATTGAAAATATGGGTACTTGTTAGAGAACGAGTGACTGGACATGACCCGCATGAGATTTATGTCATGGTCAAATGTCATAATTAAATCTCATAAGGTTACTTCATTTAGTCCCTAGACCTGAGATTATCATGACCTTACATATGATGAAAGTCATGTTTGATTTTAGTCAAACGATATCTTAACACGATATCTATAAAGATTATCTTTGGCATGATCGGATTCATGATGGGAAGGATGATAAGTCAAGAAGGAATTTGTCCCTCGTAAGAGAGATGTTTTGCTTGGGCCCCTCGATGAGTGATAATGATGAAAGTGTATGGTCGTACCCCAATATGATTGGAATTATCATTATACTCAAAAATCGAGAAAGCATTGAACAATAACAAGTTGACGAGGACCATGACTTGTGTTCAATATAACATCGTGAGACAAAGGGAGAAATGGAAGTACACCATTGGAAACGTGAACTCTTACGTTATATTATTTGGGTAGACATAATGGCTTGCTAGAGTCCGCTTATGTCTTATGAGGTTCGATATGATCGAACTCATTGCCAACATAATGTAATCCTATTGGGTCACACACAACTAGAATGAATTGGTTAAACCAGAGGAAGAATGATTGAGAGTTTCTGTATCTGGCTACATATGTCACGCGACATACTAAGCCATGGGCTTAATATACCGCGCGACATATTAAGCCCATACGCGGTTTTGACAGCCTGTTCTCCTAATACGATTAGGAGACATATTCATGCTAATGTAGTATAAATATGAGAGGTCTGTCAGACCTAATTCCCTAGCCGAAATTTTCAAGCAAAATTCACAACAAAATACTCTCAATATTCTTCAAGGTTTAGATCTAGCAATCACCAAGAAATAGTTCTTTAATTCATTTAAAGGTGTGGATACCGAAAGAGGGTCTTCGCTCGTTCATCGATCAAGGCCTAGAGTTCAAGCAAGTTGAAGAACGAAGTTTGTGATTCGATATCACATAATCAAATCGTTCGATAGCTCAAGAACGGAAAGCGTTCGAGGTTGGTATAATTCTATCTCATAGGAATTTAAATTAATTGTATAGAACGGATCCTAGGGCTTCTTGGGTTTTATGTTTTAATGCTTAATTCCGCTGCGCATGGACCCGTAAAATCCAACAGTGTATGCTTGCCGGGAATGTCTTTGGCCAGAATTTGGGCAGTTTGGAGCAGGGTCCTGCTGAGAACAGTGGTTGTTGTACTGTTTGCTGGGAAAGTGGGGCCATGATGCAACAAAGGTCCGTACGGACCATCTTGGGATGCAAAGAGCTCCGTACGGATCACCTTTACTTTTGGGAAGGGATAAATGCTTTCCGGATGTCTGAACTTTCCCCACTTCCCATTTGCAGCCATTTTCGAGCTTTCTTCCTCATTTTCTCTAGGAACCTCCATTTTTGCCATGGATTCTTCGTATGTTCCACGAATTTTGCCGAGGCTTTCGAAAGAGCGGCAAGCATACTTCTTTGAGCGGCTGAAAATGTGGATGCGACACTGTATGAGGCATCAGAGGCGGGCTTTCGAGGTAAGGTTTCGACTTTGCTCGGTTTGGTCCCTTAAGGAGTTGGTTCCTGATTGGGAATTGTTGCGGGCTGCCGCGAGGTTTTGGGATGTTAGGAGGCATGTGTATTGCTTCTCCTACAATGAAATAGTGCCCACCTTCGAGGATTTTTGGGCTTTGATTGGAGGACCGGAGGTGGAGGCCATCTCGCTTCCTTTGATTGGCAGTGCTGCCGTGAGCGTGAAGCTTGCATGCTTTCTTCGAACTTTGTTGGGAGAAGTGCAGGGCATGATCCTTGATTTGGGTCATATTGACATTTTTGCGCTGGCGGAGCGATTTATGATTAATGATGAGAGTGATGTCTCTTGGGATGTATTTGCCTTGTGCGTGATAGCGACGCTTTTCATGGTCAGCTCCCTTGGGGTTTGCGATGGCGCTTTGCTAGATGTGGTTGGGCACTGCAGAGCTGGAGAGGATATTGTCCCGTTGGTGCTGGGGGAGACTCTTCATGGTATTGACCGTTTGGCGACTGGGGATTGGTTCATGAGAGGGGGAAGCCCCGCTTTGCTCACCTTGTGGCTACGAGAGAGACTTCAGGCCATGCCCGAGGCTCCGACGTCGTTTAGCCCGTGGTCATTTGCTCGGCGACCTCTTGTGTTGGATATGGATCGATCTGCACAGGAGAGATGGATGGCACGGCTTGGTACGCATCAGATCCGTTGGTGGGTTCCACACTGGGGGATTGAGACTAGGAGGGCCTTTCAGGAAGGGTCCTATGTGGTCAGAGTTCCAGGTTTGTCTTGGTCCTCCTTCTATATTCCCTCGCTTGTTTCCCGGCAGTTTGGGATGAAGCAGGAGCCTTTGTTGGGCTGGGATGACCTTGCTACTGTGGAGGTAGCTCCTCTTTGTATGGCAGCTCCAGGTGCTCTTTTGTATTTTCTGAGGGTATGAAAGTATTCCGCTTTCCCTCCTGTGGTGCTCCTTAGACGTCGGGAGAGTGTCATATTGACGACCCAGTACCTGGCTTGGTATGAGCAGCGTGTTGGGCAGTCCCAAGTGGCTTTGGGGAGCAGGCGTGAAGCGATTATGGGGCCTGATTGCCGTAGTAGCTATTGCCTTAGGAGTGCCGAAGCCTGGTCTGACCCTCAGGATATCACGGGAGACACTTTGTTTGACTACGAGACTAGAGTTGACTGACTGACGGGGAGAGGTCCCCTTTTGTAGACTCACAGAGAGGAGATCCGAGCAGAAGCACGGGCGAATGAAGCCCTAAGAGCTGCTGGATTGTTTGACTCTACGGGAAGGACCCCTAATCTCGGACTGAGAGACGCAGAGCTGGCTCGCGTGGAGCGAAAGAAGACTCACCGGGGACGAGGGAAGAATGGCGAGGGGACAAGCGCAGATGGCGCGGAATGACCTCCTAGGTATCCATTCATTGCATTGTAAACACATTATTTGTTAAATGTATTAAGCTGTCTTTTAACATGTTGTGAACTTGAGAGTAGACCGTGCTTGAACTCATCAAGAAATGTTGTAATCGTTAGTGATTTGTGATTTACTTTTAAAGCTTTGTCGAGACGCAAGATCTCTTTTTGCCTTTTGTTTCTTTTGTGAGCCTTGATGGCGTCCATCTTTGGACTTTTTTGTTTGCATTTGCGGACTGAAGCAGCCCGGGCCTTAACGGCAATCCCTTTTGCTTGGGCTTTGTGCTTGGCTGAGAGTTTGGATGATCCCCTGACAAGTCATTTTGACGGTCTTTTCCGTAGCTTCCTTGCCTCTTGCTCGTTGGCGTCGGGCTCTTGACCTCTTTTGTAGCTTCTGCTTGAGCTTATTATTTTTTTTTTGAGAGCCTTTTGCTCGAGCTCTTTTTTTTTTTTTTGAAGCGCGTGAGGGTGAAGACAAGCCCCTAGCTTGGAAGTTGACATGGGTCAGTCGTTTGACGCTGAGTGACCTTCTAATGTCCTTTGATGTTGCCGCCGTCGTTTGACTTGGTCAAGGTGATGGTGGGGGCATGCTCTTGGAAAGTGTGTAGCTTGATGGAGGTCTGGTTTGACATTCAAACTTTTGACTTTTTTGTGTGTTTTTAGACCGGACCAATTAAGGTTGCCTATGTTCCCCCGGACTAGAGGGCTCAGGTCTGCGTAGTTCAACACTACATGGAGTGCCAATAGATGCACAGTTTGTTCTTCTTTAGGCGAAGTATCTGCGAAGTTTGCTTCCGTTGACTGGATTCATGAAGGGATTGCCGTCTAGGTCTGTCAGCTTCATGGCACCTCCGGAGAAGACCTTTTGAACCACGAAAGGGCCGATCCATGTGGGTTCCCATTTTCCCAGTGGGTTGGTTCGAGTGGGAGGCTTTTCTTTGAGTACTAGATCGCCTTCTCTGATGTCTCGGGATTTGACTTTCTTGTCAAAAGCTCTAGCCATCCTGCTTTGGTAGGCTCGGACGTGTTCCATGGCCTTTAGTCATCGCTCGTCTAGCAGAGCCAATTCGTCGTGTCGACTTTGGAGCCATTCGACTTCGTTGATTTCATTTTCTAGCAGCACTCGGAGTGAGGGAATTTCCAATTCAATGGGAAGGACTGCTTCCATCCCGTATGTCAGGGCGAATGGAGTTTCTCCCGTGGCTGTTGTGACTGATGTTCGGTAGCCCCAAAGTGCAAGGTGCAGATTTTCGGTCCAATCTCGTCCTCGGGTGGTCATTTTTCGGATGATCCGTTCGAGGGTTTTGTTTGCTGCTTCTACGGCGCCATTCATTTGTGGCCGGTAGGGAGAAGACTTGTGGCGTGTGATCTTGAATTTGGCCAGCAGTCTGTCGCATTCTCCTTCGAAGTGGGAGCCGTTTTCTGATATGACTTCATTCGGGATGCCGTATCGGCAGATGATGTTTTCCTTGAGGAAATGCGCAACTTTCTTGGAGGTGAGCACCTTGTAGGACTTGTCTTCGACCCATTTGGTGAAGTAGTCGATGGCTACCAAGACGAATTCGTGGCCGTTGCTACCTGGTGGAGCGATCCTCCCGATGACGTCGATTCCCCACGTGGCGAAGGGCCAGGGCGTAGTCATGCAGTAGAGATCGTGAGGAGGTAGATGATTGAGGTTGGAGAACCGTTGACACTTGTCGCAGCTTCGGACAAAGTGGATGCAGTCTGCCTCCATGGAGATCTAGTAGTAGCCCATTCGAAGAATGATTTGCATCAGGGCTCTGGGGTTCATGTGGGGACCGCAAGCCCCATTGTGGACTTCGTTCATGAGCTCGCTTGCTTCTTCCTGGCTGATGCAGCGTAGGAGTGGTCCTTGGTGGCGTTTCTTGTACAGCATGTCCCCAAGGATGACAAAGTGAGAGGCGCAGCGTTTTAGGGCCATGATGCTCTTGGCTTTGGCTCCTTCCCTGCGTTGACCTTTCTCATCCATGAAGGCGGTTTCCCCATTTTTGGGGTATTGGAAGATCTGGACTGTGCTGGTGAGGAGGCTTCTGACTTGTGTCTCTTTGGCTCTTCAGCAGTTTCCCAAATCGCTGTGATTAAAACCTTCTCGGCAGCTTGGGCCCGATTTTTCTCTCGTTTGACAACATGCTTAAATGTTTGCTTGATGCATTTATTCAATTAATGTGCTTGCTTCTTTGTTTAGATGAATTGTGATTAACGGTTGCGTGTTAGTTAATTCATCATTTGTTAAAGATGCAATGAGAGGATTTTTTAGAAAGGTCGGACCTTTTATTGAAAGCGTAAAGACTGTACATTGTTGATTATGGACTCACGATCTTCCGGCGTAGAGCCATCAGATGACTCGAAAGACATGAATTCACAGACAACACGACTCGAAGCTAGACTATAGGCGACGAGGGATTGGACCAGGCTTCATTACTCTTGGCAGGCTGTAGCTCTAGAGGGAGTGGCGATGGCTTTGGTGGCCAATCTTCAGTTGGCACGGATCCCGGAGGATAGCTTGCATGTGGTTCGATTTCAAACCAGATTGCGAAGGTTTTTGGTTGCTCTCCTGATGATGTCCCTCCATTAGTGTTGTTACCAGTCCTTGGGGGTCCTTGATGATAGAAGTCGTTGAGAGCTACTTCCAGGAGGGCGAAGCATTCGTTGATTCGGAGTTGATTCTTGCTGATGTTGATCATTTTCATAGAATCTGCCTCTTTATCTGGGATCTTTGTTTGGACGACATTTACAATGTCTGACTTGAGGGGGCATGCTATCTCTCCTTCCCTGATTAGGCTTTGGAGGAGGTTGCGCCATTGTTCATCTAGGTCAGACACCGGGATGTTGAATTGGACTATGCTGTGATGGCTGTCCCCGTGAGATCCGAGAGTGTCGGCCAGAGGGTTGTCCTGTACCAGTGGGTCGGTGATGAGCCAGTTTGCAAGAGGATTTTCGGCCAAGTAGGGGTCTACTCCTCGGTCAATCTCCATCTGGTCGTCCATCTCTTGATCCTCTCTTAAGCATTCTTCGCAGTCGCATATGTTGGAGTTGTCGTCTTGACCCATGAGCTCTTCGATTGCTATCTCGTCGCGACTTAGAGCGTGGATGTAGGGATCCACTTCGTAGCGGGATAGGACTGGAGACTCATCTGCAGAAGAGTATTCGGTCATGTCGAGACCTTCTTTTGGGTCGTAGCTTGCTGGCCAAGCGCTTGCCATTATGCTGCTTCCACTGATTACCTCGAGCATTCCCTTGGCGTTGATGAATTTCATGCATTGGTGAAGAGTAGATGATACTGCCTTCATCTGATGTATCCAAGGTCATCCCAGCAGGGCAGAGAAGGTTGGTTTGATTTCCACGACTTGGAACTCTACCGACTCCAGTTGTGCATCGAATTGGATCCTCAGATTGATGACTCCTACTATTGGTCGTGGAGTGGAGTCGTAGGCTCGGATTATCCGGGGCGAAGGCCTTATCAGGGAGCGGTCGATACGGAGTCGTTTCAAGGTGCTCAGGGCGATGATGTTGATTGCGGAGCCGTTATCGATCAAAACGTTCGGGAGGAAGAACATCTCTATTTTTATGAGGATGAGGAGGGCCTCATTGTGTCTGTTTTCACATATCGATAAGTCATCGTCTGTGAAGGCTAAACCGCTTCCCGTGCTGCCATTTGATTCAGTCTCCTCTGGGGAGCGTTCGATCCATCCATTGGTGTGCCTTGGTCGTGGCAGAGATCGTAGGGAGACAGTCGCCCTTGGGCATTCTTGTCTAGATTCCCGGTCACGGGACCGTTTGACTCTGGTTTCACGTTCCCAGTCATAACGGGATAGCATGCTGACGGTTTCAGAAATTGCAGGGGGCCTGCTCTTGCTTGGAGTTTCGTCGAAGACTATCGCGTTCACCCTGTCGTTTCGGAGGAATGGATTTCCGATGGTATTGGGGCCACGAGGGCATTCCAACTTTCCCTCTTCGATTAGCCCTTGGACCACTTGCTTTAGCACAAAGCAATTGTCGGTGGTGTGGCCGGGGTAGTTGTGGAAGGCTCAGTGCTTGCTCATATCCATGTTGGGCTTGGGAGTCTTTGGTTGGAAATTCTCGAGAGGCTTGAGGAGATTTCGCTTTACCAATGCTTCAAATACTTGGCCCAGGGCATTTCGAGGTTATCAAAATGCTGGAACTGTGGGAAGCGAGGGGGATTGTTATTCCTTGGGGCTGCTTGATCGCGGTTTACTTGAGCTCCGTTCTGGATGTAGTGTACCGTTCCAGCTGCTTCTTTTCCTTTGTTCGGGACAGGTGCTGAAGTTGACAGGTTTGTCCGATAGCGGTAAGACGAAGCAGGGTTTGCTGTTGTCTTCTGAAGACTCAGGGTCTTCTCGAACTTGGTTCCGGCGTTGACCATGGCACGGAGATCTGGATAAAAGTGATGGCTGATCAAGGTCCTCAGAGATGGTTTGAGACAGGAATGGAAGATGTCCATTTGCTCTTCTTTGGAAAGCGGATCCATTATCTCGCTAAGCTTCCAATTCAATCTTTTGTAGAACTCGCCTACTGGTTCGTCATCCTTTTGTTTAGTGGCTTGCAAATCGTGGCGGTTTGTCTCCCACTCAAGGTTGGCGCGGTACTTCTCCAAGAAGATCTTGCTGATTTGGTCCCATGTGGAGCGGTTTTATGCCTTTACATTGAGGAACCATCTTAGCGCTGTGGATTTGAGAGAATGCTGAAAGTGATCCGCCATCTGTTGAGGGGTTGCCCCTTTGGCTCTCATTCCTAAGACATAAGTGTCGATGTGGGTTTTTGGGCATTCTGTCCCATCAAACTTTTCCATTTTCGGCATCCTGAATTTTGGAGGAAGCGGGACCACTTTGCTTGGATCAGTAGGCAGGAGGGAGTCCTTCCGAGAACTGGCTAGCTTGCCTTGCATGTCTTTCATTTGCTCGATCAGCCAAGCCATGTGGGGATCGGCAGGTTGAGGCGGGTTGCCGTTTTCGGGGATGGAAACCGAAGATGGAGGTGGATTGGCTGATGGGATCGCCATTCGGGAGTCTTGGGGAGGTAGTTGAGTATATACCAACCCATACCCTGGAGTGTTGAAGTTAAGGGCGTGATTGCCAGGTCCGCTAAGGGTTGTGTTTGGGAACTGGGGAAATGTTTCATTAGCCCCAAGTGGCAGACTAGCGGGTGGCAGGCTTGAGATGTCGGGATATCCGCTTGGAATGCCTGTCCCGGCTAAGCATGGGGATTTTTGGTTATGGCTGCGAGGCTCGTATAGGCGAGAGGATTGAATCCCTGGGATACCGAGATGCATTGGGATCTGGCGAGCAGCACATATGTGTGCCGTTGATACCGAGCTTGGTGTGCAGAGCCGGGAAATTTGATCGCGAGGCGGGCATGTCGGGCCGCTGACCGATGCCCGAGTGGAGCTTTGAGCGAGAGCTGCTTTGCGTTGCTGGGATCTCGTAGCTTGGCGGAGGCGGGACCTGCTGATAGCTTTGAGAAACCGGGGGAGCCGGTATTTCTTCGTCTTCTATGAGAACGAAGGTTCCATCAGGTTGGGGCACTGCGAAGGTTCCTCGAAGACGCAGGGTGTCTACGATCCAGGCTTGCTGCTCTTCTTGGTGCTTCTTGATAGTTTCGAAGGCTCGCAGCACCTCCTCCATTGTCTGAAGGTTCCTTAGTGGCGGGGTTCCGTTTCCCTCACTGTTATCTGTTGATCCCGTCATAGGGGAGTAGCGGACGGTGCGGACCGTTGAACTGGAAGGGCTGTAGGACCTTGTGACCTCGATACTGAAAAGGTGGCTCCCGGGTATTCTCAACCACTCTCGGTTCGCTGGAGGGGGGTGATGGGCAAGGTTTAGACACGGGAAGGCCGTTCGGGGTAAAAGGGGGAAAGCTCACGTGATATGCGGTTTCCGCTTCTTTTATTTATTTATTTTTTTTTGTTGTTTTAATTTACTTAAAACGTGTTTTCTCAGAGTCCTAGGTAGGTTGGAAAAGATCGCTCTTCTTTTTCGCAACTATGCTAGATCCTGGGTCAGTGGAGACCATTTGTGCGGCTATAAGCCCCTCGTTTTGCACCTGTATTTCGACATCCCAGGGTGGACAGCCCCGGGCGAGGGTCCTATAGGGCAAGCGGTTTCCACCGGCCTAAAAGAAAAATCGAACCTAAGGACCGAGCCTGTCATGTTCGTTTTAATGCGTTAGCCATGTGAATAGTGAGTCGAGCCAGCACCTAAGTCAAGATCGGGTCAAGAGTTCGGCATGACCTCTCTTTACCTTGCTTGCGCAAGGGATCTGTGATGTTAGGCGTTGGCTGGGTCATATCGTCATGGCTGACGTATTAAAGACTTGATGACATGGTGTCATGTGGGCATGGATGTATATCCGGGACGGAACATCATCTGGGTGTAGCTTCGGAAATCAAGATCAGGTCAAGATTTTAGCATGACCTTTCATCGCTTTGCTTGCGCAAGGGATCTTGAGTTCCGAGCTTCGACTCAGAAAATGGCCGGCATGGTATATGTATCCAGGCTTGTATGACACGGACTGGGTAAAAACCAACCGAGTCTGGACAGAGTGTGACTCAAGACTCAAACGTGCAGGGTTGACGCTTGGCTAGGATGGGATGTTTGGGATGATCCTGTGCGCGTCCGAGAAGCGTAGGAAGGCCAAACGAACTGCAATTACCCGGGATCCGGCTCGCGCGCGGGCCCCAGCATCTCGCATTTTCGCTTTCGAAGGTCGCCCGGATCCGATAGGCAGCGCGATCACGCCCCGACATCTGGCTTATTTCGTTTTGCGGTTGGAGGTGTCTCGCTGTGTTTTTGCTTGTAGAGTCGCCACGCCGTTTTGATTAAGCCCAAAACATTGAAAAAGGGCATCAGTTTAAAAATAAACTGTTTTTTGTTGTGTGATGAGATTTTGAGTTCGGAGGTCAGGTTACTCCTCAGGAAGAGAATATTAGAATATTAGAGCTCACCCGAGTCGCCTCGTAAAAACGAGTCTTTCAGTACCCCTTATATTCTTTAACTGTTGTGTGTGTGTGTGTGTATGTGCTTTTTTAAAAATGCATGCTCTATCGGATGTCTACATTGTACACTGCTTTATTGAAATGAATTGAAATAGTGTAGGAAGGAAGCCTTACCAATATTGGTTCGTGTCTGTCTTCCACAGGGGGAATAGTGTTTGAGGATGGAATAGAGTTCTGGGACGGACCGGGATTGCTTCGGGATGAGCCGGTTGTCTGCGGACAGAGTTTCGGCGTGCGTTGGGATCGCAGGGATCGTTCGGGCAGAGTTTCGGCGTGCGTTGAGATTGCAGGGATCACTCGGGCAGAGGTTCGGCGTGCGTTGGGGTCGCAGGGATCACTCGGGCAGAGGTTCGGCGTGGGCCGGAATCGCCGGTTTGACTCGGAAAGAGCCTAGACGCCTTGGGAAAGAACAGGCAAGGCCTCGGAGTACCACGAGGGGCCTCAGAGTGCCTCGAGAGTACCTCGGGGCAGCGCGGGAGCGTCGCGGGAGCGCTCGGAGAGGCTTCGGAGCACCACAAGGGAGCTCGGAAGGACTCGGAAGGATCCGAAAGGGGCCGGGAGAGGAGAGAAGAGGGAGATGTGTGAAATGAGGGAGGGGGAGCCCTCTATTTATAATAAAAAATTTCGTGCAAGAAGGTCCGTACGGACCTTCTAGGTAATCCAACTTTTTGGTTTTCCTTGATTTGAGGGAATATGTGGACTTTAAGAAGATTCAGCCATGATTATGTCTGGTAACAAGAAGGTCCGTACGGACCTCCTTGCATGCATAAAGGTCCGTACGGACCAACCATGATGCTGAGTAATTATTACTTCCGGGATTTGAGGGAATATCTTGGACTTTAAGGGGATTCAATAATTATTGCAACAAAGAGGTCCGTACGGACCACATTTGCTTTTCCAATTTCTGAAAAATTTCTAAAAAGTCCTTTTGTCCCTTTTTGGCCCAGAAAGGTCCCTCCCTTGGTTTGGTTGGAGGTTTTGAGGTTTTTGAGTGTCACGGGTCTTCGAGACTGCGTTTGTGTGAGTCTGCGGTGTTTCCCGTGTGTTCGGAAGAGGGTGATCCAGATTGGGGTACTTACAACGGCCTAGACCAAAAACCAACCAAAAAGTCACGGTTTTAAATGTGTGACACGGACTAGTGCATTGGTCGACACTGGCTGCCATGGGGAGTTTGGGATGATTCCGTGCGCGCCCGGGAGCGTCGTAATGCTGTCTGTGACTGCAGCTTAACAACCATCCCGGGTTGAAGGACATGCGTGCAAAGTGTACAGGATATATATGGTGCGTGTAGTGTGCGGCCTCCTAAAAATGATCCTTTTTGAGTTAAAACAGAGATTTTCAGAAATGTGTTTTAAAGGAATATTTTTCGGGACGGGGGAAATGCAACAATTAAGCACGTAAATTTTTTGGAGCCCGGTCAGCCTTGGAACTGAATAGCCCCAAGCTACCAAAGCTGTCAGATTAACCTCAGAAAGTGTCCTGGTGGAACTGCCAAAAGAAGCCGCCCGGCTATGATCTGGGAAGATCAACCCGTACGGCTAGATCAAGCAGTTTTCCAGGTTCCAAATTTTTTCATTTCCAGGCTGTTTCCCCGGACATTTTTGGCACCTTTTCAACTTCAGAATGCTCCCTATTCAATATTCAGAATATGCACAATCCCAAAAATCAAGATGCATGCAAAAATAAGGAAAGAAGAACAAGCACAAAAATTGGATCCGCGGCGGGAGGCTAACCCTCGTAAACATTTCCAATGCTCTTTATGAAAAAAGAAGTTTGGAAACGTTTACCTGCCCCTAGCGGAGTCGCCAAACTGTTAATGTGGGTCCAAGATCGCGGGTTGTGAACCGCTTTCTCGTATAAGGGGTCACCGCTTCACCTCAGTTTGAAGACATCCGGTTTATTGAAAAACGGAGTCGCCACGCCATTTTGATTTCCTCAAAACTTTGAAAAAAAAGAATAGGGTCCGGAGGTTAAGTTACTCCTTGGGAAGAACGTTTGGCGTTCACCCAAGAAGCCTTGCCAAAGGCAAGTCTCCCTAGATCCGATTTTTGTGCTTGTTTTATGCTCTCGTGTGTGTGTGTGTGATTTGAAAAGGGGATGGGATGTGCCAAATTATCTTCCGGACGTATAAACCATTTGAGTTGGTTATCGCTCGGGATTCCTTGGATTTGATGTATTCGGGATTTTGATCCCGTGCTCATCTTGGACTTATGATCATCATTAAGTGAACTTTTTCGCCCTCCCGTTGGGATAATCAACCATATTAGGCTTGAAAGCCTTGGTGTATTTTAAACCAACGTTCTTCGGGACTAGGTCATATGTGATCGAGATAGGGACACGTTTATAGTCCAAGAATGAGACTCTTTAGAAAGGAAGAGCCTTTGCCCATCAATCATACATTTTGAGACGATTTGAGCTTAGTAGGGACATTTATGCTCGTCTCAAGTGATGATCGAAGATGTAGGGGCTAAGGTTCGTCCATTTCTAAAGGGACTTCGACTATGGCATCTTTGGTGGAGGAAATGATGTAAAGATGAGACCTTTACACCGATCCACCCCACAGGATGCTTCAAGTACCAAAGGAACTAAGGGGAAGGGTATAAAGATTGGATCTTTATACTCATCCTATGTCTCTCGTGCCTTAGGAAGGACACTAGACAATCCTTGGAGAGTGATCCAACCATGAGGGACATGGGGGAGTTGCATTGAAAAGTAAAGATTGCATTTTTATGAAAATAAGTGTAATGAACACTATGAGAACTAAGGCTATGAATGTAAAGGGAAGACCTTTGAGGCTTTCCTATGTCCTTTAAGAACCTTTTAAGGTGGACAATCCTTGGAAGCAAGGTCAAGGGAAGGGGATGACATTATAATGTTAAAGATGACATTTTTAATAGTAAAGATGACATTTTCATATAATAAAAGGGAGATATTTCACATCATCATGTGATGAATCCTCCCTAGAACAAGCCACTTGTGGACCCTTGTTCATCCTTGGGATGGATTCTCCATGAATCATATGTGTGAGGGGGAAAATGGGATATGATGTCTACATAATAAAGATATTGGATTTTTATGACAATATATCACATGTAATGACAATAAATGGCAAGATAAATAACAAGTAAGCAATATGACAATATAATAAGGATATTTCAAGGAGAAAGGAAGGAGAGATTACCAATGATGGTTTTTCTCTATCTCCCTTGGGGTTTTCCTAATGTATGAGTGGTTTTGAATGAGTTTTTATGGAGGAGGGAGGTGATTTTTGGGATTTTTGGTCACTGGAATTTCGAGTATTCAGTTGGGCAGAGTAACAGTGCTCAAAATTGTATTGAAAAATGAATAGAGGAGGCCTCTATTTATAGGCTGATTTGTGCTTCCTAATGAAGTCGTGCGACATTAACCTCTGGCTAATGAAGTCGTGCGGCATTATCCTTTGATGACTCAGCCTGCTTCTAGATCCATGCAAGGTGGCGCCTAGAAACTCTCTTCCAGCGAGGGACTGCTTGGAATTTTAATTCCTATCAAGTCCTTCACCCCTTGGAAGGTTTGGGAAAGTTCCAGAATTGCCCCTGAACTTTAGGAAAGTTCGGGGAATTGCCGGAAAACTTAACCGGAAGGCATGAGCCAGATTTGGGTACTTACATCCCTGGCATCGGTAATGTCAAAATCAAGCAGCTCCGACAACTGCTCCTGGGTGTAGCCATCCACCCACTCAACAGTATTGCCCTAGATTGGAAACCCAGTAATCGCTGCAAAATCAGTGGGAGTCACGGTCGCCTCCCCCACCTGAAATGGAACGTGTGGGTCGTATCCCACCAGTACTCGCTCAGGGCGACATACAGAATCCTCGCCCTCTGCGTCGAAGCCACCACGACTACCGCGCTAATGAATCCTGCCTGACTGGAGTCAACCACGAACTACCGTGGACTCCTCTCTCCATCCCGAGCCTCGTCTGGGAGTATCTCCCACAGCTCACGGACCGCCTCAAAGGCTCCCCTGCTCTTCAAGTTATGTACATCAATCGGCCCTCGCCCCTGCAGGTGAACACGGCGAAAGTATGTTACTACAGGGATAACATCCACAAAATGCACAGGCGCATATCAAGATGATGAAACACAGATATAGCTATTTTCTCCTAAAAATATTTCTGTCCCAGTCAGAATATTCACGGTTCAAGCTTTCCAAACATTTCGAAAACTCCGTCGAAATCGGAACTTTCAAAACATTTCGAAAACTCCGTCGAATTCGAAACTTTCAAAACATTTCAAAAACTCCGTCGAACTCGGAACTTTCAAAACATTTCGAAAACTCCGTCGAACTCGGAACTTTCAAAACATTCCGAAAACTCCGTCGAACTCGGAACTTTCAAAACATTCCGAAAACTCCATTGAATTCGGAACTTTCAAAATAATCCGAAAACTTCGTCGAACTCAGAACTTTCTAAATATTTCGAAAACTCCGTCGAAATCGGAACTTTCAAAACCTTTCGAAAACTCCGTCGAATTCGAAACTTTCAAAACATCTCGAAAAATCCGTCGAAGTCGGAACTTTCAAACATTTCAAACATTTCAAAGAATTACTCCGTCCCGAATTAAACTTACTTTAATTTCGAAAAACACCCCTAGACATGGAATTTTTCCACCAAAATTTTTATGTTGTCTACCCGTAATGTCAATTGAACTAAGCTCTAGTCAATTTTGATAAAGGCACATCGCAAAGTCAAAAGCCCCAATTCGGGCACCAAGAGCCCTAACTCAATTCTAATCAAATTCCTAAAATTCAAGAATGCACATTCTGAAAATTAACGGAATTTAGAGGATGCTTACCTGCCTCACGATCCCTTCCTTGGATTTATGAGTGTCCCGAGCCAGATAAAACTCGGTTGGATCCATGGGAAGAGCGGTGGTCCGCACCGTCCTCCTCAACCTCGCTCTCTCATTATCGGTCCTCCTGTGCCGACCCCGTGGCCCTAATCCGGCTTCCATAATGATTATCCCGCGAAGATTCGAATAAAACTCGCAAAAAGGGGGAGAAATTTCTCTCTTTTCTCTTTTCTCTCTCGCCTGAAATGATGGAGTTTGGCCTGGTTTGCGTCGGCCTTGGTACTGATTTAAATCTGCCCAATATGAAGAAGGGTCCGATCGGACTCTTTTACACCATAAAATTTTCTTTGCCACTTTGGTCCCTCAGCTTCCCATAATTTTGAATTTACCCCTTTTGGCCCTCAAAAGTTTAAAATTTCCCCAGTTAGACCTTTCTAACACCCCCTCCCCCGAGGTTAAATTCCAGTTAGACATCACTAACGTTCCGTCTCCAGACATTAAATCTCAAACCGTCTTCGGACGTTAAATCACAATTCCGTCTCCAGACGTTAAATTTCCCGTTAGTCCTCACTAACGTTCCGTCTCCAGACGTTAAATCTCAAACCATCTTCGGACGTTAAATCACAATCCCGTCTCCAGACGTTAAATTTCCCGTTAGTCCTCACTAACGTTCTGTCTCCAGACGTTAAATCTCAAACCGTCTTCGGACGTTAAATCACGATCCCGTCTCAGACGTTAAATTTCCCGTTAGTCCTCACTAACGTTCCGTCTCCAGACATTAAATCTCAAGCTGTCTTCGGACGTTAAATCACAATTCCGTCTCCAGAAGTTAAATTTCCCGTTAGTCCTCACTAAGGTTCCGTCTCTAGACGTTAAATCTCAAACCGTCTTCGGACGTTAAATCACAATTCCGTCTCCAGACGTTAAAATTCCCGTTAGTTCTCACTAACATTATGTCTTCGGACGTTAAATCCCTCTTCGGCCGCCCTAGTAAGCCCGAATATCTTTTCACTCCAGCAAGTGAACGCTCACCTCTCCAATCGGCAATCGTAAGCCCGACCATCCCATTTCAGCGGCCATCAAAAGGTAAGCCCGCACAACAATCCCTCTTCGGCCATCATCATAAGCCCGAACACCATATCCCTAGCAGACAAGATGCGAGCGGCCAATCAACGTAAGCCCGCACAACGACATTTAAAGAAAGCCTTTCTGTCAAACCCGGAACAGTCTCACTTAGGTTCAGACGCCTCCCAATAGTCTCCACTCAGGTTCAGACGCCTCACAACAGTCTCACTTAGGTGCAGTCGCCTCACAACAGTCTCACTTAGGTTCAAACGCCTCACAACAGTCTCACTTAGGTTCAGACGCCTCACAACAGTCTCACTTAGGTTCAAATGCCTCCCAAAAGTCTCCACTTAGGTTCAGACGCCTCACAACAGTCTCACTTAGGTTCAGATGCCTCACAACAGTCTCACTTAGGTTCAGACGCCTCACAACAGTCTCACTTAGGTTCAGACGCCTCACAACAGTCTCACTTAGGTTCAGACGCCTCACAACAGTCTCACTTAGGTTCAGACGCCTCACAACAGTCTCACTTAGGTTCAGACGCCTCCCAATAGTCTCCACTTAGGTTCAGATGCCTCACAACAGTCTCACTTAGGTTCAGACGCCTCACAACAGTCTCGCTTAGGTCAAGGCCCCCACGAGCAGCCCTTGTACCTACGAACTACGATCGCTTGATTCCCACTCGGGATACGTAGGAATCCTTCTGCTAGGGTCCAGCCAGCTGACCACTCAGGTCTCTTTAAGTAAGGCATCTCCCGATTTGGATCCTTATCTTTTTTGATGACCCCACTTCCTTCGAAAGTGACGTCGCCGAGGGGCTACTGTAAGTACCCAAATCCGGATCGTCAAAATCCGTTAGAAGTTAACCGGAATCCGTTAACTGGCCCTTTCCAAGTTAACCGAAACCCGTTAAACTCCCCGTTCTCAAGCCAACGAGACGTCCCAGGACTGCCCCGTGCATCCCAATGTCAAAGCGTACTCAACACACATTATCACACGTAAAAGTACAACTTTTCCCGAAATACGCATTTTTTGGGACTTTCCGGGGTCGTTTTGGACATTTTTCGGACAGTTATTTAAAAAACGGACAAAATCGAGAATAACGGGATGAAAACCCTAGCCTAGGTGAGTCACAGGGGCACGTGGCACGCATGCCAACGCCCTCCAATCAACATCAATCAAATTCCACGGTGAAAAGACCAAAATACCCCTGAGATTGAATGACTGTCCGGCCGGACTGTTTTACCTGAAAAACCAGAATTGCCAACAAGTCCCCCACTTTTCACAAAACCCCACGGTCCAAACCAGTTCCAACCCTTCCCGAGCCCCGTTTTGTCTCGATTTACGTGAAAACCTCGTTTTTCGACTAAACACGAACCAAACAAACTCAAAACACCCTTTCAAACCCCAAACCGTATCCCGTATACGTCAACCGAGACAAAGAGTCAACCCCTAGCCATAGGTAACACTCTCTCTCTCTAAACACTCGTTCTGCCTCGATTTATGCATCAAATGCTATAATCGTTTCGATCAAAATCACTTAAATGTAGACGTAATGCCGTCTACAGGGTCTGATAAGTTTTACCCCAAGATCATCTTCTCTCCCGTAAGAGAAGTAATCTTGGGTTAAAACAGCGTTCCGGCCCCGTTCTTTACGTTTATGTATTTACGGTCCGGATCGTTTGATCCGTTGATTCGCAACTTTACAGTCCAAACCGTTTGGTTCGTGATAGTCATTTACAAAATCCGGATCGTTTGATCCGTCGATATTGTCATTTAAATTATGCACCTTTACAAGTCCGAGCCGTTTGGCTCGTCAATCGTATCTTTAATGTCCGGATCGTTTGATTCCGTCGATACCGCATTTTAAATACTATCATTTACAAGTCCGAGCCGTTTGGCTTGTGATAGTATTTATTTATCAAAGTCCGAGTCGCAAAACGACTTGTTTATCGCATCTCATTTAATGCCTTTTTTCATAAAATCTCTAACAATGTAATGCCCGGTTCAAAACCGGAGTTCGTCATTCAAGCTCCCTTTTAAAATGCGCAAAAGTGACGTTTGGCATCCAAGCGATCATTTTTAAACTCAAAACCCGACGTTTGACATTCAAACGCTCTTTTCTTAAAAGTCAACGTTTGACACTCAAGCTAAAGATTCAAATTCGTCACTTGCACCTTTTTCCTAAAAAACCCAAAAATCGATGTTTGTCGTTCAAACGCTCGCTTTTTCCAGAAAATCATAAATTCAACGTTTGACATCCAAACCAAGATTAAGCTTGTCATTCAAGCCCTCTCATTTTCAAAAAAATGCAACACACACACACACGCATACAATTTCGAGAAAGGTAGAAAGACTCGTCATACGAGACGTTTCGGGTGATCTCAACATACTCTTCCCGAACAATCTCTGGCCCCTAAAAGCCATTTCCAAAGTTTGGGCTCAAAATACAAAATGACACATTTTCAAAGCCATTTCCAAAGTTTGGGCTCAAAATACAAAACGACACGTTTTCAAAGCCATTTTCAAAGTTTGGGCTCAAAATACAAAATGACACGTTTTCAAAGCCATTTCCAAAGTTTGGCTCAAAATACAAAACGATACATTTTTCCAAGCCATTCTCAACGTTTGGGCTCAAAATACAAAACTGCGTGGCGAATCCTCTCCTTCCCGAAAGTGAGGTCCCAAACCCGCGAAAGACAACAGCTCGCCGCGCTATTCCCCGCGTGCGATCCGGGTAATTTCACGTGTCTCGCGCGAGACTAACCTTCTGCAGGATGTGCAGAATCACTTTCCTTGCCGATTTCAACCTCTTTTCTTGATAAATCTTATCAAATTCGGATTTCTACTGAATAGAATTCTGGAAGTTTCCTTGGGAGGAATCCCAATCCACCTTGGTCTCCTCAAACCCCTATAAATACTTGATGACTTTCAGTATTTCAGAGGTCCCTAATCCCTATCAAAAACACAACACTCACATTTACTGGTTTCTCTCCTTAAAAGATTCCTGTAAATCACTCCCTAAAACACCTAAAAGTTCATTTATCAACCTTGTTGATCAACGAACATCGAGATTCAAGTCTAGGATTGAGGCGAAACTCTGTCTGAAGCACTTCTCAAAACCCGAAGGTAATCTTCCTTCATCATCTTTTTACTCATTCTAATTGATTATTAGAGTGGTATATCATATCGAATCTAGGATCGACCTAGAGCCTCTCCAAATCATGGAGACGGTCTCGAAGCAATCGATCCGACATTCCGTTTAATCTAATTAAATGGATGCTTTTACTTGTTTCTGTGTTAAAAATGACCTTCTTTGAAAACCCCCCTTTAGCAAGACCGATCTTTGGATTGGGTGGATGCGGTGCTCCTTGACCTTCCAAATCCATCACTTAAGCCCCGAACTCAAATCTTTTAAAATATGGTTTTTCTACATTTTCATAAATAATATAGGTGGCGACTCAAAACAAAAATAAAAATGACAATTCCGCGCATCGCTACAATACCCCCAACCTTCATCATTTGAAGATTACTTGAGAATATCCATTTGAGAGTCTTTTGAAGATTTGAAGAAATTTCAGATTTTCAGAATTCTTTGAATTTTTTTCTTCATCCTTTATAGCTTCAAGAAAAAATCTCCAAGCCCAGAAATTCAAGCCTTTGTAACACCAGATTTATTGTGCTCTAAATTATACAGATCTAAAGAGCCTTAAATCTTGATAATCACACACACACCTCATTTGATTAATCACATAGATTAAATCATTTGAGATACACTGGTTATAGTCTAGGATTTGCTTCATTGTTTAGAATTTAGATTTGAGTTTGATTCTTGTAACCTTGTAATCTCTCTCATCATCTAATACAAAATCTAGTAGTTAGAAAATCAAAGACTAACCATCTTGATTGTGGACGTAGATCATTTACTAATCATCATTCAGATTAATTTGTCTTATTTGTTAGATCTTATTAATAGGTTTACCAAATTTAAAAATTGTGTTTAAAGTTAAGATGACCTGCTTTAATATAACACTAGCAGCAAACCCGTGCGATGCACGACGATTATATATAGTCATGCGTGTACTGAAATAGTAAATCGAAAGACCAAAGTGTGAATACTACTTAAACATTTCAAAATACTTCATGAAACAAAACATTCAGTAGATTTAGCACTTGAAGAACTATCATCTCCACCGACAACAGTTTTTTCACCAAATAGTGTTTCACTTCTACTCGAATCAATACTTTTCAAGATATCTTTCAATAAAAAATAAAGAAAATCCACATAGTAGGATATTCTCTCCGAAAGTATGCATGCAAACATTTTTAAATCTCTAAAATGAATGTTCAATAATTTTTCAAATTTGCTATTTAATTAAGAGAAAATCTATTTTTTTTTTATATTTATTTTAAAATAGAGAGATAAAAATAAAGACTTGCTCGAAGAAATTGAAGCTTATAAAATAGAATCACATATCACCTTTTATAATTTTCTAAAATATTTTTTCACTTTCTTTTTAACCAACTTTTTTCTCCCTCCCCTATACTAATTGGGTAATAGTAAGGATACAAAATAATTACAAAAATTTGTTTACAAAATCGTAAATGTAATAATTTTATTATTGTTTTTAATTAGAAGGTATTGAGTCAATTACAGATGATATCATAAATATCGTCGATTAATTTCGTTAGCAAGATTTTGTGGACAACTTTCAATCTGCCACCCAAAAATCCCAAATCAGCTTCAAATAAATTATCTTCACATTTAATGATACTTTTTACTTCCAACACAAAAAAAAAAAATTAACTTCTTCCTCATAGTCAGTCCATCACCCCTAAATTAAGTCTATAAACTAAAAAATAGAGTCATGGCTCCATCCCCCATTTAGTTTTCTCGATTTATCGATTTTCACATTAAAAAAATGACTTTTTACTTTAAAATATTATTTATATTAGTAACCATTTAAAAAAATTAATGCACCATTTTAAAAATTATTATTCTATATTTAAATTTTATTTAATTTTATAATAACAAAACATTGAATGAAATTTGACAATTTCCAAAAATAAGTTCGTTTAATGAAATTTGTAATTTTCAAAGTAAGAAAGTTTTGATTAAAAAAAATGTGAAGGAAAATCTTTTGATAATATTAAAAAATATTTTTTTATTTCTTGAAAGATAATATTAGAAAGCAGTTAAGGCAGACACTTATCACCATTTTAGTTGTATGACTTTTATTGAAAAAAACAGTTATCTCCTTACCTTTTTTTCTCAATTAAATTATCTTCTTGCTTCAAACTAATAAATAAATGAATAAATCTCACTCATCTTATTTGCTTAAATTTGAATTCATGAACATTTTTCTTTTATTTTTTCAATTATTCATATTTATTTTATGAAAGTAAAAATCCATATACTTCTTTTTTTTTTTAAAAAAAAAGAAAGAATTATTATTTATAGTAGTAGCGGTATTTTTTTTAAAGCAAAATGAGATTTTCAACTATTAAGCCTAATAATCCGAATCTATAAGCCTACAAACATGCATTAATAGTAATTATTATATAACATAATGAATTTATTTTTTAAATAAAAAGTACCAAATTTTTGCCAACTTCCCTTACCCCCCCTTGGCCCTCCCTATAGTCAGTCACCTATATTATCTCCACATTCTTCAATTTTTTATTTTTTTAAAAAATAAATTCTTCTTCTTTTTTTGACAAAAGTAAAATAAAAAAAATGTCTAACTAATGATCATCTATCTCGAAAACATAAGAAAAGTAGTTATAATCTGAATATATATTCTTAAATTTTAGACTAAATGAGAAAAAAAATTAAATATCCACATCTAAATTTAAAAATTATCGTTAATACAAAAAAAAACTGTTATTAATTAATAATTAGAAAATAATAAATTTAATCTAAAATTTAAGAATATATATTTAAATTATAACTGTTTAATGAGTTTATTAGACTAAAAATAAGGTATTTTTTTCAATTTTTCTGAATTAAAAACAATAAATTTTAAAGCTCATTAAACAATTATTTTTTAAAGAAATATTAGAAAACGTTTAAATATTGCAACCTAGTCTAGACACCTAGTGTTGATTAATTAATGAAAACGATTTTTTTTGCACATTTCCAAAGTTTTCAAAGAGTGTGAGTAGTATAGATCATTTTTCCTCTTTCTCTCCACCCATGTTCCAAAACCATTTGCTAAAACAATGTGTTGAATCAATTTTCATTTTCAGCCCCTTGATAGTGACTTTTTTGGGCTCCAACTTGCCAAATTTAGGAACGACTTTGCTTTAATATATTTATAGACTAGTAAAAGCTAGTGTCCGAGGACTCGTTTTTTTTTTTTTTTAAGCCCGTGTCCTTTTTTTTTAAAAGGGCAAAATGGGAAAGGAACAACTTAGCTGCAAAATGGGAAATTCGGCACTTGGTACTGTTCATTCAACTGTAGCAAGGACCGTTCTGTTTTATACTATAGATTATCTTTTTGCTTCAAACAAATAAATAAGAGTTGGTCTTATAAAAAACGCATTTTTTCTGGCACTTAGAAAAATCGTGTTTTGTGTTTCCCCGTTTGTGCCAGTTCCAGTTTAACAAAATGTCAGTGTGACAAAGTGCCAGTGCATGTGTAACAAAGTGCCAGTGAAAAAAGTGCCAGTACCAGTTTAACAAAGTGCCAGTGTAAAATTGCACTGGCACTTTGTTAAACTGGCACTGGCGGTTTTTATACGGGCACTTTTATATACATGAACTGGCTCTCAAAAACACAAGCACTGGCATTCAAAAACACATGGACTGGCATTCAAATATACATACACTGGCACTCTAAAACACATACACTGGCACTCAAATTCCCATCTATTTGTTATGCACTGGCATTAATATTCTATTATACTGGCATTCCAAAAAACATGCACTGGCACTCGAATCAACATGTACTGGCACTCGAATTAAAATGCACTGGCACTCCATCTCCGATCATCTTCTTCATGCACTGGCACTCGAATTAACATGTACCGGCACTCGGATTAAAATGCACTGGCACTCGAATTAAGTTTGATGGCTCTCAAAAACACAAGAACTGGCATTCAAAAACACATGGAATGGCATTTGAAAACACATACACTGGCATTTGAAAACTAATACACTGGCACTCAGTTTTTGTGTATGCGAGGAGCATGAAGATGGCAGGCGGTGGGAAGAGTCAAAGCCTTTGTGATATTCAAAGAAACACCCAATTGAGCACTGTTCTTGAATGCCTCGCACAGACACTCTGCGTTGGTTTTCAACACCGTCTTGAGTGTGGAGCAGCACTGCCCTTCAACAACGTTAGTACTAAAAATAATCATCGACAGAACAAGGGAAATCGCTATGGTTGCTGCCGGCGACGACATTTTCAAATTGGGTTGAGAGGAAAATTGGAAGAGAATAGATCGGGGAAGAAGGTAATTGAGGAATAGGGAGGTAGAACGGTGAGGATTGGTTGTTGATTTGGGGATAGCAGATGACAGTGGTGGGCAATTGTGGTTAGAAGTAAGGTCGCCGGCGAATGGTTTTGGGGGAGAACTGGTATTGCGTCTAGAGAGAGAGAGTTTGCGGGTAGAGAGAGAGAGAGAGAGAATGGGTCGTCTGTGTGTGTTCGTTCTAAAAACACGTTTTTTGTTAAGCTTAGAAAAAACGCGTTTTTTACTAGTTTTTGGCAATAAATAAATGAATAAATCTCAATCATCTTATTTGCTTAAATTTGAAATCATGAACATTTTTCTTTTATTTTTTCAATCATTCATATTTATTTTTTGAAAGTAAAAATTCATATACTTTTTTTTTAAAAAAGAAAGGATTATTATTTATAGTAGTAGCGATATTTTTTTTAAAGCAAAATGAGATTTTCAACTATTAAGCCTAATAATCCAGATATATAAGCCTACAAACATGCATTAATAGTAATTACTATGTAACATAATAAATTTATTTTTTAAATAAAAAGTACCCATTTTTTGCCTCCAAAACTTCCCTTACCCCCCCCCCTCGGCCCTCCCTAATATTATCTCCACATTCTTCAATTTTTTTATTTTTTTAAAATAAAATCTTCTTCTTTTTTTGACAAAAGTAAAATAAAAAAATGTCTAACTAATGATCATCTATCTCGAAAACATAAGAAAAGTAGTTATAATCTAAATATATATTCTTAAATTTTAGACTAAAAATGAGAAAAACAAATTAAATATCCACATCTAAATTTAAAAATTATCGTTAATACAAAAAACTGTTATTAATTAATAATTAGAAAAGAGGTGCTCTTATGTAAAACTAGTTTTTTATAACATTATGAAAAAACGTGTTTTTGGACCCGGTTTAAACTTATGATACGCGTATTGAATCGAAGACCGGTTCAGTAACAAAATTGAACCGTCTTTTGTCAACTCAAATCCAAACGAACACATAGTCACACACAGTAAAACACAGAGTTACGACGCCGCAACAGAGAAATTCATCGGGCTAAATCAAAATTCAATCGAAAATCATTCCGTTTCAGACAATTTAGGTAATATATGATTCAATGTCAATTATAGACTATGAATTCATATATTTACAATTGTTCCTAATGTTTTATTCAATAATGGTGATTTTTGATTAGGTTAAGATGGGCTTACGTGATTTTGAAGATGAAACTGGAAATAATGCTACTGTAATTGATCGAATTCAGCACGAAGATGAAACTAGAGATAATGCTACTGTAATTGATCGAATTCAGCACGAAGATGAAACTGGAGATAATGCTACTGTAATTGATCGAATTCTGCACGAAGTTGATGATAATCACGATACAGGTAAGCCAATTTCATAATGCCAGTTTTTTTATATATAATGCTAGTAGTTTGAAGTGCCAGTTTTAATTTTTTTAATTTGCCAGTTTGTGTTATTTGAAGTGCCAGTTTGTTTTATCTCGAGTGCCAGTCTTACTTATTTGTAGCTTCAGCTACTGTCTTGTTATTGAAGTGCCAGTTAGTGTGGTTTGAAGTGCCAGTTTTAATTTTTTAATGTGCTAGTATTTTTTTAATATTGTCCAGTGAGTGTTGTTTAGAGTGTCAGTGATACTTTGTTCATTGAAGTACCAGTTTGTATTGTTAGGAGTGCCAGTATCACTTATTTGGAGTGCCAGTATCACTTATTTGGAGTGCCAGTCTTACTTATTTGTCGCTTCAGCCACTATCTTGTTATTGAAGTGCCAGTTAGTGTGGTTTGAAGTGCCAGTTTTAATTTTTTAATGTGCCAGTGTTTTTTTAATATTGTCCAGTGAGTGTTGTTTAGAGTGTCAGTGATACTTTGTTCATTGAAGTGCCAGTTTGTGTTGTTAGGAGTGCCAGTATAAATTATTTGGAGTGCTAGTTTGTGTTATTTGGAGTGCCAGTCTTACTTATTTGTAGCTTCAGCCACTGTCTTGTTATTGAAGTGCCAGTTAGTGTGGTTTGAAGTGTCAGTTTTAATTTTTTAATGTGCCAGTGTTTTTTTAATATTGTCCAGTGAGTGTTGTTTAGAGTGTCAGTGATACTTTGTTCATTGAAGTGCCAGTTTGTGTTGTTAGGAGTGCCAGTATCACTTATTTGGAGTGTCAGACTTACTTATTTGTAGCTTCAGCCACTGTCTTGTTATTGAAGTGCCAGTTAGTGTGGTTTGAAGTGCCAGTTTTAATTTTTTAATGTGATACTTTGTTCATTGAAGTACCAGTTTGTGTTTTTAGGAGTGTCATTATCACTTATTTGGAGTGCCAATTAGTGTTATTTGGAGTGCCAGACTTACTTATTTGTAGCTTCAGCCACTGTCTTGTTATTGAAGTGCCAGTTAGTGTAGTTTGAAGTGCCAGTTTTAATTTTTTAATGTGCCAGTATTTTTTTAATATTGTCCAGTGAGTGTTGTTTAGAGTGTCAGTGATACTTTGTTCATTGAAGTGCCAGTTTTTGTTATTTAGAGTGCCAGTATTACTTATTTTAAGTGCCAATTTGTGTTATTTGGATTGCCAGTTTGTCTTTAATGGTGAAATAGTCATAAGTTTGTCTGTAATGGTAAGTGCATTGAATTCATTGACCATAAGTTGTTCCATGGACACATGTCCATAAGCAGTAGTGCCAAATTCAAATGCATGCACTAGGACAGGTGTTCCAAGTTGAGTAATAAAAAAACAAAAACAGACACGGATTCAATAGTTATCCTAACTAGTACTGCTCCATTTTGTCCGTAAGCATTAGTGCCAAATTTCAACAGATACCACACAGATTCAATAGTTAACTCCATTTTATCAGTATAAATAAGTTAGATCTTCACTTCTTTTTTATTTCTAAATTTCATCTAAAAAGCAATCAATTTCTCGGTATGAGTACGAGTACGTCAGTCAAGTCTGAGCAAAAGGTTGTAGATTATGAAGAAAGAGCTGCTAAAAAAATTTCAGATATCTTAGAAGATAATAAGGAGGGATCTTATAGTTTGAGGAACAGGTCAGGTGAACTCCACTGCCCATTCTGCTACCTCAAGAACAGCAGGAAGTCATCATGGACTTGGGATTCTATTCTGGAGCATGCCAAGGATCGTGGGGCATCTAAAGCTTATGGAGAGAGAGATATGTATTCCCACCTGGCTCTGCACAAGTATATGACAGACCAGCATTAGTATTCCAGTGAATGTTGTTTGAAGTGCCAGTTTGTGTTGTTTAGGAACATCAATTTCATTTCCTCTTTGTGTGTATCTTTCCAGTACTTGTTATTGAATGTGCTAGTGTTTAATATTTTTTAAGTAGTGCCAAGTTTTGATATTGAATATGCCAGTGTTTGTTATTGAATGTGCCAGTGTTTGTTGTTTAAAGTGCCAGTGAGTGTTATTTGGAGTGCCAGTATTACTTATTTGAAGCACATTCAGATAACAATACATCACCTATAATACAATACATCAAACACAACAATATTAAAAACAGAATTTACTACCATTGAACACTACCACTACCACCGGCACCATCATCGCCAACGTTGTCATTCAATTTGTTTTTTGGATCATATTCATTCAAAATACATTCCAAATACATTTCCAAAGCCTTGTGGTGAATCCTAGCAGCTTCATCAATATTGTGAGCGTTGCCAAACTCATGAGCATGATTGACTATCCCCTCATAATCCTTATCCCTACAATTGCGTCCCTTACATAGCTCCAATGGACAACAAAATGAGGGAGTTCCATTTCCAGAAGAAGGCTGCAAAACAACAAGATGACCATAGAGGAATTTTGGTAGCACACCATGTATATTTTCCAACTTTTGTCATCATTTGAATCACCCAAAGTTGGCTCACTAGAATTTCCCTTGCCTTTGTTCATCACTAGAAAAATTATTAAAGGTAGAATTTTTCTTAAACTTGATGTATATGCTTGCCTTTGGACAGATTTATATAGGCTGAGTACTTGAAACCAGTCAAAAAAGTTGGTCAATAAATTCAATGCACTTACCAACTGTACACATTTATTACTCTTTGAATTCAATGGTAAGTTTGAATGCTTTTTTGACCATTAAAGACAAGCAAACTTATCATTATTTATTACTGTCAAAGGAGGTATATTCCACGGAATATAGTTCCTCAATAAATATACTCCCTCTGTCCCGCAAAACTTTACCCCTTTACTGTTGAGAACAGAAAATAAGAAATAATGTTATTAAAGTAGGTATTGTGAGTGGGAGGAGAGAGAATGAGTGGAGAGAATAGTAAATTTGAAAAGTGTTGTGAGTATGACAAGTGGGTCCCATGAATAAAGAAGTATTAAATAATTTCCTTTTTAGGAAAGTGGGACTTTAAAGTGGGACGCCCAAAATAGTAAAAGGGGTAATATTTTATGGGACAGAGGGAGTAATATCCAGTGAATATATTTTGAAGTGCCAGTTTGTGTTGATAGGAGTGCCAGTATTACTTATTTTAAGTACCAGTTTGTGTTATTTCGAGTGCCAGTGTTACTTATTTGTAGCTTCAGCCACTTTGTTGTTATTGAAGTGCCAGTTAGTGTGGTTTTAAGTGCCAGTTTTAATTTTTGAATGTACCAGTGTTTTTTATAATATTGTCCTGTGAGTGTTGTTTGAAGTGCCAGTGAGTGTTATTTGGAATGCCAGTATTACTTATTTGAAGTACCAGTATTTCCACTGTAATATGCCAGCATCTGTTTTTTCAATGTTATTGCCAATCTAATTTTTTATTTTTATTTGCAGCAAGCCATATTGATATTACTTCATCACTGCTGGGTATAAAAGCAAAGACATGGGAAGAACTGTATCAATTGTACAAGGATCATTCCAATGCATTGGGATTCAGTGTTAAAATGACAACCTCGCGTGTTTCTAAGAAAACATCAAGGCCAATAGATAAATATTTTATGTGTTCATGCCAAGGATACACACAAAGAGGAAATGAAATTGATGTTCCAGCTCCAATAGAAGTCGGTGAAGTAGAGATTCCATCTCCATTGGAAAGAATTGAAAACCCAAAGAGGAAATTGAGGAAAAAGAAAGCCCCTTCTAAAAGGACAGGTTGTCAGGCTCTTGTGAGAGTAAAATTGTTAATTAAGGAAGACTTGTATGTGGTTGCACGGCACGAAACTGAACACAACCATGAGATGACAAGGCCATAATGGAACCACTTCAAGCGTAGCGAGAGGTCGATATCAGAAGCTACAGGAAAAATAATAGAGCAATTTGAAGAAGCTGGCATCAAGCCAACTGATGGATTTAATGTTTTGGCAAAAACAGCTGGTGGGGAAGAATATGTTGGGCATACAAGAAGAGATCATCTTAACTTTGTACAGAGATTGAGAATGGAAAAAATAGAAATGGGCGATGTACAAACTGTAGTTGATAGACTGAGCCAAATTCAGGATGAGGGATTCTACTTCAAAATTCAGTTTGGGGAAGAAAGTAGACTCAGTACTTTGTTTTGGAGAGATGGTATGATGAGGGAGGATTATGAATTGTATGGGGATGTTGTTGTGTTTGATACAACTTATAACACAAATAAATATAATTTGATTTATACACCAATAGTTGGGGCGAACAACCATTGGAATACTGTGATGTTTGGTTGTGCTTTCTTAACAAATGAAAAGACAGAAACATTTGCTTGGCTTCTCAAATAATTTGTAAAATCAATGGGTGGAAAAGAACCAAAAACAATTTTCACCGATCAAGATTTTGCAATGTCGAAAGCGATTGAAGAGGTAACTTTTATTTTATTTCCAATGTTTCATTTATTGTATTTTTACTACGTTACTGTTAATTTAATAGTAGGTGATTTGTAACAGCTTTTTATATGTGCCATTGCATGTGTTTTTTTTTTTTTGGCAAAAGGAGACGGTACTCCCTAGATTTTATTAATAACGAAAAATAAAAATTACAAACATGGTGGGGGACATGACTGTGCCATTGCATGTGTTAGTATGTGTCAGTACATATTTTAGACAGTGCCAGTACTTGTGTTAGTGAGTGCCAGTACATGTTTTAGACAGTGCCAGTACTTGTCTAATTAAGTGCCAGTTCATGTTTTACGCAGTGCCAGTACTTGTGTTAGTAAGTGCCAGTTCATGTGTTATAATGTACCAGTTTTAGATTTATATGCACTTGTATTTATAAATTTCCAGTGTTATTCTTTTATAGTGTTTGACTATATTATAAATTATTGACAGGTTTTTGAGAGAAGAACAAGACATAGGTTATGCTTGTGGCACATTCAACAAAAATGTTATAGCTCACTTTGGACAACTAAATACAGATGAAGAATTTAAAAAGGAATTCAACAATTGCTTAAGAAGATGTAGTGATGAATCTGAGTTTGAAAATTGTTGGCATTCAATGCTAGAAAAATATAACCTTCTTGAGAATAGATGGTTCAATCGTTTATATAGCTTAAGAGAGAAATGGTGTACAACATTGAGTAAAGATTTCTTCTCAGCTGGCATATTATCTTCACAGAGAAGTGAGAGCACAAATCATGCCATATGTTTCAAAGCAAATAGAAGCACGTCCCTAACACAATTCTTTGATATATTCAATGAGACGGTAAAACGTTGGAGAAGTATGGAGCAACGAAAGGAATTTGATTCAATAAACTCAAAGCCTCGCACAGAAATACATGGAGCTTTAATAAGACATGCAAGGGATGTTTACACGGAGAAAATATTCAGATTTTTTGAGAATGAGGTCAAGGCAGCTTTTGCTGCAAAGTTTAATATTGGCTTTTGCTTAGATGAAAATAACAAGTTGTTTGATATTGCTCATGAGAACCATCCAGACAAGTTTGAAAGGGTACTTTTCTCGAGAAATAATGAAAAGATAACTGTCAACTGTACATGCAATCATTTTAGTGAGGTCGGTTGGTTGTGCTTTCATTGCATTAAGGTTCTCAACTTGACAAATATCGATCGGATACCGGAAGAGTACATTCAAAAAAGGTGGACAAAGACAGCCAAATCAAATGTATGGAATAAAACTTACCAAGATATATCTACTACTCCAACTGAGCAACACAATTCAATTCCTTGGAAACAACAAATGGCGAGAAAGTACTACGATTTAATGATGACATGCCATGAAAACAGTGATGCAAGAAGAATTCTAGAAGATGGCTTTAATAGAGATACATTGCTAGTACAAAAAATACTCACCCGAAACGTACAAGGTGTTGGACCAACAAAAAGTGAAAATAATAGTGCTTCAACAAGCACAACATTCAGTGCACCTACATTGACGGATCCTGTACGTGCAGATACAAAGGGTAGAAAAAGAAAACCTAAAACAAAGTTTGAACAGAGAAAACCAATTACTAATGAGTATGGTTCGAAGACCCCGAATGAACACTTGATTTGATATTTTGTAACCAAACTTTATTGTTTTCACACTGTTACAACTGATTGTATTATAATTTTTTAAGTAGTGCCAGTTTTTGATATTAAATATGCCGGTGTTTGTTATTGAATGTGCCAGTGTTTAATATTTGAAGTACCATTGATGCCTGTTTTTGTTTATTAAATATATTGACAGTACACAGGTTTTGTATTGCCAGTCTTTGTTATTGAATGTGCCAGACCTGGTTGTGTACACTGGTTTTGTAGTTTAATATTAACATTGCCAGCTTCAGTATATAAAAATACCAGCATCAATGTAACAAAATACCAGTATCATTGTTTAAATGTGCCAGTGTTTATTATTTGATGAACCAGTGAAGGCCTGGTTCATTTATTAAATATATTGCCGACATTGTGCTTTTGAAGTGCCAAGTGTTTTTTTATTGAATGTGCCAGGCCTGGTTGTGTACACTGGTTTTGTAATACAATATTTTAAAGTGCCGACATCGGTATATAGAAATGCCAAAGATCAATGTAACAAAGTGCCAGCATAATTGTTTAAATGTGCCATCATCAGTTAATAAAAGTGGCAGCATCAGTGTTTCAAAAGTGCCATTGTTGTTTTTCAATAGTACCAACATTGCATCAATAAAAATGTTAAAAATAACACTAATTCACTTATAAAAAAAAAATTCAAATACAAACACTAATTCATTGTTTTGTTGTTGCTTTCCTAGTTCTATACTTCTTTCCAGCCCTCATATCATCATCTAAATTTTTCTTCTTTTCTACCTCTTTCTTTTTTTTCTTCTTCTTTCCTTTTCTTTTATTCTTCTTTCTTTTTTCCTTCTTCTTCTTCTTTCCTTTTCTTTTCTTCTTCTTCTTCATTCTTCTTCAAGGCTTCTCTTTTATCGCTTGTAAACAACCCTAACTGCTTCAGTAAATGATGCCGTTCAGTATTAATATCACAGAGAAGTAAGCTTGCTAGAATCTCGGCCCTCATACGCACTCTTGATGAATTATCACCCAACTCAGGGCATGAGTAAATTGAGCCATTAAATTGTCTCATTTCAGTCATTATGTATACTCCACAGTCATTATTACCAGAATTTTCTTTCAAAATCCATTCAACTTGCATATGCTCAAACTGAAACTTCGATATATTTGCAGCACTTGGATGATTTATGTGATTTAAGAAGTGTTTGAAGGGTGCTTACTGCAACAAAAAAAAACAACAAAATTAATATGGAAGTTTTGGTAAAGAAAATAACAAAAAAAAAATTCAATAAATAATATTACCATGCTATGAGCAAGTTTTGGCACGTTCTGTCTCTTCCAATCATTCATTGGCAAGTTGTCAAGATACTGAATTGATTGACTCTCAGTATTGACAACAAAAAGTGTGTAATGGCCACTATTGTTGTCACCTCTATGGCAGGGCAAGAAGAACTGCAAGAAAATAAGTGCCAAGATCGAGTTTGAATGATATACAACCAGCTTCAATTGTTTCTAAATGCCGTAGGCATTTTGTTTCTATATTGCCAAGAAGGGTTTATAGTCCCAAATTGTTTGTCTCTTATTGCCGAATCAATGTTTCAAAGTGCCAAAGATAATATTTTCAAAAGTGCCAGTATATTGCTGAAAGTCCCAACATCGCCTGTACTGCCACAGTGTGTGTCTTTATAAAATGACAATGAATGCATACCAATTTAACTTCACTCAAATCAATTCCCTCAGATCATCAAAATTAATATCAATCCAATGTTTTAAACTATCGTGATTTCTTGCCCAAGCTTTTGATATAACATCGGGAGAACTCTTCGTATACGTTGAATCCAAGCAACCCGTATAACACATTAATAACATCAAATTTAAAAATGCACACAAATATAATTTAATTAACAAACAATCATAGATAATATAATTTTTGAATGTACTAGCATCATAGATAAAGAACTTACACAATGACTAAGCCCAAACATAAACTTCTTCATTCTACCAGACTTTCGCTCCATCTTATTAAGAAGTATAGCCCAACAATCGATAGTATTTGAAGTTATTTCCGTGTCTTCATCTAAGCTCAAAATATCTTCAAGCGTTAAGCTATGGAACATTGTGTAAATAGGATCACAACTGCTGTAAAAGAAAAATAAATTAGTAAATGCTTTTACGTACAAGTGTATACATTCATAAAAGGTGTCATTGTTTGGGTATTGATAAATTTATAGCTTACTCCTTCAGATTTCTTGAAAATTGTGTAGACATGCACATGTCAACAGCCTCCTTTCTCAGCTTCAACATCGGTCGCAAGACATCAGCGTTGTAGATCATAAACCGAGAACAGTATACAAATTCCTCGTTAGCTTCCCCACAGTCCACTGTGCACACCCTACATTCAACATCTCATAACAACTCATAAAGCTGCTCTCATTTATATTCGCAATAATGTTATCAACATCTATCTCAACTGCTCATCATCATCATCGTCTGTCTCCCGAAAAATCTCATTAAATTCATGTTCTTTCCGAATTGTATGTTCTCTTCTTTCCTCACTAGATACCCGAGATAAAAGGTCAAATGATGGAATTGAACATTTTCTTTTTTACCATATCGCCTTTTGTTTTCTTCAAAATGTCCAAACAATATTGTCAATCTCCGAAAAATATTCCTCATTAAAAATATCATCTTCTACTTCCTCTCCCTCCCCATTCCCTCATTCTCTTTTCTCTTCCCCGTCTCATCCGTCGCATATTTTCCCTTATCTTTCTTGATACATTTAAGTCTTTCAATGTGTGCATGGACATCATTATCAAGGTCCTTCCTCAATATATCCTATGACTCTTTAGCGCCTACATCAATGAAAAATAGTAAGAATGAGTTCAATTGTGCCAATGTCAAGATATGATTGGTGCGCTCAGACATAATTGTGCTTAGCAGTGTACCAAATGATTGTGCCAATGTGTGTATACTTTTTACGTGCCGTTGCAAGTAATCTATAGTGACAGTATACGTAATTCAAAGTACCAGTGTAAGAATTTCAAATTAAAAGTACTTATATCGCTTGATTCTGCATTTCTGTCATTTTCACCACTTTCAATCAATAATGGAGTAATAACTTCATGAAAATCATCGGATACTGTAAGTACCCCAATCTGGATCACCCTCTTCTCGAGCACACATGGGAAACACCGCACTCACAAACGCAGCCTCGAAGACCTTTGACACTCAAAACCCCCAAAACCCCCTGACAAACCAAGGGAGGAACCTTCGGGATAAAAGGGACAAAAGGACCTTGGGAATTTTTCAAATCGAGCAAATATGGTCCGTACGGACCTCTTTGTTTCAATGATTACTGAATCCCCTTAAAGTCCAACTTATTCCCTCAAATCCCGGAGTGCATCATTACTGAAATGCATGGTTGGTCCGTACGGACCTTATCAAGATGCATGGTTGGTCCGTACGGACCTCTTGCAAACTGCACATCATCATTTCGTAATCCTCTTAAAGTCCAAATTATTCCCTCAAATCGAGGAAAACCAAAAATTGGATTACCTAGAAGGTCCGTACGGACCTTCTTGCACCTAATCCGGCACTATAAATGGAGGGCTCCCCTCCTCATTTCACACATCTCCTCTTCTCTCCTCTCTCCCCACTCCTTCAGCACTTCTCTAAGACCCTTCGGGTCAATCCCGGCCCCTTTCGGATCCTTCCGAGGCCTTCCGAGCCCCCTTGTGGTGCTTCGAAGCCTCTCCGAGCGCTCCCGCGACGCTCCCGCGTTGCCCCGAGGCACTCTCGAGGTACTCTGAGGCCCCTCGTGGTACTCCGAGGCCTTGCCTGGTCTTTCCCAAGGCGTCCCGGCACTTTCCGAGTCAAAACCGGCAACTGGAACGCACGCCGAACCTCTGCCCGAGTAATCCCTGCCATCTCAACGCACGCTGAACCTCTGCCCGAGTGATCCCTGCGATCCCCACGTACGCCGAACCTCTGCCCAAACGCAACCTACAATCCCGACGCACGCCGAAACTCTGTCCGCAGACAACCGGCTCCTCCCGAAGCAATCCCGGTCCGTCCCGGAACACTATTCCATCCTCAAACACTATTCCCCAGTGGAAGACAGACACGAACCAACATTGGTAAGGCTTCCTTCCTACACTATTCCAATACATTTCAATACGCAGTGTACAATGTAGACATCCGACACAGCATGCATATTTAAAAGCACATACACACACACACACGCAACAGTTAAAGAATATTAGGGGTATCCGAAAGACTCGTTTTTACGAGGCGACACGGGTGAGCTCTAAGATTCTAATATTCTCTTCCCGAGGAGTCATCTGACCTCCGAACTCAAAAATCTCATCACACAAAAAAACAGTTTATTTTTAAACGGATGCCCTTTTTCAAGGTTTTGGGCCTAATAAAAATGGCGTGGCGACTCTACAAAGCAAAAACAGGGTGAGACACCTCCCAACAACGCAACGCAAAACGGAATAAGCCAGATGTCGGGGCACGAACGCGCTGCCTCTCGAATCCGGGCGACTTCCCGAAGTGGGCAAATGCGAGATGCCAGGGCCCCGCGCGCGAGCCGGATCCGGGTAATCTCAGTTGGCGACTCCGCTGGGGACATTTTGTTTTAAAAACTTTTAAACAAAACAAAAGATTTTTAAAACGATGATGAGGGTCAAACTTTCATTTTACCCCTTTCTTTAACTCGTTGTGTGTGTGTAGACGTGCTTTATTTTTTATTTACAAAAAATAAAAATACAAAAAATGCATCAATATACATCTCGTGCATACATTTAAATTCTTCGAAAACTTCGTTTTACTTAGAAAAAGAATTTTAGAGACCGCACACTACGCGCATCGCCGCCTCGGTTACACCGCACACTACTCACACCGGCCGTCTCGGTTACACCGCACGCTTACGCGCATCCGCCGCTCGTGATACACCGCACACTACAACCCTTAACCCGGAGTGGTCTCGCCAGTAGTCCGTTTGGTCTTCCTAGGCCTCTGGACGAGCACGGGATCATTCCAAACATCCCATCCTAGCCAAGCTGTCAACCCCGCACGTTTGAGTCTTGAGTCACACTCCTGCCCTGCAGACTGCTGGTTTTTACCCACCCGTGTCATACAAGCCTGGATACATATCCTATGCCGGCCATTTTCTCGAGTCGAAGCTCTAACTCGATATCCCTTGCGCAAGCAGCGATGAAAGGTCATGCTAAAATCTTGACCCGATCTTGATTTTCTCAAGCTACACTCGACGATGTTCCGTCCCTGGGATATACATCCATGCCCACATGACACCATGTCATCAAGCCTTTGATACGTCGCCCATGATGATATGACCCACCAACGCCTAATGTCACGTATCCCTTGCGCAAGCAAGGTAAAGAGAGGTCATGCCGAACTCTTGACCCGATCTTGACTCAGCAAATGGGCCGGCCTGGGCTCACTATTCACGGCTAACGCATCAAAACGAACATGACAAAGCTCGGTCCTTAGGCTCGATTTTTCTTTAGGCCTGGTGGAAACCGCTTGCCCTATAGGACCCTCGCCCGAGGCCGTCCACCCCGGGATGTCGAAATACAAAAAGTGCAAAACGAGGGGCTTATAGCCGCACGTATGGTCTCCATCGACCCAGATCTAGCATAGTTGCGAAAAAGAAGAGCAATCTTTTCCAACCTACCTAGGACTCGAGAAAACACGTTTTAAGTAAATTAAAACAACAAAAACAAAAATAAATAAATAATAAAAGCGGAAACCGCATATCACGTGAGCTTTCCCCATTTATCCCGAAAGGCCTTCCCATGTCTAAACCTTGCCCGTCACCCTCCAAATAACCGAGAGTGATCAAGAATACCCATGAACTACTCTCCCAATGTCAAAGCCGCAAGGTCCAACATCCTTCCCACCGCAGCCACTAGTGGCACCGTCGCCTCCCCACGGCCAAGTCAAGGATAACAACGAGGAAAATGGGACCTTACCCCCAAGAAATTTCCCAACATTGGAATAAGTTTCGCAGTCCTCATGGCTATTGAGAAACGCCAAGGTGAACAACAAGCTCTGATCGAAGGTGCCATGCATCACTTCGGGACATTAGCCACCCAACTTCCCGGGGCTTCCAAAGTCATGCCTCGCTCCCGCAGCCTTCTAACGTCTCTCATTGTCTCCCAGAAGTCAACCTGTTGCCCTCATACGAGCCATGCAGCTACGACATAAAGCCACAAGACCCCCTGGGGGAGGACATGTCTAGTCAACATCTTGAGGTCCCGATACCACCACCGAACAACAAACACATCTGGTGGGACGTCTGCGATTGCAGTGCTTATCTGGAAATGGAATTCCAAGATGAAATGAATGAGGGCCGTCCTCGAAGAAAAAAGAAACCCTCTTCTCAACAAAATCAAGAAGAGGTATGAATCCGTGACCCCACGCCTAACACTCGGAGAACCCTCAGAAAGTTTGACGACTACATCATCTACTCCAGCAAATCTCCTCAACCTAGCTCTGCACAAGGCCACGGCAACGTCTGCGCCATGATCAGCTAGGACGAGCTCCGCACCGCCACCGACGGCCCAAAGGGCCAGATACCTCAACCCCTGTCTTGGGAAGACCTCAAAGCCACTGTTGATGCTTCCACAAAAGCTATGACGGTGAACGAATTGAAATGTGCAGTCTGGACCTACGCCAATCAAGGTCCTCTCATTACAGAAATAGGGGAGACAAGCAAAGCAGCAAAGCCAGAGGTAAACGTACTGACACGTTCTGGTCAAATCCTGACGAATCTTCCACGAGCAGACAAAAGGCCAGCCATACCTGAGCCACGAACTGAAAAGGGGCCCTATGCCAAAGAAGCCGAAACCCTTGACCCGAAGGCTGAAGATCCTGTCGAAACTCAGCTCAAGCGTACTCAGGCTAACATCTCACTCTGGTCCCTACTCACTTCATCTTACCCGCACAAGCTCAAGTTGGAAGAAAGTCTGGCCCAGACCATGGTTCTCATCACTGTGACACCTGATGAAGCGGTTCAGATGATCAGCAACGTTAATTACAGCAACATCATCACTTTCACAGAGCTCGACCTCCCAAAATTTGGGGCTGACCACAATGAGCCTCTCTACATAATAGCTTCAACCGGACGAGTGCCGTCTCCTCGAAGTCTGCAGACGGGGATCATCCATGAACGTCCCGCCATCCAAAATGATGGATTTGCTAGGATCAAAGCAACTGATCCGAAGCCCTCAACTCAAGCAATCAAGGCATACGACTCTACGTCTCGCCCGTCTCGGGAATAGCCACCTTGAACTCCGCGGTTCGAAAACAAATGGTCCCGACCGACTTCCAAGTCATCGACATCCCGATCACATCTCATCGCCATTCCTGGGACGCCCTCGGCTACACCAGACAATGGGGTGGCATCCACCCTCCATCAATGCGTAAAGTTCATCCAAGGAACAAGATCTAACCATCATCTACTTGATAGCATAGTCACCGAAAGTGACCGACACAAATGGCGTCCCGCCTTAGAGATCAAACAAGACAATGATGGCATGATGCCGACAGGTTCACAATCGAAAGCCCAAAGGCCCAGTGTGTGCCACATAGACCTACCTTTGATTCTGGGGACTGCATCCCTCCCCCGATGAAAATGATGAAGCGCATGAACTACATCCCGGGGCTCGATTTGGGAAAACGCCATCAGGGTACTCAACAAATCATCAATATTAAGGAACAGAATACCCTTCATGGCCTGGGATACATTCCTACTCCCAAAGACATTGCAGAAGACAAACAAGCTGCACGGAAACGCTCCGCCAATAACAAAAGAGGCTTGCACGCAACCTCCGATCTCCGCCCTTACAGCTTCGACATGACCAAGTACTTCATAAAGAAAGATGACAATTAGAAGGAAGACACAGGAAAGGGAACAGAGTTGATCAACGCCAAACAAAGCTGGCCGACAACCATGGACAAGCTCCAATAGAACATTGCAAGATTCAGAGGCCACAAGGCAAATCCCGTCAGAAGAGCATTTCTCGACACACCACCTCTGCCGGGACCCACGACCACCACTATTCACAACGAATTCTGGTTTGGGAAAACCCCCTCTTTGGCAGAAGAACTCGAAAAAACTCTCTGTCAACACCCCTGCCCCCAACAAGCAGGACGAGTCTGAATTCGAGCTAGCAATGCCCAAGACAAGAGCGAAAGACTCCGCAGACGATGCTTGGAACGAGCCACTGCTCCACCTGCTCTTCAATGAAGAAATCGAGGTGCCAAACCTAATCGATTTTGTTTCTGATAACTCTATGATAGCCATGATCGGGAACGGTGACACAAAGCCTTTCAAACCCCGCCTCCTATCAAGCTCATTGCCACTCAATAACTGGGCCACCTTCTCCGAACCCGCCGTCAGCAAAAAGGACATGATCGAACAACTTGGTCTGACCCCTCGAGTCCTAGAGTCCAGTTTCAAAACCCATCCTAAGTCCATTATCTTTGAATTTGAGTCTCTCGGGTCATCTGATGGCCTCACGCCAGAAGATTACGAACTCATCGCCAATAATGTATTCCTGTATGCTCTTAATGAATGCTTCGATCTTTCCGAGTATCCTCTCATTGCATCTTTAACAACTGATAAATTAACTAACACACAAATAGTTAATAACGATTCACTTGATAAAGAAGCAGACACATTAAACGAACAATACATTAAGCACATATTTAAGCATGTTGTCAAACGAGAGAAAAATCGAGCCCAAGCTGTCGAGGAGGTTTTAACCAAAGTGAATTTGGGAACTGCTGAAGAGCCAAAAGAGACGCAAATCGGAAGTTTCTTCACCGGCATAGAGCAAGACGCATTGACTGCACTGCTCAAAGAGTTCATGGACGTGTTCGCCTGGTCTTACCGAGACATGCCCGGATTAGACCCAAACATTGTAGAACATCGGATCCCCTTGAATCCCGAGGCTAAGCCCATCAAGCAAAAGCTACGCCGAATCAAGCCAGAATGGTCTTTACAAGTCAAAGAAGAGATCGAGAAGATGCTCCGCGTCGGCTTCATCAGGGTGATCGAGTACCCTACATGGCTCTCCAATATAGTCACGGTCACCAAGGCCAACGGAAAAGTACGCTGTTGCGTGGACCTCCGAGATCTCAACAAAGCAAGTCCCAAGGACGACTTTCCACTACCCAACATCGACATGTTGGTAGACACTACAGCCAATTTCAAAGTCAAGTCCTTCGTGGACGGGTTTGCCGGCTACAATCAAATCAAGATGGCGGAAGAAGATCAAGAAAAGACAGCCTTCACAACCCCCGGGGAACCTATCACTACACGCTGATGTCGCTCGACTAAAGAATGCCGGGGCAACCTATCAACGGGCAGCAACCGCCCTCTTCCACGACATGATCCACAAGGAGATCAAAGTGTACGTCGATGACATGATCATCCACTCAAAGGGATCAGATGGACAACACCTCATAGACCTGAGAAAGTTCTTCGACCGCCTCCGGAAACACTCAATGAGGTTAAACCCTGCCAAGTGCACATTTGGGGTCAGACGAGGCAAAGTCTTGGGATACATGGTCACCGAGAGAGGCATCGAGGTTGATCCTCAAAAGATCAAGGTCATCATTGAAATGAGACCACCGAAAACTCAAACAGAGGTGAAAAGCTTCATGGGCCGCCTGCAGTATATCAGCCGTTTCGTCAATCAATTGACCTCCATGTGCGAGCCAATCTTCAAACTGATGAAGAAAAATGCCGACGTCGAATGGAACTCAGAATGCCAAGATGCCTTTGAAGAAATAAAGGCGTACCTTGTGAGTCCTCCGATTCTCTGTCCTCCCCACGAGGAGAAGCCACTGTTGCTATACCTAATTGTGACCGACACCGCAGTTGGAGCCATGCTCTGTCAAGAAAAGAAAGAGTCACGAGTTGAGAATGCCATCTACTTCGTCAGTCGAAAGTTTCAAGGCAGCGAACTCAACTACTCAGCCCTCGAGAAAACCTGCGCAGCTCTAGTATGGGTAGTCGGAAAATTATGGCACTACATGCAGTCGCACATGGTGCACTTGATTTCCAAAATGGACCCAGTCAAGTACCTCTTCGACAAACCATCCCTGTCAATGAGGCTCGCCAAATGGTCTTTCTTCCTAGCGGAATTTGACATCAAGTACGTGAACCAAAAATCAATCAAGGGACGGGCAATGGCCGAACAATTGGCTGACTTCCCAACCGATGAGGCTCGAGGCCCCGAACCACAATTTCCAGACGAAGGAATCTTCGCACTCGAAGGCGAAAATCAATGGCAACTGTTCTTCGATGGAGCAGCCAACAAAAAAGGAAACGGCATCGGTATGGTCTTGGTCGATCCCAAGGACGAGCACACCCCAATCGCCATAAAGCTCAATTTCGAGGTAACCAACAATGCAGCCGAATACGAAGCCTGCGCCGCCGGACTACAGGCCGCACTGAAAAGGAATGTCCAGAAACTCGAGGTCTATGGGGACTCAGCCCTGATCATCAACCAAGTTTCCAACAAGTGGAAAACCATAGACCCAGGCTTGCAAAATTACCACGCCTGCATGGAAGACCTCATCACACAATTCGAAGAGGTCACCTTCCACTACTTGCCGAGAGACCGAAATCGGTTTGCAGACGCCTTAGCCACCTTGGCTTCACTTGTGGAAATCCCTGAGGGAAAAGCAATCAAGCCCTTCAAAGTCGGACGAAAGGAAATTCCTGCCTACTATTGCGAGATCGAACCAGAACCCAAGCCCATCAATGAGCCATGGTATAACCAGATCTTTCAATACCTCAAAAACGGGGAAACCGCCTTCATGAACGAAGAAGGCCAACGCAGGGAAGGGGTCAAAGCCAAGAGCATCATGGCCCTAAAATGCCTCGCCTCTCACTTTGTCATCCTTGGGGACATGCTGTACAAGAAGCGCTACCAAGGACCACTCCTACGCTGCATCAGTCAGGAAGAAGCAAGCGAGTTCATGAACGAAGTCCGCAATGGGGCTTGCGGTCCCCACATGAACGCCAGAGCCCTGATGCAAATCATTCTCGGGATGGGCTACTACTGGATCTCCATGGAGGCAGACTGCATCCACTTTGTCCGAAGCTGTGACAAGTGTCAACGGTTCTCCAACCTCAATCATTTACCTCCTCACAATCTCTACTGCATGACTATGCCCTGGCCCTTCGCCACTTGGGGAATTGATGTCATCGGGAAAATTGCTCTGCCAGGCAGCAACGGTCATGAGTTCATCCTAGTAGCCATTGAATACTTCACCAAATGGGTCGAAGCCAAGTCCTACAAGGTGCTTACCTCCAAGAAAGTCGCACATTTCCTCAAGGAAAACATCATCTGCCGATACGGCATCCCGAATGAGGTCATATCAGACAATGGCTCACACTTCGAAGGGGAATGCGACAGACTGCTGGCCGAATTCAAGATCACGCGCCAAAAGTCTTCTCCCTATCGGCCACAAACAAATGGCGCCGTAGAAGCAGCAAACAAGACTCTCGAACGAATCATCCGAAAAATGACCACCCGAGGACGAGATTGGCCCGAGAAGCTACACCTTGCACTTTGGGGCTACCGAACATCAGTCAGAACAGCCACGGGAGAAACCCCATTCGCCCTGACATACGGGATGGAAGTAGTCCTTCCCATTAAATTGGAAATTCCCTTACTCCGAGTGCTGCTGGAAAATGACGTCAATGAAGTCGAATGGCTCCGAAGCCGACACGACGAATTGGTTCTGCTAGACGAGCGACAACTAAAGGCCATGGAACACGTCCGAGCCTACCAAAGCAGGATGGCTAGAGCTTTCGACAAGAAAGTCAAGTCCCGAGACATTGTAAGTACGCCAATCCAATTCGCAACCTTTTTAGATGCATTTTAATGTAATAAAATTGCATTAAGGGGCATTTTGGTAAATTCCCGGCCTATCCCGAGACTTCCGGAAACATTTCACAAGTTTCCCGCAAAGGAAGTACCTTTTGGTACCTTACTCATGCCAAGGGACCTGTTGGGAATAAACCTTTTTGGACTTTTTAGGTATTTAGGCCTGAATGTTCCAGAAACTGGTTTTGGCGCCAAAAACGGTTGAGGCCACCTTGTGTCACGCGACAAGTCGAGACATGGAAAGTGGTTGTGTATAGTCGTGCGACACAAGGTGACCAATAACTGCAGCCTATAAATAAGACCCTCCCCCTCTCGTAAATGGATCCCAATCTTCACCTACCGTTACTCGCGTAAATTGCATCGTAACGAATCCCCCAAACACAACTCTCTCTCTCTCCTACCTTCAACCTACCCAATTCCCTCCAATCCAAACCCATTTTCCTAAGCCAAACCACCTAGATCCTTTGCACCAATTATCTCAGGCCCCCAAGACCAGAAGCATCAAATTGAAGGGTTCTGTATCTAACTTGATACAGAATTCGTGGAAGCAACAAGGGTAACAAATCTCAAACTCCCTCTTCTCTCTTCCTTCTACTCAATTCTTCATAATTCTATTGTCTACTTCTATTAGGATTCAGTAATCAGACTCCATCTGTCTAGATTACTGAATCCCAATCGCAATCTCTCTGTTTAACTTGTCTAATCTGTGTAATTGAACTACTATTGTTGAATACTTGCTTGAATTTGGTGTTTAAACCCCAAGGGGGGTGTGGATCTATCCATATCCACACTTCCGGGGTCGATTTGTCGTTATTTCTGTATTTCGCATCTAATCTAGTCAATTAATTAGATCTGTGTTAGTTGTTGTTGATTCTGGTGTTCATTGTGTAAGTTTCTGCAGATGGCCTCTGTATGTCACGCGACACATTGTTCCAAGGTGATCCTGTGTCACGCGACATATGTGGTCACCTGTGTCATGTGTCATGCGACATATCGTGACCCATCTGCAGAAACCTTTTCCCCTTGTAACCTGTTTTAGATTATTGTAGCAGGGATGTGGCCTCCCTAAATAATGGGCTCACGAGTTGTAAGCCTCGATTCATATTAATAAAATGCATGTTTATCACATTTTGTTCATTGTCAACACTTGCACACACTTTTGGATTTGCTTGGATGTTTAATTGAAAGACTCGTCTATGGACGAGGCGTGTCAGTGAACTCTCGCTCTTCCCAACACGTAACCTGACCCCCGAACCCGTGTTTTCTCTCTCTAAAAAAAAGGTTTTCAATGTTTCCTCTTAAAACGGCGTGGCGACTCCTTCATTTTTACAAACCAATTTTCAGGCGAGCGCACATTCAGTGGCGACTCCGCTGGGGATAATTGACTTTGAAAACCTGTTTTTCAAATGTTAAGTGGGTCAAGCTTTCATTAAATTAGACATCCAACACATCCATTTTTGTGTGCATCTTTGATAATCATTTGTGGTTCATGCATTTTGTTGATTATGAAACTTGTGAGCCTTATGTGCTTTGTGGTCATCAGTGGTTTGCAGGCATTAGATATTCTTGCTTTGTCCTTGCCACGGAGAGGTAGGGGCTGATTTGATGGTTGCAGAATGTTGGTTCAGTGACCACCCAGGTCGTGCGACATCTTTGTCTCTTGATGTCCTATGTCACGCAACAATGATTGGCCACTGAACAGACACTCAGAAGGCTGGTTTGAGGGCAGTCCCTTGGATCGAATGTGGCTCAGTTGATTGTTGTTCCCTGTATCTCCTGTGAGGGTGTGTGTGTGTGTTTTCTTTTTTCTAAAAACAAAATAAAAAAAAAATCTTGTTTTTGTAAATAAAAGAATATAGTCATCCGCACACTACATCACTTAGACTTAGAGCCCTCGGGTGCGATTGACGGCATCGCGGACAGCCATGAAATTCGCCTACACTTGAGCGCCTGAAATCAAACCTAACCCCCTAGTGCGTTATAGGTGGCACCACACTTAAACCTTACCCACGGTTGGTTTTTGATACAATGTTTTTATTACAACAAAATGAATTGTTTTTGAAACATATCGTAGGTCCTTATACCTTCCCCCAAAACCTCGTATCTTGTGGGCATGTTTCCAAATGCAACATGATTTCACGTGGGGACATGTCACTCCCATGGCATGTTCTAAACGAGAGATCATGCCGCATTGTCAACATGCACCGACGAGAGGTCATGCCGGATTTTTCTTCGAAATTCTTCGAAAAGACCCGTTATGCTGCCCAAATTTCCCCAGAAATTTGGACAACCTCTTCGTTCCATAATGATGCTAGGATTTGGTTAGGTATCATTACCTATTATATATTTCAGAGCAAGGCATTTAATGTAATTTGAACATTGCGTCCCTAGGCTTCCCCGAGGTATATTTAGCATGAATAAAGGCTTCCCCTTTTCCAACCGTACTTAGGATTTAAAACACTAATTTATACTTGAAGATAAATAATTTGTTTGTGCGAGTCTGTCCCGTTCCTTTCCCTCTCCCGTTCCTCGAATTTTCCCTTCAATACCTTATAATCTACCCTTTTGTAGTAGTGACCAGTTTGGGTGCGTGCTCTGTTACGAGGGGTGATCAGTCAGTCCGTATCTCTGAAATATTTGCAATTTCCTCCGAAGTCCCCGTCTATTCCACTGTTCAAAGATGTCTAGTGCAAGAGATATGCCATCCGCTCAGTCTGGATTTCCTCTCACTTCAGGCCAGTTGGACATGAATGACCTGTCAGTAGCAGAGTTGCGGGCTGCTCTTGAAGCCGCCATGGTTCGTGAATGCAAGGCTCAATTGCTTGCCCAAGTTGCCAAAGCCCGAGAGGAAGAGACTCACTCTAGATTTGTTGAAGCAATGCGCATCCGAGGGGTCACGATAATTCGTCACGAAGATGGATCATACGAAGAAATCGTCAAGGCCAGCAGTGTTGAGTATGGGAATGGAAATGTAATGAAAGGGGTGAATGAAGATAGGCAAGACGAGATTCTTTCCCCGACACCTCATGTGGTCTAAACTCAGATTAAAGATGAACAACCACCCCGAGGTTTTCGCATTCCTAATCAACCCGATGTGAAGAGTCAAGATCAAATTTATTCCCAAGGGTCATGTCATTATTTCACTCGTAAAGGATCACCGCTATTCCACCCCAATCAAGCTCCCCACAAGGAAGTGTTCCACAACCACCAATGAGTTTCATATAGTTTCAAATTTTTATCATCTCCGCAAGACCAGCTGTTCAGACCGACCTCATATGTAACCGTGAATCGATGTCCTTTATTCCACTGTGGAGTCTATCCAAAGCAAGGGATGGCAATACCCGAGTCCCCTCCAGAGAAAGTCCAGAAAGGAAGAAAGAAAGCGTATTGGGGAAAGGTAGGGATGCCTATGAATCAATTTCTCAAGGTTTTGGTGAGCGGAGGTTTAGTTCAGCCACTAGTCAATTATATCCCTCTTCATCACAACGAAAACCTGGATCCGAGCAAATATTGCGACTACCACCAATATTCAGGACATGTCACCCATTCATGCTTACAGTTGAGGATAATCATTCAAGGACTCATTGATGAGGGGAAGATCGAGCTAAGTTCCCATGAAGGAGGCAATATCCGTGATCTCCGTCAGTTCCCTCCTCGCAAGAAGCGAGAATTCGATGACCTCGGGATATCAACTGAAGAAGCTTTCAATGGATTGATGCGAAGGGGAATGATAAAGACGCTTGATAACTACCATCCCAACAAACCTAATCCGAATTTGGATCGTGGTAAGTACTGTTACTATCATCAGTACCCTGGGAATTCAACCAATGATTGTTCCGTTCTAAAGTTGCTTATTCAGAAGCTGGTTGACGAAGGTAGAATTGAGAAAGCTTCTCCTAAGGCGGCCGATAATCTTTTTCCACAGCTCTAAAGTTTCCTCATGTGAAGAAGTCAGTCAGTCAGGCATCGTAGGGTCTTAGATTGTTTATGCTTGCTAGAAGTTTCCGTTTTATGATTTTGAGTCTATTACATCCTTGTTATGAGTCTTTATTTCAATAAATAAAATATTTGTTTCTATTCTTGCTAGACTCGAGACATTACTAGCACACCCGCGTTACATTTAAATTGAAATGATCTTATTCTACATAATCACTCATGTTGCTCACCGACTAATGTTTTGAAATGACTAATGTTTAAATTGATCGGAGCGAGAAAATCGACTGATATCCCCATCTTGAGTCCCATATGCTCACACCTCATTGTTCGATGAATTTGCATGGATCTTCCGCAAAGTAAGCTTAAGCAAGCAAACGAAGACTCAATCTCGTTCGGACTATCCGGTAGGGACTGCGGTTGAAACCTCTCACCCATAGGAAAGCCATTACCTCACTCTCACCAAAGAATATCCCTTCATTTCAAGATCGACATATTTGAAACCCGTTTAACCATCTCAAGAAGAAGAGGGACTATCCTTGAGGCTCCTGTAATCGAAAAGAAGCATCGACCGTCTCCAAGCTCAAGAACGACGAAAAATAATGATCCATCCTGGGGACTAGTTGAATTTCTCCACTCAAAAAAAAAAGAAAAAGAGAGAGAGAGAGAGACAAAAATAAAAAAAATATACAAAAAAAGAGAGAATAAAAAAAAAGAAAAGAAAAGAAAGAGATTATAGTCCCCAGCGATCCTCTCAAAATCAAAAGTCAAAGTATTCGGTTGTTACTCAAGAGGAGTCTCAGAGTGAATAAAGAGACAGCATGGATGTCCCCTCACCATTACCTCTAACCGATTCCAAGTCGTCCTCTCGATTTTAGAGGACAGTCCCATTATCATTACCCTTACCTTTGCCTTTAGCCAAAGCCAAGATTAACCTCTCATTCTTAGAGGCATTGAAGATACAATGATTGATTCCCTCACCTTAGAAATCCCAAACACGTACCCAAGAGCTAACCTCTCACCTTTAGAGGTCCAGTCAGCAAAGAGCCTAGCCGACCTCTCGTTTTAAGAGGTCATGATATCCCGAATTACCCAAAGACCGATCGAAACCCTAAAGCCCAGTCGCAGTTCCTACCGGATAGCAGTTTCATTCCAATATCGTCGAGATCTAAAATAGATTATTGCTTAAAGCGGAGCCAAGTCCATCTCGGCTCAAAAGATTATCAAGCGAAGATTGTGCAAATTCTACCCGTTCATTCGACATTGTATGTGAGCATATTTCATTTCTCCTCTGCAAACATCTGCCGTGAATGTCCCACTGGGGCTTCACATCTGTGTCTCCCAGCGACACTCCAAGAGGACATGTTCTTTAAATTCTTATAATCTTCAAAAGTCCTCAAATCCCCGAATTTCACCGTTCATTCTTTTCATTCGGGATAAACCCGAACTACGGCGACCTGAGCTCCTCATATGGAGGGGAACGTAGGCAACCATAAGTGGTTCGGTCGAAATCATGATCAAATCTCAGAAAAATCCGGTCTCGTCAAGGACCTTCCTATACACTTTCCATCCTTCGGAGCTTAATTCTCGATATCAGTTGGTTTTCTCCTCAGGATTGATCAAAACATTCACTCATATCGGCTTTGGCGGTTGAATAACCCGAACATCAATAAAGGGTTTTAAGCAGCTTTGTGATCATCGTGAATAAGACAGGTTTTCAGGTGTCTCGAAAAGTCTTCTTCTCCACATTCTAGGAATATAGAGCCAAACATTGTCTTTCTGTCAGCAGGGGCTTCCATATACTCTCCACACCTTGTAATGCTTATGCTCTCTCAAAAGAGTCAAACCCATAAGCGAGTGTGTCATACGCAGGCCCAAGATTCATTCCACCTTCAAAAAAAAATGTGTCCCTACATATAAAAACATTTTTTAAGTCTTGTCCGCCGTCTGACTGACTAAAACCTGAAGATTAACCTTGCCCTGGGGGCTGCATAAGATTGTGTGGCAGACTGGGGCTTGGTCAGAAGTTGACGTGTGTATTGTGTGTGGTTCCCGGGGCTGTTACTATAATATCGATACTTGAGAGTAGATTTTTTACAAGAGGCCTACTCCATGATGAAGCTACTGAATTCCATATCCTGGGCAAGAGGATAAAGCTTAGAGACAATGAAGAAGTCTATTTTGAAAAACCTGTCAACCTGGTTTGTTATGTCACGCGACAGAATGTACCCTGGCTGCCTTGAGTCGTGCGACATAGTAAGTCCAACACCAGACATCAGCAAGCCGCAACCGATCGCACTGTGGCACGCCCGACTTGTTTCAAACTACAAAACAGCAAAGACACCCTGCAAGCATCATGGGAGAGGGAATGTCATTCTAAATAACATACACATTCACCACTCACATATACAAGCCAAAAACAAGCAAACCACTCATACTCATGCCATAGCCATTCAAAAACCATCCTTTTCCATTCTTCCCCAAAAAATGGACTCGCGCAAACAACTAATAACTAATAATAATGTACTAGGTGCAATGCAAATGAATAAAAAAAAAAGAGAGTGTTTGTCTGTTTCTTGCCAAAGCAGGGTACAATAATCAAAAGAGCCATAAATCAATCCAAGAAACTACTCCGAGCCATCATCTCCAGAAATGAAAGTACCATCATCATTGTCAGAGCTATCATCATCATCAGCACCCTCGCTGCCTTCTCCATCTGCATCTCCCTCCTCAGGATCCGGGACAGCAGCAGGATCATGATAAACAACAGGATCATCCCGGAAAAGGTCGTGGACAGCAGGAATGGCAATAGTCTCAAGCTCGTGAGGATCTCCTTAGACATCACTATCAGAACTGGAAGGGCTAGGTGGACGACGAGGAACAGTCTTGGTTCTGGGCCAGTGTGTATCCGCAGCAGACATATCGGTCCGGGATCTCTTCCTGTCAGGCAAGCTAGGCGTGGAATCGCCATCATCAGAACTCTCAGAACTCTGAGCCAGGAACCGCTCCCTCCAATATCGGTTACTCCTCACCAGCTGATCAATCATGTCCATGGCTCCAGTATAATGACGAGCAAAGCTCCAGTAAGTGTCAGCCGAGACCTGATAATAATCAAACAGAAGAAGAATCAAAAACCAGTCACATGAAAGATAAGGGTTTTCAGCAGTCCGAAACAATAAACGGAGAAAAGGGCAGTTACTTACAGATCGAGTGCCCTCAGGGAGATGAAAGTATGGATAAACTCGGCTGGTATCAAGAGTGGCCCGTCTCATGTGGTCCCCGTCCTGAAAGTCTACGAAGGGAGGAGGTAAAGGAGCATTCGTAACATGCCCTAAGAAGGGCCTGCGGCACTCGAGTATCACGTCTCGGAGCCACCTGCGGTGAACTCAGCCTCGTAGCCACATAAGCTCCATAATCCCCATCATCCTCAGTATAATTGAAAGCAGGCTCTCCCTGGATCAAAGCGGCCACGTCCTCTAGCTTTCGAGGAAACCATATCTCAGCAGGAGGATCATATGGGACTCTAGCAACGCTACCAGGGCCGTGCTGTCTATAAACCCGCTCTCCCAAATACAAAGCGTCCCCAGATAGGCCTACCAGCAACTTGCGGCACTCAGTCAGATGAAGGGCATGCTCCAGATTAACCCCAGCATATCGGTCAGCCCAAGGAAATAGAGTCAAACTCCCGGGAGTCCTCCGCAAACAGACTAGGGTATCAGCTTGTGAGGCAGTCATCCGTCCCTTGGTATCCGCCGTCCGGACTTTCTGTCGTGCGTCCTTCACCCAGCGCCTCATAGCAGGAAATGTAGTGGCCGGGTACGCCTCCCCCACCCGCCAGGCATAGCAACCAATAACCTCATAAGCCCAAGCCTGAGAAAGGAAAGAGCAAAGCAAAGTTAGAAACAAGAGGAAAGGACAGTAAGAAACGGTATTCGAAAGAGGAGATCAGACCAAGAAATACCTCAAAAGCTAAGTGGCAGCAGTTGAAGGACTTAGCCTTCCCTCGACTGACATCATCAAGAGCCAGATATAACTCAGCCAATCCGGCCTCTCCCCAAGACAAAGACCCAACAGTAGCCCAATCCCTCAAAAGCTCTAACAAGGAAAGTAAAGCCGAAGATGTGGCGTTGATGAACAACATATCCGAAAAGCTGACCCAAACAAAAGCCCTAGCCAATCTCAGAGCTCTCAACCTATCCTCCTCAGTGTCTGCCACCTCAACTGGATAACCGGTACTCTGCTCAACCATCTGTCCATGGAGATCCCCTAGCTCGTACCTGTTCCCCTTCTTGTCCTGGGGAACAAAGCCGATCAGCTCCATGAAATAGGCCTCAGTGGGAGGCTGAGGGTCATCCTCAAGAACAGGCTCCTCCAAGAATAAAGGCTCATCAGTGAATGGAAGGCCGGTAATAACAGCAAAGTCGTACGGTGTGACCGTCGCCTCCCCCCAAGAAAAATGGAAGGAGTGGGTAGTCTCCCACCAGAACTCCCTGAATGCCTTCACCAGTCTGACACTCCTCTGAGTACCTCCAACAGCCCTCGCCATCTCAAAGAATCACCCCAACCCGGCAGCATATACTAAACCTTTCGGCAAATGATCAAGCTCCTGACTGCCGGGCAACAGATCCCACAACCGGCCGATGACCTCTGGAGAGCCCCGGGTACGCAACTCCTGCAGGTAAACACAGCGCAGGTATGAATATCCCAAAATTCTTTCCAAAGAAAAGCATGTCAATCAATCAATTGGATATTTCACTTTCCAAACAAAACTAGGGTTTGGGCATTTGAGCATGCATTCATAATTTCTAGATAACTCAAAACATGCAATAAATTCATGAGTTCAACAGAGAAAAAGAATCCGATCATTTTGGCACAAAATCCGACTTTTCATTACAACAAAAAGCAAGGGTTACAAAAATTACCTTCGTTTTCTTCTCCGGCGCTGAGGTGTGCTCTTTAAGATGTGAATAAAAATCTCCTCTCACAGTTTGAGGGACGAATGGCCGTTGATTCCTTAAAGCATTTTTTCTCCGAGCGGCTAACTGAGCTTGGGTAGGACCCTTCTTCGTGGGTCTTTGTCTAGGAGGCATAGTGACAAGTCGAAAGCAAAATCAAGCCCTAGAATCGATCAATGGCACTCGAAATTGAACAAAGGGATGTTTTCTCCTCGCAAAACCGTCCACCTCCCTCCAAGAATGTGTTTCAAAAATGAAGATTGTCCGCCTTTATCGGAGACTGCTCACCGGCTTTAAATAGCCGCGCGACAAAACGTTCCCCATGGCCAAATTTTCAAAAAATACCCCTATGATTTGATGGTTTGCAATTTTGACCCCTGATGGTAGGCTCTGTAGACTCCCTCGCAGGTACAATGATCAACTGAGTCTCACCACACCTCGAAGACTGGCCCTCAAGCCAAAACCGAAAAAAAGAAGAAGAGAACAAAAGTCCGTGCCCATGATAGTCTCCCAAGCAGAGCGCAGCAAAATCAACGGCCCCCAAAGCACCAAAAGAAAAGCCAACTCCCCAGAAAGCAGAGTCCCCGGCTTACCAAGCAAAGCACTAAGAAGAACCTGCTCCCAGGCAAGCAAAGTTCCCAGATCAGTGGCCCCAAAGCACCAAGAGGAACCTGCTCCCTGGCAAGTAAAGTTCCAAAGACCAATAGCCTCGAGGCACAGACAAAAGCAGAGTCCCCGGCTTCCCAAGCGAAGCTCAGACACAAAAAGCAAACAATCAACAAAGACCGTCCAGCAGCAAAATCGGTAAAAGAACAACAAAAGAACAGGAAGAAGTAGCGTGAGACCCCTGGCAGCTACACTTATCCCCAACAGAGCAAAAAAAAAGTAGTGTGAGACCCTTGGCAGCTACACTTATCCCCAACAGAGCAAAAAGAAGTAGTGTGAGACCCCTGGCAACTACACTTATCCCCAACAGAGCAAAAAGAAGTAGCGTGAGACCCCTGGCAGCTACATCTATCCCCAGCAAAGCAGAAGAAAAGTGGTATGAGTCCCTCCGGCATCCACGAAGAGAAGCAGCAGTAGTGTGAGACCCTCTGGCAACTACCCTGCACCAACAAAGTGGTATGAGTCCCTCCGGCATCCACGAAGAGAAGCAGCAGTAGTGTGAGACCCTCCGGCAACTACCCTGCACCAGCAAAGTGGTATGAGACCCTCCGGCATCCACAAAAGACCCGTTGCAGCATGAGACCCTCCGGCAGCTACAACCCGTCAACAGCGATAGCATGAGACCCTCCGGCAGCTACTCGCAAATACCAGTTGCAGCATGAGACCCTCCGGCAGCTACAACCTGGCACAAAAGGCAGCTACTAGCCAACCGCAGTAGTACCGACCCCTCAAGAAGTCACAGGTAAGCACAACAAAGGTATGAAGACACATCTCTACCCCTTTCTTGCTTGTGGTTGATTTTGGTAATTTTTGAACTACGATTTGGCTTGATTCCCTTCTTAAGGGATACGTAGGAATCCTTTCTCAGAAAGGTCCAGCCATTAGACTCCCCGATTCACCCTCTAGCCCGTTACCTTATCCCTTGATGCTCATTGGGATTGGGTCTTATTTTATCGACAACCCCACTTTTTCCAAAAGTGACGTTGCCAAGGGGCTCTATAAGTACGCCAATCCAATTCGCAACCTTTTTAGATGCATTTTAATGTAATAAAATTGCATTAAGGGGCGTTTTGGTAAATTCTCGACCTATCCCGAGACTTTCGGAAACATTTCACAAGTTTCCCGCAAAGGAAGTACCTTTTGGTACTTTACTCATGCCAAGGGACATGTTGGGAATAAACCTTTTTGGACTTTTTAGGTATTTAGGCCTGAATCTTCCAGAAACTGGTTTTGGCGCCAAAAACGGTTGAGGCCACCTTGTGTCACGCGACAAGTCGAGACATGGAAAGTGGTTGCGTATAGTCGTGCGACACAAGGTGACCACTAACTGCAGCCTATAAATAAGACCCTCCCCCTCTCAGAAATGGATCCCAACTTCAGCCTACTGTTACTCTGCAGAAATTGCATCGTAACGAATCCCCCAAACACAACTCTCTCTTACTCCTACCTTCAACCTACCCAATTCCCTCCAATCCAAACCCATTTTCCTAAGCCAAACCACCTAGATCCTTTGCACCAATTATCTCAGGCCCCCAAGACCAGAAGCATCAAATTGAAGGGTTCTGTATCTAACTTGATACAGAATTCGTGGAAGCAACAAGGGTAACAAATCTCAAACTCCCTCTTCTCTCTTCCTTCTACTCAATTCTTCATAATTCTATTGTCTACTTCTGTTAGGATTCAGTAATCAGACTCCATCTGTCTAGATTACTGAATCCCAATCGCAATCTCTCTGTTTAACTTGTCTAATCTGTGTAATTGAACTACTATTGTTGAATACTTGCTTGAATTTGGTGTTTAAACCCCAAGGGGGTGTGGATCTATCCATATCCACACTCCCGGGGTCGATTTGTTGTTATTTCTGTATTTCGTATCTAATCTAGTCAATTAATTAGATCTGTGTTAGTTGCTGTTGATTCTGGTGTTCATTGTGTAAGTTTCTGCAGATGGCCTCTGTATGTCACGCGACACATTGTTCCAAGGTGATCCTGTGTCACGCGACATATGTGGTCACCTGTGTCATGTGTCATGCGACATATCGTGACCCATCTGCAGAAACCTTTTCCCCTTGTAACCTGTTTTAGATTGTTGTAGCAGGGATGTGGCCTCCCTAAATAATGGGCTCACGAGTTGTAAGCCTCGATTCATATTAATAAAATGCATGTTTATCACATTTTGTTCATTGTCAACACTTGCACACACTTTTGGATTTGCTTGGATGTTTAATTGAAAGACTCGTCTACGGACGAGGCGTGTTGGGTGAACTCTCGGTTCTTCCCAACACGTAACCTGACCCCCGAACCCGTGTTTTCTCTCTCTAAAAAAAAGGTTTTCAATGTTTCCTCTTAAAACGACGTGGCGACTCCTTCATTTTTACAAACCAATTTTCGGGCGAGCGCACATTCAGACATCAGGGAAGGCGATCTGGTACTCAAAGAAAAGCCTCCCACTCGAACTAACCCACTAGGAAAATGGGAACCAACATGGATCAGCCCTTTCGTGGTTCAAAAGATCTTCTCCGGAGGTGCCATGAAGCTGACAAACCTAGACGGCAATCCCTTCATGAACCCAGTCAACGGAAGCAAACTCCGCAGATACTTCGCCTAAAGAAGAACAATTGTGCATCTCTTGGCACTCCATGTAGTGTCGAACTACGCAGACCTGAGCCCTCTAGTCCGGGGGAACGTAGGTAACCTTAATTGGTCCGGTCTAAAAACACACAAAAAAGTCAAAAGTTTGAATGTCAATCAAGACCTCCATCAAACTACACACTTTCCAGGAGCATGCCCCCACCATCACCTTGACCAAGTAAAACAACGGCGGCAACATCAAAGGACATCGAAAGGTCACTCAGCATCAAACGACTGACCCATGTCTGCTTCCAAGCCAGGGGCTTGTCTTCGCCCTCACGCGCTTCGAAAAAAAAAGAGCTCGAGCAAGGGCTCACAAAAAAAAAAGAAGCTCAAGCAGAAGCTACAAAAAAAAAGGTCAAGAGCCCGGCGCCAACAAGAGGCAAGGAAGCTACGGAAAAGACCGTCAAAACGACTTGTCAGGGGATCATCCGACCTCTCAGCCAAACACAAAGCCCGGAGCAAAGGGGACTGCCGTCAAGGCCCAGCCCGCTTCAGTCCGCAAATGCAACAGAAAAGTCCAATTCGCGATCCCTTTTTAGGTGCATTTTAAATGATAAAATCGCACTAAGGGGCATTTTGGTAAATTCCCGGTCTGTTCCGAGACTTCCGGAAAACATTTTATGTGTTTCCCGCGAAGGAAGTATTTTTTAGTACTTTTCCCGGACAAAAGGACCTACAGGGAATTAACTGCTTTGGGCTTATAAAGAATTAACCCGGAATGTTCCAGAAGCAGGTTTTGGCGCCAGAAACGGTTATGGACGTGGCCCGTCGTGCGACAGCTTGAAGCATGGAAATTGGAAGCGTTGGGTCGTGCGACAAAATAAAGTTCATTCCCAATTTAAGTTTAAATACCAATTTTCCATTCATTTGTAGGAGGCCTCACACAGTTAACTCACAATCCTCACACACAAAACAACAACACACAGTACACACACAACTCTCTTACAGATTCACTTTCTCTCTCTCCTTTCTCTCTCTATCCGCAGATATGCAGAGGCTCCCTGCATTGTTTTCTTCCTCAATCCAAGCTCCCTCACCGGCGACCTCATCCAAACCAATTCCCTCTCCCTGCATCGTCTTCCCCAAGCTCCTTCCCTCTACCTTAATCCCCTTCTTCTCCGACCTTCCCTACCAAATCCCTCACCGGCGACCTCACCCAAAACCAAAACCCCACCATCTTCTCCAGCCGAATCCTCACTGGATCTCTCTCTGTACCTAAACCACGACGCCATTCTCTCAAATCTCAATCGCCATTTTCCTCCCCTATTTACCGTCCCGAAGTTTCATCCAATTTCCATCACAATCGAACCAAGCCAACGCCTAAACCCAATCTCCTTCGCCGTTCTTCTCTATACCCAAAGTCGACAACCATAATCGCTTCCCCTTTTCCAGAGTCAAGTCCGTTCCAAGCCCCTGCACACACGCACGTACTGGACAAGGCAAAGCAACTCCGATCTGAGCTCGTTCCGTTCTGAAGCTGAATTGAAGAATTCGATACCTAACGTGGTATCGAATTTGAGGATACTACAAGGGTAACAAATCCTAAACCGCAATCTCTCTGTTTAAATCTCATCTCCTGTGATTCATCTGTTGGTTTGTGTTAATTATTTGATTCTGATTTACTGATGGAGGAAAACTCCCTCTTGTAATAAAAATATCGAGCAAGTGTACTCACTACCGGTGTAGCAGTATGCAAATGCAGGGGTCGAATCCACAGAGACTCGTTGGTAAACAAATAAGGTGAACGCAGTGAATTTTGTAACCAAAGTTTATAACTTGATTTAGAACTAAGAGCATAAAATAAATAACTAAAACTAACTAAACAATAAAACAGATTAAGAGCAGAGATTCGTAGATTGGATTTCACTTCACCGTCATTCTATGCAGAATTTTACTTATAAAACATTAACTCAACTTCTAGGGTTCATTCACTTTGGCTAGGATTGACACGGTTAGGTGGCCGGATTACAATCCTAAATACTCTTTTTAATATTGTGAATTCTATTACGGTTCCACAATCTGCCAAGAATACATTAAACACGAAAGAATTAAAGAACCTAACGTTGATCCGATTCTATTACGGCACAGATCAAGTTATTCAATTAATAGCAGTCTATGCATCAAAATCCCAAATTAATGGCGAATTCGATACCCAATTATTCAAAGATGAGTTCGTATCTTAACATACGTCTCGAATCCAAGAACATGGAATTAAAATCTATTAATGAACTAGAAGGAATTAAATTGAAAGAATTAAAATATTACTGCATAAAAATCCGGTGAAGATCAAAACAATCTACAAATCTAAGAATTTAGCTACTCATAATTTACAATGATAAAAACCTGGATTGAATTGTTCTTCTTCTTCAATTGAATTGTTCCAAAAGAAAAGCAAAAACTAAACTATAAAAACTCTAATTATTTAATCTGTGATGTATATCCTCTATGAACTGCCGTGGTTGTCAATATATATATAAAAAGAGTAGGGCAAATCATATGGTCCACGCTGAGAAAAGACACTAGTGCCCTTCAATTGATGCTGAAAATCTGGTGTTGAAATACGGACGAGCGCGGCCGCCCAAGCTATAAGAGCGGTCGCCCTAATTGGCCGAGACTTTGGCTTGCATCCCGTCATCTGAGCGCGGTCGCCCTAGGATTAGCGCGGTCGCCCTGGGAAAGGGTCGATCGGTACAAATTAAGGAAGGTTCTGGCGGCGGCTGAGAAAGGGTCTTTAAGCATTGGCCCAATATTATTCCTTGGCCCCAATTCCACAACTGGCCGGCCCTTCTTAGCAATGGCCCCAATTGGCCGGCCACAATCCTCGGCCAAACAGAAAGCCTTGGCCACATTTTAGTATCTTTTTGAATTCGGTTCGTCTCGCAATTTTGCAACCGCACTTTGACCACTATAATGACTTCTTTTGCACTTCGCTCTTTGGGACTTTATGTTTCATTTTAACCCACGAATTTTTATAAATCAAATTTCTCCAAAATTTCCATATTTCCAGTTCAGGCCCTGAATTTTCCAATATTTCCCATTTAGTCCTTTGAACTTCCAAATGTCAGCTTTGTCCCAGATTTCAGCATTGTTGCACTTCAGCCCCTGAACTATCAAAACACTAACACACCATATCAAATATACATAAAACTCGAGAATCAAACGCAAAGAAAGCCTAAAAGTGCATCATTTGGATGGGTAAATACACATCCATCAAACACCCACAAACTAACCTTTTGCTCGTCCCGAGTAAAACAAAACTAAAAGAAGTAAAATACAGCTACTCTAACTATTAATAATAATACATTAAAAACAAAATAATTATTTTTTTTGGGATGTTCTATCACAGATGAGTCATTGGCCATACAAGTCTCAGATTCTTACCAACACACATAATCAACAAGTGCCACCACAGTAATGGGATTACAATCACATTGAAGCATAAAACTCACAATTTTCCACCGCGGCCTGAATGATGAATGAATTATGGGAGGTCACTGCCAACAACCTAAGATTGTTTATGGATTCACTAAGTGATGCTCTAAATTAATATGTCATAGACAGTACAAACCAAAAAGGACACTCATCTGCATATTTACACGATTGTCAACCCGGTTATCGATATTGAAAGAATAATATGGCTTAACGTGTTATGGTGCGAAAGATCGCAGGGCTCAGTTCACGGTTACAAATGAAGGTAAGGACATACGAACATAAGAAAGTGAAACTAGAAAGTCTTCTTTTAACAATACATCCTCACTTTGATTATAATTCCTCTGCTCACCCTTATTACTTCTCAATGTGCCAACCCACAAACTAAAACTTTTTCATACATTGACATGGGATTGAGCACATTCCATTACTTTCTTTGGTCACCTTGAAACATAATTTTCACTTGAACATTAGAGAGGGCAAGGCTTCATTTTTTTATTTATTTATTATTTTTTTTTTACACACATATATCACAAAGAATGTGCATTTAATATTTTGCTCAAGCCCCTCTTTTCATTACATAACATGACCCACTTCTTTATTTCCGTGACCACTTTCCACTCAACCCTTTCGATTTTCAAAACATACCCCAAAATATTCCCCATTCTTTCCCTAGTTTCACTTTCTTGAAAAGGTGAGAAAAATAGTATATAAGTTTAAAAGGGTGGGATAATGAAGGTTCAAATGAAGGCGAATGGTGGTCTAAAATAACCTCTCACTTTGTGAGAGATTCCATTCTTTTTCAAGCTCAAAAGGGTTCTAGCCGAAAATTTTATATAAGTGACGAGAAAGTTTAAGGCTCACAAAAAGGGATTCAAAGAATAGCCATATATATCAAGTAACCTATTGACGTGTTATTGACAATCATGCAAACATGTTCTAGGGACCCCGAGAATACACGAAGTGATCCCATAAAAGGCACCTAAGTTGATGACAATGACCAAGAATATGATAGGGAAGTGAGAGGTGGTGCAATCATAATTTAAATGTTTCAATGCAATCCCAATCACCACACTAATAATAGCACATGCAATTTTAAAATTAAAGCACACTTTAATCATCACAGACTTTGGCCAACATCCCAACTATGAAAAGAACAAAAAATTTTAAATTTTTCTATTTTTTAGAGGGTGACACTATATACACTCCCCTATAAACCCACAAACTCGGAGAGTTGCCCACCCCCAAACTCAAAACATGCTATGTCCTCAGAGCACAGAGAACAAAAGCGTGCCTTGGGCTTAACGGATGGCAAGACACTACAAAACAGTAATTAACATAAAAAATAAAACATACCTCATTGGGTTGCCTCCCAAGCAGCGCCTTTGGTTAAAGTCGTTAGCCCGACTATGGTCCCAGGCTTACTTGGCCTTTTCTTTGCGGCCTTTGGACCATCTCTTCTCCTCACGGGCACAAACGCCCTTCTCTTTCCAAATCAGCTCTCCATTGTCAACAAGTAGGGGTGAAGCCACATTTATTTTTGAAACTTTACGCTTGTGCTTACCCCTCTTTCTTTTCTTTTTATTTGGGTTTCCACCCCCAAACTCAACCTTTTCCGCAACCTGCAGAACACCATTCTCACAACCAAGATCAAGAGAGTTATCATGCACAAAAATATTTAAAAATATAGAATCAGATAAATCACTATAACTCTCCTCACTAACTCTCGATTTTGAAGGCCCTTGTGGTAGATGTGATGGAATCGACCCTTTATGGGAGTCGTGTGGGGAGTGATACGACCCGTTACTCCTAGAGTATTGATCGGCCTTAATATTACTAGCCATGGGACAAACGTCCGCATTATCCCCACTTTTCTCACATCCATTCACATCATCTTTAAAAATTAGAACATCAGTTATGGCTCCTACAAAACCATCTTTGGGGGAGGGTTTCTTATCATTTTTAAGCATACAAAACTTACATTCCTCCCCCATACCTCTCAAGGACACCACCCCTTGACACACATCAATGATGGCCTTAGTGTCAAACATAAATGGCCTCCTGCGTAATGGGAGTTTTCAGTTGTTCCTCACTTGATCCCTCCATACACATCACATAAAAGTCAATAGGGATAATGATTTTATCAATTTTAACCAACACCCCTTCAATAACCCCTAAGGGTCTTTTAATTGAGAGATCCGCCAATTGCAAGTCTCCTTGGGTGGTTTCAACTCACATACCCCCAAACTTCTAAAAACATGAAAGGGCATCACATTAACACTTGCCCCAAGATCCAACAAACCTTTAAAATTTTGACCCCCTAAAGAAATTGGGATAGTGAAACACCCGGGGTCTTTTTGAACATGATTAATTTTTTCATTCTCATTAACATCATCATTATTATCAAAACAATCAATATTATCAAGAGAAGATAGAAATACCTCCTCAATTTCCTCACTTTCATCCCACACTGTTGTGATCGACTTTGCTTGCTCAGGTGGGTTTTTCTCTTTCATCAACTCTTGGGCAACCTTCACAAGTTGCTCTACTTGTGTGCCCACCTTTTCAAATGCAGCTTCTGTATTTCTATTACTTTGCTGCATCTCCATTCTTAACTGCTGAACTGCCAGCTCCCAAGGTGCACTACCATGTTGTCCAGGTGGTGGCACATGAAGAGGTTTTACTTGCTGATTCGGATGGCCGCCCCATGGATTGTAGTTGCCATATTGGTTGCCTTGGGGTGGTGGCCTTTGTCCATATCCGTTGAAAGCATGTGCCTGTTCAGGATGATAAGAGAAATTTGCTGCACTTGGACACATATTAGTCACATGAGATGATAAACCACAATTTGTACAATAATCGGCAATAACATTGGCACCAAAGCAAGTGCCACAAGCAATAATTTATCCAATTTATTATTTAAAAGTGCAATCTGCTTTGAAATATTATCACTAGCATTCAATTCAAGTACCCCCCTTATTTTACCCCTCGAACTCTTTTGTTGAGAGTTAGCACTCAACATCTCGTATAACGCTTTAGTCTCATCCGGGGTCTTGGCTCCTATTGAGCCTCCAAAGAAGATTGTCAACCATTGATTGACCATTGTCATTCAAGCCATCATAAAAGGCTTGGTTCAGTGAGGGTAGTGTGAAATTGTGTTGGGGACATTGCATTAACATTGTATTAAATCTTTCCCATGCCTCATGAAAGGGCTCCCCCACATCTTGGGAAAATGTCATCAATTTTTGTCTAAAACCCGCCAAAAGATGATGTGGGTAATATCTTTTAAGGAACACATCTTGTAATTCTCCCCAAGTACTAATGATGCTCGGTGCAAGCATCATCAACCATGTTTTAGCCACTCCCTTAAGAGTGTAAGGAAAACACTTCAGTCTAATTTGCTCCTCAGTCACTCCCTGTCTTAACAAAAATTGAGCAACAACAATAATATACTCTTTAAGGAACGTAAGTGCATCCTCACCACCAATCCGTGAAAGCTTGGCAACATGGCAAAGTATTGTCCTTTGACCTCTAGATTTTTGGTTGCAGACGGACAAAGACTATGCAAGAGGTAGATGTGTCTACCCTAGGTCTCAGGAAATCATTCATAGTCTGCGCCGGTGGTACTGCCATCTCGGCTTTCTCTTCCTCTACCTCGGTGGTGGAGGGTTCTGATTCGGTGTCCGAATCTGAGAAAAGGGGATTAAAGAGGGGATCGCCCTCAAATGCTTCCTCAAGAAGCCTAGTGTCTTTAGCTTTATTAAGTCTATTTATGTTGTCGTTCAATGGCACCAATGTAGGCTTCAAAGAACGACGACCTTGCATTCACTACCTAACCTACTTGTTTACTTGCAACAAGTCCCCGGCAACGGCGCCAAAAACTTGATGGAGGAAAACTCCCTCTTGTAATAAAAATACCGAGCAAGTGTACTCACTATCGGTGTAGCAGTATGCAAATGCAGGGGTCGAATCCACAGAGACTCGTCGGTAAACAAATAAGGTGAACGCAGTGAATTTTGTAACCACAGTTTATAACTTGATTTAGAACTAAGAGCATAAAATAAATAACTAAAACTAACTAAACGATAAAACAGATTATGAGCAGAGATTCGTAGATTGGATTTCACTTCACCATCATTCTATGCAGAATTTTACTTATAAAGCATTAACTCAACTTCTAGGGTTCATTCACTTTGGCTAGGATCGACACGGTTAGGTGGCCGGATTACAATCCTAAATACTCTTTTTAATATTGTGAATTCTATTACGGTTCCACAATCTGCCAAGAATACATTAAACACGAAAGAATTAAAGAACCTAATGTTGATCCGATTCTATTACGGCACAGATCAAGTTATTCAATAAATAGCAGTCTATGCATCAAAATCCCAAATTAATGGCGAATTCGATACCCAATTATTCAAAGATGAGTTCGTATCTTAACATACGTCTCGAATCCAAGAACATGGAATTAAAATCTATTAATGAACTAGAAGGAATTAAATTGAAAGAATTAAAATATTACTGCATAAAAATCCGGTGAAGATCAAAACAATCTACAAATCTAAGCATTTAGCTACTCATAATTTACAATGATAAAAACCTGAATTGAATTGTTCTTCTTCTTCAATTGAATTGTTCCAAAAGAAAAGCAAAAACTAAACTATAAAAACTCTAATTATTTAATCTGTGATGTATATCCCCTATGGACTGCCGTAGTTGTCAATATATATATAAAAAGAGTAGGGCAAATCATATGGTCCACGCTGAGAAAAGACACTAGTGCCCTTCAATTGATGCTGAAAATCTGGTGTTGAAATACGGACGAGCGCGGCCGCCCAAGCTATAAGCGCGGTCGCCCTAATTGGCCGAGACTTTGGCTTGCATCCCGTCATCTGAGCGCGGTCTCCCTAGGATTAGCGCGGTCGCCCTGGGAAAGGGTCGATCGGTACAAATTAAGGAAGGTTCTGGCGGCGGCTGAGAAAGGGTCTTTAAGCATTGGCCCAATATATCCTTGGCCCCAATTCCACAACTGGCCGGCCCTTCTTAGCAATGGCCCCAATTGGCCGGCCACAATCCTCGGCCAAACAGAAAGCCTTGGCCACATTTTAGTATCTTTTTGAATTCGGTTCATCTCGCAATTTTGCAACCGCACTTTGACCACTATAATGACTTCTTTTGCACTTCGCTCTTTGGGACTTTATGTTTCATTTTAACCCACGAATTTTTATAAATCAAATTTCTCCAAAATTTCCATATTTCCAGTTCAGTCCCTGAATTTCCAATATTTCCCATTTAGTCCTTTGAACTTCCAAATGTCAGTTTTGTCCCAGATTTCAGCATTGTTGCACTTCAGCCCCTGAACTATCAAAACACTAACACACCATATCAAATATACATAAAACTCGGGAATCAAACGCAAAGAAAGCCTAAAAGTGCATCATTTGGATGGGTAAATACACATCCATCATTTACTTGCCTGGTGTATGATCGGTGTATGATGTTTGTTGCTTAAACTTCAAATTGGGTGTGGATCATTCATATCCACACTCATTTGAAGTGTTTCATGTGGATCTCCATGATGATATTCAGGCTGTAGTATGACATTTGGGTCATTTGATATTGCTGATACTTTGGTAATTTGATGTTGCTGGTATTCTGTGGCTATTTGGTGTTGTTGATAGCCTGATCACTTGGTGATTGCTATAGTACGAGTTTTGTTAAAACTCTGCAAAGGGCTTCGTTGTGTCACGCGACACAACTGAACCATCAAGTCCTGTGTCACGCGACACAATGAGCCTCCTGCAGCAGGTTCAGTTTCTGTTGTAAGTTTTGCTCTTCCTCTTTGTATTTGGGATGTGGCCTCCCATGGCAAATGGCTTACAAATTGTAATCCCCCTTGTTGATTAATAAAACAAAGCACTCTTATGCATTTCAATACATATCTTGTCATACACACTTTGCACACACTTTTGAATGAATTGAATGTTGAACATTGAAAGACTCGTCTTCGGATGAGGCGTGTTGGGTGAACTCTCGGTTCTTCCCAACACGTAACTTGACCCCCGAACCCATTTTCTCATTTTAAAAGGTTTTCAATGTTTTCTCTTAAAACGGCGTGGCGACTCCCCTTATTTTCATTCCAATTTCGGCGAGCGCACATTCAGTGGCGACTCCGCTGGGGACTTAAAACTTGGTTTTCAAAAGTAGGTCAAACTTTCGGTCTTGTTCAACGTCCATTTCATTCACTTGTGTGTTCTCTGTTGTGTGACATTTTATGTGTTTAAATGCATTTTATGTGCTTTGTTTTATTCCTTTCCCTCCTTGTGTCCCATCTTTGTTGTATGTGTTACTGCTTGCTTGGGGTTTGAGCTATTGTATTATGCTTGGAGGTCAAATTTGGCTCGTTGTTTTGGTCCTGGATTTTTGATTCCTTCTGTCACGCGACAGAACTTACTGTCTCAATCCTGTGTAGCGTGACAGAAGTGGTCACTTTGCAGGTGCTGAGCCTTGATACAGGTTATGATTGTGGGGCTGCCCCGTGATCAAATTGCATGATCCTTGATTATTGTACTTTGTGGGGTGTGTGTGTGTTATTTTTCTTCATTCTTTTTTTCAAAAAAATAAAAAATAAAAACTAAATAAAAAATAAAAAATAAAAAAAATCATTTTCGCAAATAAAGGAAGATAGCCATCCCGCACACTACGCCACGTAGATCTAGAATCCTCGGGTGCGATTGACGGCATCGCGGACGGTGATAATAGTCGCCTACTGTAAGTACCCCAATCTGGATCGCTCTCCATCCAAGCATACGACAAAACCAGGGGCAAACTTCCGGAGGTCATAACTCCTTCATACGAACTCCGATTGAGACGTGCCATATATGGTTGGAAAGCTCTCGACGAGAACTAGCTGGCCATCACAATTACAAAATGTGGAAAAGCATGGAAGTCCGTACGGACCTCTTTGCATCATAATTGCAAAATCCGCTTAAAGTCCACGAGATTCCCTCAAATCCCGGAGAAATGATTACCCTCATGCATGGTTGGTCCGTACGGACCTCTTTGCATGCTGAGGTGGTCCGTACGGACCTCTTTGCACAGGGGACATCATAATTCCAGAATATTCACCATCATCACATATTCCCTAAATCGAGGAAAACCAAAAATCTGGATAACATGGGAGGTCCGTACGGACCTCTTTGCATTTTTCTGGCATTATAAATTGAGGGCTCCCCCTCCCTCATTTTAGACACCTCCCTCTTCTCTCCTCTCCCCCCAGCCTTCAAGCTCCCCTCTAAGACCCTTCGGGGCAATCCCGGCCCCTTTCGGATCCTTTCGAGGCCTTCCGAGCCCCCTCGTGGTGCTCCGAAGCCTCCCCGAGCGCTCCCGCGACGCTCCCGCACTGCCCCGAGGCACTCTCGAGGTACTCTGAGGCCTCTCGTGGTACTCTGAGGCCTTGCCTGGTCTTTCCAAGGTGTCCCGGCTCTTTCCGAGTCAAACCGGCGATCCCAAACCACGCCGAAACTCTGCCCGAGTGACTCCTGCCAACCCAACGCACGCCGAAACTCTGCCCGAGTGACTCCTGCCATCCCAACGCACGCCGAACCTCTGCCCGAACGCATCCTACAATCTCCACTCACGCCGAAACTCTGTCCGCAGACAACCGGCCTCTCCCGAAGCAATTCCGGTCCGTGCCGGAACACTATTCCATCCTCAAACACTATTCCCCAGCGGAAGACAGACACGAACCAACATTGGTAAGGCTTCCTTCCATTACTATTTCAATACGTAGTGTATAATGTAGACATCCGACACAGCATGCATTTTTAAAAGCACACACACACACACATAACATTTAAAGAATATTAGGGGTATCCGAAAGACTCGTTTTTACGAGGCGACTCGGGTGAGCTCTAAGATTCTAATATTCTCTTCCCGAGGAGTCATCTGACCTCCGAACTCAAAATCTCATCACACAAAAAACAGTTTATTATTATTTTTAAACTGATGCCCTTTTTCAATGTTTTGGGCTTAATAATAAAAATGGCGTGGCGACTCTACAATTGCGAAAACAACGGCGAGACACCTCCAACTAACGCTAAAGCGGAATAAAGCCAGATGCCGGGGCGCGAACGCGCTGCCTCTCGGATCCGGGCAAACATTCCCGAACAGCGACAAATGCGAGATGCACGGGGCCTCCGCGCGCGAGCCGGATCCCGGGTAATTTCAGTTGGCGACTCCGCTGGGGATATTTTGTTTTAAAATCTTTTTAAACAAAACAAAAGATTTTTAAAAACAATGATGAGGGTCAAACTTTCATTTTACCCCTTTCTTTAACTGTTGTGTGTGTGTGCACGTGCTTTACTTTTTATTTTACAAAAAAAAAATGCATCAATATACATCTGTGCATACATTTAAAATTCTTCGAAAAAACTTCTGTTTTACTCAGAAAAGGAATTTTAGAGACCGCACACTACTCGCACTGTTGCCTCGGTTACACCGCACACTACGCACACTGCTGCCTCGGTTACACCGCACGCTACGCGCACTGCTGCCTCGGATACACTGCACACTACAACCCTTAACCCGGAGTGGTCTCAGTTGCAGTCCGTTTGGTCTTCCTAGGCCTCTCGGATGCGCACGGGATCATTCCAAACATCCCCTACTAGCCAAGCGTCAACCCTGCACGTTTGAGTCTTGAGTCACACTCTGTCCAGACTCGGTTGGTTTTTACCCAGTCCGTGTCATACAGCCTGGATACATATACCATGCCAGCCATTTTTCTGAGTCAAGGCTCGGAACTCAAGATCCCTTGCGCAAGCAAAGCGATGAAAGGTCATGCTAAAATCTTGACCTGATCTTGATTTCCGAAGCTACACCCAGACGATGTTCCGTACCGGATATACATCCATGTTCACATGACACCATGTCATCACGCCTTTGGTACATCACCCATGACAATATGACCCAGCCAACGCCTAACGTCACGGATCCCTTGCGCAAGCAAGGTAAAGAGAGGTCATGCCAAACTCTTGACCTGATCTTGACTCAGTGGCCGGCTCGGTTCACTATTCATATGGCTAACGCATCAAAACGAACATGACAGGCTCGGTCCTTAGGTTCGATTTTTCTTTTAGGCCGGTGGAAACCGCTTGCCCTATAGGACCCTCGCCCGGGGCTGTCCACCCTGGGATGTCGAAATACAGGTGCAAAACGAGGGGCTTATAGCCACACAGATGGTCTCCACTGACCCAGGATCTAGCATAGTTGCGAAAAAGAAGAGCAATCTTTTCCAACCTACCTAGGATTCTGAGAAAACACTATTTTAAGTAAATTAAAACAACAAAAAAAATAGAAAAGCGGAAATTGCATGTCACATGAGCTTTCCCCCCTTCATCCACAAAGGTCTTCCCATATCTAAACCTTACCCGTCACCCCCTCCAGTGAACCGAGAGTGGTTGAGAGTACCCGGTAGTTGCCTTTTCAGTATCGAGGTCACAAGGTCCGACAGCCCTTCCGATTCAGCGGTCCGAACAGTCCGCTACTCCCCCATGGCGGAATCAACAGATAACAGTGAGGGAAACGGAACCCCGCCCCCGGGAAATTTCCAAACGATGGAAGAAGTTTGGCAAGCTTTCAAGGCTCTCGAAAAATGCCAAGAAGAACAGCAGGCTTGGATTGAATACGCCATGCGCCGTCACGGAATCGTCCCGGTTCCCCAACCCGAGGGAACCTCTGTCCTCATAGAAGACGAAGAAGTGCCTGTTCCCCCGATTTCCCAAAGCTATCAGCAGGTCACTCCTTCACAAAGCTACGGGAACTCAGCAATGCAAAGCAACTCCCGCTCAAAGCACCACTCAGGCCTCAGTCAAGCGGCTCCGATCTGTCAACCGCAGCACAACAAATTTCCCGACCCTGCACGGCAAGCTCAATATCATCGGCCAGTTGGACCATCTCAAACAAATCCAAATAACATTCAAAATGTTCCCGTGTTCACTTCCTTCTCTCAATATGCCCAGAATTCACCAGGTTTCCCCCACATAACTTTTCCGACCCATATCTTCGGACAGCCTACATTCGCTCGAGCTGCTTCATGGCCTCAAATCCCGTCAACCAATCCACCTCCAGGAAAAGGAAATGAAGCCGCCAGAGCAGTCCACTACATCTAGAATGGAGTCCAAGAAAGCCGCGATCAAGTTCCCCCGAGAAATAACAATCCTCCCCGGCCGCAGCGTGTTCGGCACTTTGACAACTTCGGAATGCCTCTAAGCTAAGTGTTCGAGGCTTTGGTAAACCAGAACATGCTCAAGCCCCTTGAGAATTATCAACCGAGGAATACTAACCCGAACATTGATATGAGCAAGCAGTGTGCTTTTCACAACTACCGCGGCCACACCACCGACGATTGCGTCATACTAAAACAAGCAGTCCGGAGACTAATTGAAGAAGGAAAGTTGGAGCGCCCCTGCGGCCCCAATACAGACGAAAATCCATTCCCCCTGAACAATGAGGTGAACAAGGATAACACAGCTCAACGAAGCAACAAACCTCCTCGCATACCACAGTTCCAGCATTTCGATAACCTCGGGATGCCCTTGAGCCAAGTCCTCGAGACACTAATAAAGAAGAACATTCTCAAACCCCTCGAGAATTTCCAACCAAAGACTCTCAAGACCAACATGGATATGAGCAAGCACTGCGCCTTCCACAACTACCCCGGTCACACCACCGACAATTGCTTCGTGCTGAAGCAAATGGTCCAGGGGCTAATCGAAGAAGGAAAGTTGGAACGCCCCCGCGGTCCTAACATTATCGGAAATCCTTTCCCTAGAAATGAGGAGGTAGGCATGGTGGATAAGTCCTCTGCAAATTCCCGTGATGAATGGGGACGTGAAGACGTAACACAGGGCTTCCGCAATGAAGAATTCGAGAGAAAGAATCCAAGAACGGTTATTCCCCAACAATCCTTTCCGGAATCGAGGCACACCAAGGGATGGATCGAGCCTTCCCCAGAGATAAGGCAGTTCGAGACAGGCCGAGCAAGTGGCAGCATCAAAAACGGTGTGACTTTCACAAACGCGGACCCACAGCCAGCAAGAAAAGATAGGACGAGAAGCTTGGACTAACCCCCCGTCTCCTAGAGTCTAACTTCGAAAATAAAAGACCCCTAGTCTATTGTATCTAAGTTTGAGTCTCTCGAGTCGTCTGACGGCCTTATGCCTAAAGATTACGTGCTTCCCTATGCTTTGAATAAAAGTTCGACCTTTCTGAGTATCCCCTCATTGCCACTTTAACAAATGATAAATTAACTAACCAAAACAGTTAATAATGATTCACTTGATAAAGACGCAGACACATTAATGAACAATGCATTAAGCAAATCTTTAAGCATGTTGTCAAACGAGAGGAAAATCGGGCCCAAGCTGCCGAGAATGTTCTAACCAAAATGAATTTGGAAACAGCTGAAGGGCCTACAAGAGACGCAAATCGGAGAATTCTCCGTCAATACTTCGCCCAAAGAATGTCGAGTCTTCTTCTCCTTCTACACTCTAAAAAAAACACAAAAAGAATCATACAGTCAAACCTCGTAGGTTCTAGTACTGTTCACATTCAATCAAGTCCTCCTCGGACATTGTAATTAAGTCTTCAATTTTCATACGCAAGTTTTCTTTCTTTTCTTGCTAGACTTGAGACATTATTTTGCACCCCACATTACATTTAATGAAATAGTTTTGTTCTATGTGATCACTTGCATTGCTCAACAAGTAATTCCACAAATGATTAATGCTTTGATTAATTGGTGTGAGAAAGTCAATCAATAGCTCTCCATACACCTTACCATACCCCACACAAAGGCCTCCATCAAGTCATACACTTTTCAAAACATGTCCCCACCATCACCTTGACCAAGTCAACGACGGCGGCAACATCAAAGGACAACAACAGGTCACTCAGCATCAAAAGATTGACCCCATGTCGACAACAACCTAGGGGCTTGCCTTTGCCCTCCTGCGCATCAAGAAAGTTCAAGCAGGGGCTTGCCTTCGCCCTCATACGCTTCAAAAAAAAAAAAAAAAAGCTCAAGCAGAAGCTAAGCTAAAAAAAAAAAAAAAAACTCGGGTGAAGCTACAAAAAAAGAGCTCAAGCAGAAGCTTCACAAAAATAAATGAGGTCAAGGACCCAGAGCCAACGATCAAGAAGCAATGGATTCATTGAAACTGCCGTCAAATACGACTTGTCAAGGAATCACCTCAAGGCCCGCGCCTCATCATTCAACCTTCCGAGCCTTTTTCGCCAAAGGCCGCGCAAATATTCATGCCCTGGCCCCAAAGCCAAACACAGTTCAACCCCGAACTACGTCGACCTGAGCTCCTTATCTCAAGGGGAACGTAGGCAACCAGAAATGGTCCGGTCATAAACACATACAAATCCACAAACCCGGTCTCATCAATGACCTCTCCTATGCACAAACCTTCTTTCACACCAGACCAACTCGATCCTTGATACCGGTTGACTTTCTCCTCGTGATTAATCAAAGCATATCAAGTTTTATTGTTGAATAACCCGAACATCAACAAAGGGTTTTAAGCAAACAAGTGATCATTGTGAACAAATCAAGTTTTCAAATGTCTCGACAAGTCTTCTTTTTCTACAAAATAGGACAATAGAGCTAAACACTGATTTTCTGTCAGCAAGGGCTTCCATACACTTTTACAAGCTTTTCAGTACTCATACTCTCTCAAAAGAGTCAAACCCAAAAGCATTTCTTTTGTGCCTACATCAAATAAGGCATTCACACAAAAGGGGACCCGTTCCCACCTTTTCAAAAATAAATACGCCCTTGCGAGTGTACATTACGAGTCATTTCTCCCACAAAAGAGAGACGAACTGCGTAGACCTGAGCCCCTCAAGGGGAACGTAGGAAGCCTTCATTGGTTCGGTCTAAGGAATACACAAAATTCCAAAAATTGACGCCACCAAGGCTCAGGCAAGAAGCAAGCAAGAGATTTTGCGTCTCGGCAAAGCTTTAAAAGTAAATCACAAATCATCACAGTTAAAACACTTCTTGATGAGTTCAAGCACGGTCTAATCTCAAACTCACAACATGCTAAAAGACAACTTAAAACATTTAACAATCAATGTGTCTGCAATGACGATGAATGGATACTCAGTGTTTCAGAAGGTCATTCCATGCTACTCGCGTTTGGCCCTTCATCACTCTTTCCTTTCTTCCCTCGTCCCCAATGAGTCTTCTTTCATTCCACATAAGCGAGTTCTGTCTCCCTCATTCTGAGATCAGGAGTCCTCCTAGTCGTGTCAAACGAACCAGTCGCTCTCAGAACATCGTTCACCCGTGCCTCGGCTCGGATCTCCTCCCTACAAGTCTGCAAAAGGGGACCTCTCCCTGCCAGTCTGTCAACTCGAGTCCTGTAGTCAAACAAAGCATCTCCAATGACATCCTGAGGGTTAGACCAAGCTTCTGAACTCCTAAGGCTATAGCTGAGACGACAACCTTGCCCCAGAATTGCTTCACGCCTGCTCCCCAAAACCACTTGGGACTGCCCGATATGCTGCTCATACCAGGCCAGGTACTGAGTCGTCAATACGACACTCTCCTGACGTCTAAGGAGCACCACAGGAGGGAAAGCGTAATACTTCCATACCCTCAGAAAATACAGAAGAGCATCTAAAGCTGCCAAGCAATGCAGGGGCTTCCCCCTCTCATGAACAGATCCCCAGTCGCCAGACGGTCAATACCATGAAGAGTCTCCCCCAGCAAACAGTACAATAACCACTGTTCTCAGCAGGACCTTGCTCCAAACTGGCCAAACACTGGCCAAAGCCATTTCCGGCAAACATACACTACCCATAAACGCACTCTCAGCTCACGTGGCATGCACAAAATAAAAAAAATATATAATAGCAACAATTTCTAGGACAATTCCCGGGAATCACAAAAATGACATTACATCTTAAAATAAAATGCGTTTGCCATGCAAATACGATTGTTTTATTACAAGTACATCTAATGTCTGTTACTAAAAGAAAAAAAAAGAGAGAAGATATGGAAAGAGGGAAAGCAAATGAACCCTAGTCCGACTCTTCAGCATCATCCTCCTCCCCAAGATCATCAAGCGAGAAGTCTGGCATCCCGGTGAACTCGCCAGTCATATCCTCGTCATCAGAGTACCGAGCCCCCTCCGGAGGCTGGTACTCAAAGTAATCAGAAGGATCAAATCCGATGAAAGGATCAAAGAAGGAAGGCTCTGACGAACCCTCACCCTGTGCATCCTGCTGAGGAAAGAACTGGTAAAGGGTCTGCGGCCTCGGTGCTCCCGAAGACGTCCCGGCATCCATGCTATGCCGCCCCCGCGAAGGTCCCTCCTGCTGTGGCTCCGGCTCGGCTCTCGGTGGAGGAACATCTACAGAATGCCTCGAAGGCATCGGCGTGTAAGCCGGCACACGTCGCGAAGACCGGCAAGACATCTTCGACGCCATCTTCTTCGCAAAAGACCGCATCGCCACATAACGGCGGGTCAGCATGTCAAAAGCCCTCCCCGGGACTGCTCAAGCTGCAAAGCCCAAAGAAACGCTCGGCAATACGGCCATACTCAACAACAAAAAGAGAAAAATACAGAAAAGATGCCAAGATGGAAAAGAGTAAGCACACTCACCGGTCTATCAGGATCGACGCGGTAGGCAGCAGGAGCCTGCTCAGGGATGGGTACAGACACCCTCCTCCTCGAGGAATCCCCACGAACGTACGTAAAGTCCGGCCCAGGCACCGGAACCTCAGGGGACCCCCGCGGACCAGCCTCCTCTCTCCTCGCCAACACTGTGGCGTCCTCAACTTCCTCCTCACGAAGGCCCCATACTCCTCTCTATACAAAACAAACTCCTCGGCACCCACGCCGCCAAGATACCTCTCAAAATCCAACACATCCATATCACGGGAATCCAACATCCCAAAAGGAGGGTCCCTCGGAGCCAAGGGAAGCATACCCGAGCCATGCCGCGAAGACCCGCTCTCCCAAATACATGACGTCGCAAGTCGGGCCCCCGCGGCATCTTCCGCCGCACCGTCACGTGGAGCCCCCTCAAAATCATCGTCCTCGTACCGAACCCAAGGATACAAAACAAACCTCTCCGGGCTATCTCTCTCCAAATGCTCACACTTGCACATCCCCGTAGTGCGATGGTGAGCTTCCCCGCCGGTCCTCCTCCTCCTCGCCGGGCGTGCCTAACCCGACATAGCGGGATACGCCGCTACGGCCCCTCAGATCTCTATCCCACGGGAAGCACTGAGAGATCTCATAGAACCACACCTGTGACAAAAGCAGAAAAGGCGCAGTGCAAAAGAAAATAGAGAAACGACAAGTTGCTAAATCAAAAACAAGAATAAACTCATACCTCCAAAGCAAAGTCAAAACAAGCCAAGGAACTGCCACACCCCCGCTAAACCGGTCCAAGGAGAAGTAGAGCTCGGCCGAGCCCGCCTCGCCCCAAGATATATCGCGGACTCTCTCCCAAATCAATCAAGCTCTCGGCAGAGCAAAAGGAGTCGTAGTCGAGTGGTTCGAGAACAAGGTCTCGGAAAGCGCAAACCACGGGAAGGAGCGCGCCATTTGCTCACGCGTCACCTGGCCTGCACCCGAACATAGGCCCCAATGCGGTCGTGATCCTCATCTCAACATCACTATACAACATGCCAAGACCCCTGCGAGGAACAGGCGCAAAGCCCAGCAGCTCAGTCAGCACATCCTCGGCAATCATATCTCGCCACCGCACTGGCCCTCCTTTGAAGGAAAGCTCGGTGATAGCAGCAAAGTCCGTGGGCGTCACCGTCACCTCTCCCCAGCTCAGATGGAAGGTGTGGGTGGTATCCCACCAGTACTCAGAAAGGCCAAGGAAGACGCTCTTGTTCTTCCTCGTGTCTGAAACCCCGACCAAGTTCTCCACGAACACGCCCGGGCCGTAAGCGTAGACCGGCCTCCTCTGGGGCTCGGCCTACCATCCACGTAAATGTCCGGCATCCGCCGCCACAACTCAACAACATCCTCGAGCGATCCTCGAGTCTTCATCTTCTTGGCCTTCCCAGCCAAGAGCCCTCATCCCGGGTAAACACAGCAAAGGTACGTCAGTCACAGTACTTAATACCAAAAGAAAATCAAAGCACAAAAGACCGTCCCAACACGGCAAAGCACATATATCCCGTCACGAAACACGGCACATATTGCACATAATTTTTACATGCAACTCAAAACATGGCATGCATTATACATAATTTTTCCATACAGTCCGTCACAAAACACGGCACATACTGTACAAATTTTCTCAACAAAGGGATCAAGCACTACACGACACATTTTCAAAAGACCCGTCACAAAACACGACACATATTGCACATATTTTCCCCACAAAGTCCGTCACCAAAAACACGGCACACATTGCATAACACATTTTCAAAAGAAAAGTCCGTCCCTACACGGCACATACTTTCAGACAAAACCCGTCACAAAACACGGCACATGTCACAAAATTTGTCCCTACATGACAATTTTTCCCACATTGTACATACATAAATAGCATAAGGTACAAAACACCAAAATATGCATTTTCACAGAGAGGCACTTTATTTTCACAAATAAAAGTTAATCTACACATTTCTGCACAAAATGCACATATTCACAATATTTACATGCTAATTTTCAACAATTCATCAAGAATTCCACAAAAGGCATGGCAAATAACAAAAGCCCCAAAATGCAAAAAACTAAAACCTAGTTCTAGCATTCAAAAAAAAAATTTCGAGCAGGGAATCAAAACGAAATGGATTTCTTACCTCCCCGACGTTCCTAGAGCGACGATTGTGCACCTCCGGATTCGAATATAATACATCCGGGTTCTTCGAAGATGGAACAAAGGAGATCCAATTTCTTTGGAGCTCCATCCGTTGCTCGATCACTTCTTGACTGCGTTGTCGACGACCTCTCCGAGATCCTTCCGCCATTGCGAACAATTCAAGCTAAAAATGGAGGATTTTGGTATAACAATGGAGGTTTTCTCTCTTTCTCTCTCTCGAATGCACGAACTGAAGAAGAAGAAATGAAGGGGGGTCTCGGGTTTTTAACCCAGTCAAAATCTAGGAACTGTAAAATTCATACTTGGTCCGTACGAACCTCTTGCAACGAGGGGCCAAATTACTTTCTTGCCCTTATAATCTTTGCCCCTGGCTGTCCTAAGGCCTATTTCAGCAAATTCAGTACAATTTGGTCCTTAACCAACGGCAATTCAAGAACCGGCCGTCAATGTAAGCCCGGACTTCGCCCACTCAACGGCAATTCAACCACCGGCCGTCAATGTAAGCCCGGACTTCGCCCACTCAACGGCAATTCAACCACCGGCCGTCAATGTAAGCCCGGACTTCGCCCACTCAACGGCAATTCAACCACCGACCGTCAATGTAAGCCCGGACTTCGCCCACTCAACGGCAAAACAAGCGCAAGAAGGAGCCAACACCTCCCAGCACAAATCTCAAGGCACAAAACGCCTCCAAAATGCTCAACGACAACGCAAGCACCGGCCATCAAAGTAAGCCCGAGCTCCTTCCCCAACAAGTCAAAAGGAAGTCGTACAAGACTACATATCCCCAGCACCGGCCGTCATCGTAAGCCCGGACCTCGCCCAGTAAACGGTGAAACAAGCGCAAAAGGAGCCAGCACCTCCAAGTACAAATCCCAAGGCACGAAATGCCTCCAAAACGCCAAACGGTGAAGCAATCACCGGCCATCATCCTTGCCCGCTCAACGGCAACTCAAACACCGGCCATCAAAGTAAGCCCGAAGTCACCCTCTCAGCAGAAAAGGCCCCTACAAGGCCACGATGATCCCCAACAGACAAACACCGGCAGTCATCGTAAGTCCAACCTTCTCCCCAGCGGACAAAGCACGAGGCATCTACACCTCTCGCAATCAAAGCTCAAGGCAGCCATGCCTCCACGACCACAGCCAGAAGACGATTCAAGTCCTCACGCATGGCACACCCGCAGTCAGAAGACGACTCAAGTCTTCATACATGACACAACCGCAGCCAGAAGACGATTCAAGTCCTCACGCATGGCAAACCGCGATCGAAGATGACTCAAGTCTTCATACATGACACAACCACAAATGTAAGACGATTCAAGTCCTCACGCATGGCAAACCGCAGTCAGAAGACGACTCAAGTCTTCATACATGACACCACCACGGCCAGAATACAATTCAAGTCCTCACGCATGGCAAACCGCAGTCAGAAGACGACTCAAGTCTTCGTACATGACACAACCGCAGCCAGAAGACGATTTAAGTCCTCACGCATGGCACACCCGCAGCCAGAAGACGATTCAAAGTCCTCACGCATGGCAAACCGCAGTCAGAAGACGACTCAAGTCTTCATACATGACACAACCGCAGCCAGAAGATGATTCAAAGTCCTCACGCATGGCAAACTGCAACCAGAAGATGATTCAAGTCCTCATACATGACATCACTATCTCCAGCCCGGAAGGATTTAAATCACTCAGTCCGGGAGACTGCATAAATCAGCCAAACTACTATCTCCAGCCCGGAAGGCTTTAAACCACTCGGTCCGGAAGACCGTATAAACCTCCCACATTACTATCTCCAGCCCGGAAGGCTTTAAACCACTCGGTCCGGAAGACCGTATAAACCTCCCTAATCACTATCTCCAGCCCGGAAGGCTTTAAAACCACTCGGTCCGGAAGACCGTATAAACCTCCCCCATCACTATCTCCAGCCCGGAAGGCTTTAAACCACTCGGTCCGGAAGACCGTATAAACCTCCCCCAGCATTATCCGTAGCCCTAAAGGCTTTAAATTACCCGGTCCGGAAGACCGTATAAATCTCCCAAATCATTATCCGTAGCCCGGAAGGCTTTAAATTACCCATTCCGAAATACCCATCTTCTCGTAAGATTAACCCATCTTTTAGTGAGATTACCCATCTTCTCGTAAGATTAACCCATCTTTTAGTGAGATTACCCATCTTTTAGTGAGATTACCCATCTTTTCGTGAGATTACCCACCTTTTCAGGAAATTACCCACCTTCTCGTAAGATCACCTCACACGCGAACTACGATTGGCTTGATTCCCACTCAGGGATACGTAGGAATCCTATCAAAGGGTCCAGCCGTCCGACCAACCTGGTCACCTTCTCTCTCAGCACGCGATCCAGATCAGGACCCTTATCTTATCGACGACCCCACTTCTTTCATAAGTGACGTCGCCGAGGGGCTTCTGTAAGTACCCCAATCTGGATCGCTCTCCATCCAAGCATACGACAAAACCAGGGGCAAACTTCCGGAGGTCATAACTCCTTCATACGAACTCCGATTGAGACGTGCCATATATGGTTGGAAAGCTCTCGACGAGAACTAGCTGGCCATCACAATTACAAAATGTGGAAAAGCATGGAAGTCCGTACGGACCTCTTTGCATCATAATTGCAAAATCCGCTTAAAGTCCACGAGATTCCCTCAAATCCCGGAGAAATGATTACCCTCATGCATGGTTGGTCCGTACGGACCTCTTTGCATGCTGAGGTGGTCCGTACGGACCTCTTTGCACAGGGGACATCATAATTCCAGAATATTCACCATCATCACATATTCCCTCAAATCGAGGAAAACCAAAAATCTGGATAACATGGGAGGTCCGTACGGACCTCTTTGCATTTTTCTGGCACTATAAGTAGAGGGCTCCCCCTCCCTCATTTTAGACACCTCCCTCTTCTCTCCTCTCCCCCCAGCCTTCAGGCTCCCCTCTAAGACCCTTCGGGGCAATCCCGGCCCCTTTCGGATCCTTCCGAGGCCTTCCGAGCCCCCTCGTGGTGCTCTGAAGCCTCCCGAGCGCTCTCGCGACGCTCTTGCGTTGCCCCGAGGCACTCTCGAGGTACTCTGAGGCCCCTCGTGGTACTCCGAGGCCTTGCCTGGTCTTTCCAAGGTGTCCCGGCTCTTTCCGAGTCAAACCGGCGATCCCAAACCACGCTGAAACTCTGCCCGAGTGACTCCTGCCAACCCAACACACGCCGAAACTCTGCCCGAGTGACTCCTGCCATCCCAACGCACGCCGAACCTCTGCCCGAACGCATCCTACAATCTCCACTCACGCCGAAACTCTGTCCGCAGACAACCGGCCTCTCCCGAAGCAATCCCGGTCCGTGCCGGAACACTATTCCATCCTCAAATACTATTCCCGGCAAAGACAGGACATGAACCAACATTGGTAAGGCTTCCTTCCATTACTATTTCAATACATTTCAATACGTAGTGTATAATGTAGACATCCGAATACAAGACATGCATTTTTAAAAGCACACACACACACACAACATTTAAAGAATATTAGGGGTATCAGAAAGACTCGTTTTTTACGAGGCGACTCCGGTGAGCTCTAAGATTCTAATATTCTCTTCCCGAGGAGTCATCTGACCCCCGAACTCAAAATCTCATCACACAAAAACAGTTTATTATTATTTTTAAACTGATGCCCTTTTTCAATGTTTTGGGCTCAATAATAAAAATGGTGTGGCGACTCTACAATTGCGAAAACAACGGCGAGACACCTTCCAACTAACGCTAAAAAAGCGGAATAAAGCCGGAATCTTGCCGGGCGCGAACGCGCTGCCTCTCAGATCCAGGCCAACATTCCCGAACAGCGACAAATGCGAGATGCACGGGGCCCGCGCGCGAGCCGGATCCCGGGTAATTTCACCTACGCTTGAGCACCCTATGCCCTAAAACCTATCCCCCCCCTAGCGCGTTATAGGTGGCGCCACACATTTAACCTTACCCAAAAGAAACGGTTGGTTTTCGACCACGACATTTTCAAATATACTAAAATGAATTTCTTCAAAATTTTTAATAGACTTTCGTACCCATCCCAAAACCTAGCACGTGTGGGCATGTTGCCATCGCAACATGGTTTCACGAAAGGACATGTCGTTCCCGCGGCATGTTCTAACGAGAGATCATGTCGCTTTGTCAGCGTGCACCGACGAGGAGGTCATGCTTGGGATTTTTCCTTGAAATTCTTCGGGAATACACAGTTATCTTTGCCCAAATTTCTCCAGAAATTGGGGCTACTCATCCGTCCCATAAATGCATTGGTTTTATTTAGGTACTATTGCCTATTATTAATTTTGACTCAACACATTTGGTGTATTTGTGGATGATGTGTCGATAGGTTCCCCCGAAGTCTAGATTGTGTGAAATAAAGGATTAGCCTTTCCTTACCGGCTCTAGGACTTAAAAGACACCGATTTCTACTTGAAGATTAATAAGTGTTGCACGAGTCCGTCTCCTTTCCCGTTCTTCCCTCTCCCATGCCATCTCAAAGTTTCCTATCCTCCGTCTTATACGCTCTTTCCGCTCCAAGGCTACGACAAGTTGGGTGTGCGCTCTCGTTCCCGGCGCTCATTGGTCCACATTCCTGAGGCGGAAGCGGTTGAGTGCTCGGCGCGTCGTCCATCGATGCGGAATCCAAAATGCTCGGTGCGAGAAGACTATGGCCCACAAATCTGGAAGTTTATATCCCATGGGTCAGCGGAGTGTAAAAGGTGTGTCCATCAAAGAGTTGCGAGCTACACTTGAAGATATTCTTCCTCGCATAGCGGGAGGCCCGGTTGTTTGCTCGGATTGCTAAAAGATAAGAAGGGCGACTTATGAAGGGACAGAGTGATTGAGAAGGGTCCTCACCGCACCAATGGCAACGATGCTCTTCCGTCCATCCAATGTTGATGCAGTCAATCAGTCCTCGTAAGATCTAGAATGTCCGCTGTCGGATATGAGTCTGTCGAGTCCAAGTTGGACCAGTTTTTGTTTTGCAGTAATAAAAATCTTTATTTCTATTCTTGCTAGACTCGAGACATTACTTGCACACCCACGTTACACTCAATTGAAACGGTCTTATTCCAAATGATCACTTATCTTTAACTCTCACCGAGCTAATGCTTTGAAATGACTAATATTTAAATCGATCAGAGTGAGAAAACAGACTGATATCCTTCTCAAAGTGGGGCTTACCAACTCCCCACCTCGATTCCCTTATGCTCACATATCTTCCTTCGTCCTCTCTATCTTGTTGTTCGATAAATTTACACGGATCTTTCTCGAAGTAAGCCTAAAGGAAGCAATGAAGACTCAATCTCGTTTAGACTATCCGGTAGGGACTGCGGTTGAAACCTTCACCCATAGGAAAGCCATTACCTTACCCTCACCTAAACAATACCCTTTCAATTCAAGATCGGCAAATTTGAAACCCGTTTAACCATCTCAAGAAGAAGAGGACTATCCTTGAGGCTCAGTGATTCAAAGGAAGATCGACCTGATCCAAGTTCAAGAGCGACAGAAAACAATGATCCATCCTGGGACTAGCTGAAATTCTCCTCTCAAAAACAAAATTGAAAAGAAGAGAGAGAGACAAAAATATAAAAAAAGAGAATTAAAAAAAAAAAGAAAAGAAAAGAAAGAGAGCCTAGTCCCCAGCGATTCTCTCGAAAGCAAAAGCCAAAGGATCCGGTCGTTACTCAAAGAGGAGTCTCAGAGTAAATAAAGAGACAGCACGGATGTCCCTCACCATTACCTCTAACCAATTCCAAGCCATCCTCTCGATTTTAGAGGACATTACCATTACCCTTACCTTTGCCTTTAGCCACAGCCAAGATTGACCTCTCATCCTTAGAGGCAGCAAAGATGCAACCACAGATATCCTTCCCTTAGAAATCCCAAACACATACCCAAGAGCCAACCTCTCATCTTTAGAGGTTCAGCCAGCAAAAGGCCTAGCCGACCTCTCGTTTTAAGAGGTCATGATATCCTGAATCACCCGAAGACCGATCGAAACCCCGAGACCCAGTCGCAGTTCCTACCGGATAGCAGTTTCATTTCCAATATCGTCGAGATTTAAAATAGATTATTTCTTAAAAAGAAGCCAAGGCTATCCCGGCTCAAAAAGACCGTCAAGCGAAGATTGTGCAAATTCCATCCATTCATTCGACGTTTTATGTGAGCATATTTCATTTCCCCTCCGCAAACACTTGTCGTGGATGTCCCACTGGGGCTTCACATCCGTGTCTCACATCGACACTCCAAGAGGACATGTTCTTTCAATTCTCAAAATCCTCAAAGGTCCTTAAATCCTCGAATTCCAACGTTCATTCTCTTCATTCGGGATAAGCCCGAACTACGGCGACCTGAGCTCCTCCCAAGGAGGGGAACGTAGGCAACCATAACTGGTCCGGTCGAAATCACAAACAAATCTCAGAAAATTTGGTCTCCTCAAGGGCCGTTCCTATACACTTTCCATCCTTCCGAGCTTGATTCTCGATACCAGTGGGCTTTCTCCTCAGGATTGATGAAAATATTTGCTCATATCGGCTTTGGTGGTGCCGAATAACCCGAACATCCAATAAAGGGTTTTAAGCAAAGCTTTGTGATCAGTCACGAATAAGAGCAAGTTTTCAAGTGTCTCGACAAGTCTTCTCTTTCTACATCATAGGAAGATAGAGCTAAACACTGTTTCGGTCAGCAGGGGCTTCCATACACTTTTCCACACCTTGCGATGCTTATACTCTCTCAAAAGAGTCAAACCTAAAGCGAGAGTGTCATACAGAAAATCGGGATACATTCCCACCCTCGAAAGATATGCCCCTGCACGTAAAGCATTTCTGAGTCTTGTCCAGCGACTGATTGACTGCGGTTTGAAATGATGGGTTGCCTCCTCGGCCACAAGATGACTCTGCCTGCGAGGAAGCTGCATGGAATGTCATCAAGCTGGGGCTTTGGTTAAGGTATCCCTCCGGCTCTCCTTACCAGATTCCCTCCAGGTTTGCTTTGCACTGTCAACTGGGGCTTCGCCAAGCCGGAATTGCTCTCTGCCCCCCCCTCTGCTGCTT
>JAFEMH010004334.1:0-214874 GCA_022495995.1 Adenophora triphylla var. japonica
GTTATCTTCCCGATGACATCGATTCCCCACATTGCAAAGGGCCAAGGAGTTGTCATATAATATAGATCATGAGGAGGGATGTGGTTTTAGGTTGGAGAACCGTGACACTTGTCGCAAGTCCGCACAAACTGGGGATCTGTCAGTCTCCGTAGTGATCCGAAATAAGCATTCGATAATGCTGTGCATAAGGGATCGAGCATTCATGTGAGGTGCTTGAGCGCCGTTGTGAACATCTTCCCATTACTCTACGAGCTTTCTCTTTGCTAATGCGAAGCCGGGGAGTGGGCAACCTTCCATTTTCTTACATAACTGCCTTGGAAATGTGATGTATTGTGCCGGATAGCCTTTTCGAGCTTACGGGCTTTTAGCACGGATACCCCTTAGGTCACCTTCTTCATCAACGGGAAGGATGCCTCACTGTGAAAACTCATTAAACGGTTTCAAGCTTGATCTCGCAACGGTATGTAGGATTTTCTTGCCTTAGGCCATTGCGAGCGGCTTGATTGACTTTCCGCCCACGTTATTTCTACACAAAAGAAGCCGAGTAGCTAGTGCATTCGGCAAATCTGTTCTTTTCTCGCGCAGGAATTGGAGATGACTTGCTTCTTTCCCCAAACTAGCGGGCAGCTCTGCAATATAAGCATGATAGCTTAACGGAGACACGGATCTATAGTTTTTCCATGTGTTTGGCCCGGCGATTTATTATCAATTGGGAGTCACCAAACACTTCAACTCCATCCACGTGCCCTCTCGAGGGGCACCGGCCTCCCAAGATCGGCTATGCAGAAGCTTCATATTAGTGTTTTTGCATTATTGGTAACCGAGAAATTTAGCTTGATGGCTATGGGGGTATGCATGTCGATTCGGGTCTACTAATAGCATCCCGATGCCGATTACCACCCTCTTTTGCTGCAGCCACACTTAGTCAAGCGAGAGCATTTGCCCACCGGTTTGCCATTTTCTACGAAAATAATCCCATTCATTCGGAAACTAAAGATATAGCGGTCCTCGGAGAAGCCTTACGTGTTTGGGGAGTCGAGCCCAAGCGATGTCTGCCAAAGCTTGTCCTTTGATTGCTTTTCGGATTACATATTTAATATCCAAACTTCGAGCTAGGAAGAAGGTCCCATTTCGCAAGTACGAGGTGGAATGTTGCCTATGTCACTCTGAAATAGGTACTTAGTCAGAGTCCCATTTTGGAGACCGAGATGTATTGTTTGGGACAACATGTAGTTAGCTTTAGCTTTCCAGACCACCCAAACCGGAAACACTACGTGCTTGTGCCTCTAGGGCGGGAGTAAGTTCAACCTTCGCTTTACCTTGGAATTTGCTTGGTTTGAGCAAAATAGATGGGTAGCATTCTCGACTTTGGAGTCCTTTTTCTCTTGCGCTAAGCATGGCCCGATAGGCATGTTTGTATACGCGACCGTCAAGTATAGAAGTAGAGGTTTGCTCCCATGCGGTGGACAAAAGAATGGGAGGGTTAACAAGATAAGCTTTGATTCTCTGTTTTGGTGGCATTCTTCGTTCCAAATTACCTCCTGATTCTTCTTCAGCAGCTTGAATATTGGTTCACACTTGGAGGTCAGCTTGTTGACAAATCGGCTGATGTACTGTAGATGGCCCATGAAACCCTTTACCTCGGAGACAGTTCTGGGCAGCTTCATTTCAACAATTTCCTTGACCTTTCTGGGATCCACCTCGATGCCGCGCTCTGTGACCATATACCCCAAGACCTTGCCGCGGATAACCTCGAAAGTGCACTTGGATGGATTTAGTCTCATGGAGTGCTCCCGAAGTCTGTTGAAGAACTTCCTTAGATCAATGAAATGCTGTCCATCTGACCCCTTTGAATGAATGATCATATCGTCAACATACACTTCAATCTCCTTATGGATCATGTCGTGGAACAGGGTAGTGACGGCCCTCTGATAGGTAGCCCCATCATTCTTCAGTCCAAACGGCATCACTGTGTAGCAATAAGTGCCCCAAGGAGTGGTAAATGTTGTCTTTTCCTGATCTTCCTCGGCCATTTTAATCTGGTTGTAGCCCGCAAAGCTGTCGACAAAGGACTTGACTTCATAGTTTGTTGTTGCATCCACAAGCATGTCAATGTTCGGCAGGGGGAAGTGTAGCGTTGTGAAGGATTTTTTGAGTTGCCACCTATATTATTCATTTGGAAAACATAGAAAAACCATTTTTTGAAAGAGATTTGGGTTCGGGGCTTAGGTTATGAAATGGGAAGGTCAAGGAGCACCCATTCCACCCAATCCGGAGATTGGTCTTGCTAAAGAAAAGAGAGGTTTTTGAAAAAGAAAAGGGTTTCAAATAAAATTAATAAAGATCCATTTAACGGGGTTAAACGGAATGTAGGATCGATTACTTCGAGACCATCCCCATGATTTAGGGAGGCTCTAGTCCGATCCTAGATTCTATGGATTTATACCACTCTAATAATCAATTAGAAAGGGATTTAGGGGTTACCTTGCGTGGGGTTATTCAAGCAGAAGTTTGACTCAAGTTTAGAATCGAATCTTGACGCTGACAGAGTTTCGCCTCAGTCCTTGACTCGGATCTTGATGTTTGTTTTATCAACAAGGTTGACAAACAAACTTTGAGGTGAGTTTAGGGGTGATTTCACAGGAATCTTTCAGGGAGAGAAACCTGTAAAATGTGTGGGATTCGTGGTCCTCTGAACCATGGAAGTCACCAAGTATTTATAGGTGTTGGGGAGGTAGAGGTAGAGAGATAAAACACTCCAAGGAAGGTTCCAGACTCCAAAATCATTGGTTGGCCGGATGGATAAAGTTTTAACCCGAAAAGAGGTTGAAATCGACGAGGAAAGCATCATGCATCTTTGCAGAATGACAATATCTCGCGCGAGACACGCCATTCCGCGCGGGATATTGTGGTCTGTGGACAGTTCTGTCCTTTCCCCGTTATCTCGTATGCAGTTTAGTCCCAAACTAACGGTGGTTAGTCAAAACTTAACGAAACATGACGAAATGGTGGATTTCTACTTCTTGACTCAAAGCGAGACTTAGAGTGGTATAAGTTTGATACGATGTGTTCGAATGGGGTGTCTACGGGGAAGTCATCTTTGGGACTAGCCTTGTTGAGGTCTCGGAAGTCTACACAAACCACTTACCTTTCCATTTGATTTTGTGGCCAGATTACGATGTTTTCCAGCCAAGTCGGATATTCTATCACCTTGATAAAGCATACCCGTAGGAGTTTCTCAATCTCTCCCTTGACCTGTAAGGACCACTCGGGCTTGATGCGCCGGTTTACGCTTGATCGGCTTTATCTCTCTGGATCCCGAGGTATCCGGTGCTCTACAATAGATGTGTCCAACCCATTGCATGTCTTTGTAGGACCGGGCGAAGACGTCTCTGAGCTCTTTGAGCGGCTCGATCGGGGAATCCCGCTCAACTCCGGAGAAGAAGCTACCAATTTGCATTTCTTTGGGCTCCTCAGCTGTTTCCAGGTTCACCGTTGTCAATATCTCATCGGCAGCTTGGGCCCGGCTTTCCTTTTGCTCGTAAACCTGCTTTGAATTATTTTCTAAAAATTGTTCATCTATTAAGTGTGCATTATCTTCGATTGATTACGGCTTAATTATTTTTAAATCTTGATGCTCATTTTTGTTAAGCGTTCAATCGTTAGATTTGCAATCACGGGATACTCGGAAAGATCGACCATTTTATTAAGAGCGAATGGGAAAACAGTGTCTCTGACACGACGACGGTCTTGGTCGTGAGGACGTCGAGACCTATCGAAGGACTCAAACTCGATTACAAGGGATTCGGAGGAATGACTCAAGACATGGGAGGACAAACTTAGACACGAGAGGGGACCGGGACGAGGCTTGAGCCCAAGTTTCTTGATCATAGTCTCCTGTCGGCGACCGGTCCACTGGAATGAAGTCCAGTGCAAGAACGGCCTCTCTGCCAGCTGTCTCGAACATGCTCGGATCCACAAGCTGGCCCGCTTCTCAAATTCAAGCATGGCTACTACATCATCATCTCGAAGAAAAGTTGATCAAGTCCGGGGATCTTTAGAAACAACGAAACCCTTCTACGGGTACCTCTGCGTATGCATGCCGCTTTCGAGGCTCGACGGCCCACGATCTCCGAATAGATTTGCCAAATCACCATCCATGTCCACAGTGGTCGGCAGTAGATCTTGTGTATCACGGAGCTCATCTAGAGCAAGTTTCTCAAACAGTTGACATAATCGAGCCCCCAAAAGTGGTAGTTGTTCTCGTATGTAGCGGTGCGCCTAGTCTCTGGGCGGGCGGCGAACATTTCCTTCATCGGGTTTTGGCTTGTGGTAAACTTTCGTATCATCTTCACCCTCTCTTCCATCTGACTTAGCTTTGGTTCCGGGTAAATGAACATTTCCCCATCCTCCTTGACAAAGTGCTTGTTTAGAGACCAGCTATAAGGGCGCATGTCAGGCTTCTTGTATCTCTTGCCGGCAGCTACGGTCATCCGCTCTTTAAATGCTTCTGCCTTATCATATGCTTTGTCCTCTCCTGTTACAACATATCCCAGGCCTCGCCTGTTTCTCTTGGGTTACGGCATTTCAAGCTTACACAGCCCTTGTTGTCGCTTTCCTAACCCCAGGCCGGAATGTAGCTCATGCCTCTCATCATTTCAGTACGGGAGGAATCTTGTCGAGGAAGTTGTCGAGATCAATAGTGCGAGACCTACCACTTTCGGCTTTTCGATCGTGAAACCACTAAGCATCGAATTTCTTGGTCAAGCTTGATTTCCATTACCGGTATAGTGTTGGTCTTTGGTCTCCCCAATAGTGACGCTATCCCCGTAAATGGTTATCAATACCCCATCTGTCTGAAACTTCAAACATTGGTGGAGGGTGGAGGCTACCGCTCCGATCTCATGTATCCATGGCCTACCCGGTACTTGGCAGGAAACGTGACAGGAATATCGATGACCTGGAATTCCACTGCCATCTCCTTTCCCCCAAATAACAGATTCAAAGAAACAATCCCCAACACTGCTCTGGAGGTCGAATCGTAGGCTTTTATAATCTGGTTGGATGGCTTAAGGCTCTGTGCATCAATGTCTAGCATGCTCATCATCTTTGTAGGAAGCACGTTCATAGCCGACCCGTTGTCCACCAACACATGGGAAATTCGACGCCCCTCCAAGGGCACGGTGATGTGCAGAGACTCGTTGTGTTTTGAACCGTAAGAGGGAAAATCTAGATCTGTAAAAGTAATAATGTTCCCATACTGTGCTGTTCCGATCAATTGGCAGGCCTCATCTGGAGTGGCATTGACGGACACCTTGGTTTTGGATAGAGCCTCTTCTAACTTTAGCTTGTGGGGATAAGAAGATGTGAGCAGGGACCATAAATAGATATCAGCCTGAGTTCTCTTCAATTGCGTCAAAATCGGGTCCTCTTGGATTTCTTCATTTCCTATTGATCTGTAGGGATCTCGAAAGGCACAGGGGGTTTGAAGCGCAACTCCTTTGCCCTGTCCCGAGTGGATCGGCGCCGTGCTCCCAACATTCTACTGGCCGTGTCAACAAGTTAACCTCTTGATTATCTTCAACCACAAAGTTTCTTCCTAGCCTCTTTAAGTTACGCCGGCGTAAGTGGAGCGGAGCGAGAGTGCTATATGGCTGGCCTTTGTCTTACATCTCGTTCATGGACAATGGTGCCTCCAATTTGTTGCTATCTGAGCTCCTCCCGAAGAGATTGGGGACTCTTTGGGAACTACGGAAGAGATAGCGTTGACAACCAAACGCTCTTCATATTTCATCGTAATCGGTCCGGCATTATTTAAATCGTACAAATCATCCAAGATATAAAGACGTAGCAAAAGTTGTCTTTCATTTCATTGAAACAAGGATTTACATTATTCATGACTTCATTACAATCACCACTAGATGTTCCATTTATAGACTCTTCCAAACTCTATTACATTCATGAAATAATCTTGACCAAAATCGATGAGGTTCACATTGTTCTTTGGGCGAGAGGGTTGTTGACGACATTGGGACGAGGGACTTTTCGATCTTTTCTCATCAACACGGCTCATCGACGGTTTCAAGCTTGATCTCGCAACGGTATGTCGGATTTTCTTGCCTTAGGCCCTGAACGGCTTGATTGACTTTCCTTGGTATTTCTACCAAAGAAGCCGAGTAGCTAGTGCATCGGCAAATCTGTTCTTTTCTCGCGCGAATTGGAATGACACTTCTTTAAACTAGCCAAGCCGAGCTCTGCAATATAAGCATGATACTTCTGGAGACACGGATCTATAGTTTTCCATCTGTTGGCGGCTTGATTTATTATCAATTGGGAGTCACCAAACACTTCCAACTCATCCACATTCTGCTCAAGGGCAGCCTCAAGATCGGCTATGCAAGCTTCATATTCGGCTGCATTATTGGTAACCGAGAAATTTAGCTTGATGGCTATGTGGGTATGCATGTCATTCGGGTCTACTAATAGCATCCCGATGCCGTTACCTCTTTTGCTCGCCGCACCGTCAAAGAACAGCTGCCACCGGTTGCCATTTTCTACGAAAATAATCCCTTCATCCGGAAACTAAAGATCTGGTCCTCGGGCTTCTGTGCTGGGGGAGTCAGCCAACTGATCTGCCAAAGCCTGTCCTTTGATTGCTTTCTGGATTACATATTTAATATCAAACTCAGCTAGGAAGAAGGTCCATTTCGCTAGTCTGGTGGAGATACTGCCTCTGTCACTCTGAAACAGGTACTTAGTCGAGTCCATTTTGGAGACCAGATGTACTGTTTGGGACAACATGTAGTGCTTTAGCTTTCCGACCACCCAAACCAGAGTTGCACACGTCTTCTCTAGGGCAGAGTAATTCAACTCGCTACCTTGGAATTTGCGGCTGACAAAATAGATGGCATTCTCGAATTTGGAGTCCTTTTTCTCTTGCGCTAGCATGGCCCCGATAATTTGTATACGTGACCGTCAAGTATAGAAGTAGAGGTTTGCTCCCATGCGGTGGACAAAGAATGGGAGGGTTAACAAGATAAGCTTTGATTCTCTTGAAAGCTGGCTGGCATTCTTCGTTCCAAATTACCTCCTGATTCTTCTTCAGCAGCTTGAATATTGGTTCACACATGGAGGTCAGCTGGTTGACAAATCGGCTGATGTACTGCAGATGGCCCATAAAACCCTTTACATCGGAGACAGTTCTGGGCAGCTTCATTTCAACAATTTCCTTGACCTTTCTGGGATCCACCTCGATGCCGCGCTCTATGACCATATACCCCAAGACCTTGCCGCGGATAACCTCGAAAGTGCACTTGGCTGGATTTAGTCTCATGGAGTGCTCCCGAAGTCTGTTGAAGAACTTCCTTAGATCAATGAAATGTTGTCCATCTGACCCCTTTAAATGAATGATCATATCGTCAACATACACTTCAATCTCCTTATGGATCATGTCGTGGAACAGGGTAGTGACGGCCCTCGGATAGGTAGCCCCATCATTCTTCAGTCGAAACGGCATCACTATGTAGCAATAAGTGCCCCAAGGAGTGGTAAATGTTGTCTTTTCCTGATCTTCCTCGGCCATTTTAATCTGGTTGTAGCCCGCAAAGCTGTCGACAAAGGACTTGACTTCATAGTTTGCTGTTGCATCCACAAGCATGTCAATGTTCGGCAGGGGGAAGTGTAGCGTTGTGAAGGATTTTTTGAGTCGCCACCTATATTATTCATTTAGAAAACATAGAAAAACCATTTTTGAAAGAGATTTGGGTTCGGGGCTTAGGTTATGAAATGGGAAGGTCAAGGAGCACCCATTCCACCCAATCCGGAGATTGGTCTTGCTAAAGAAAAGAGAGGTTTTCGAAAAAGAAAAGGGTTTCAAATAAAATAAATAAAGATCAATTTAACGGGGTTAAACGGAATGTAGGATCGATTACTTCGAGACCATCCCCATGATTTAGGGAGGCTCTAGTCCGATCCTAGATTCTATGGATTTATACCACTCTAATAATCAATTAGAAAGGGAATTAGGGGTTACCTTGCGTGGGGTGATTCGGGCAGAGTTTTGACTCAAGTTTAGAATCGAATCTTGACACGGACAGAGTTTTGCCTCAGTCCTTGACTCGGATCTTGATGTTTGTTTTATCAACAAGGTTGACAAACAAACTTTGAGGTGAGTTTAGGGGTGATTTCACAGGAATCTTTCAGGGAGAGAAACCAGTAAAATGTGTGGGAATCGTGGTCCTCTGAACCTTGGAAGTCACCAAGTATTTATAGGTGTTGGGGAGGTAGAGGTGGAGAGATAAAACACTCCTAGGAAGGTTCCAGGCTCCAAAATCATTGGTTGGCCGGATGGATAAAGTTTTATCCAGAAAAGAGGTTGAAATCGATGAGGAAATTGTCATCTGCATGCTGCAGAATGACAATATCTCGCGCTAGACACGCCATTCGCGCGGGATATTGTGGTACGTGGGACCGATTTTGTCCTTTCCCCATTATCTCGTATGCGGTTTAGTCCCCAAACTAACGGTGGTTAGTCAAAACTTAACGAAACATGATGAAATGGTGGATTTCTACTTCTTGACTCAAGCGAGACTTAGAGTGATATAAGTTTGATCCGATGTGTTCAGAATGGGGTGTCTACAGAGCCCCTCGTCGACAAGTCTTATGAAAGAAGTCATGTCGACGATAGAAATGACATCATTCTAAACATCGGGATGGTCGGGCCGCACGGCTTCCTACGTATCTCTATTGGAGAATCGAGACCTTAACGTAGTTCGAGCTCCAAAACACGAAAAGTTTGCTTTAGGTATTTTGAAAATCGGGGAGATTTTGTTTTTGAAAAGGTAAATTCATACTAAGGAATCAAATCGGGACCCAATTCTGAATATACACTGTACGTACGAAGATTTCGCTGTTTGGGCTCAGAACACTGCGAGGAAATATGTTAGAAAACAAAGGCTTACATGTTCGGTCCTTTGAGTCCTATCGGTTTTGTGACGATTCGCACATGCAGGGTTCCGAATCGGGCTTTTTGTTGTTGAGGATGACGATTCACTGTTTGGGCATTGAATCGGGCTTTTGATTTGACGATCCACTTGTGTAGGCGTTGGATCGGGCTTTTGTGATGATGATCCACCTGTCTGGGCATTGGACCGGGATTTTGATTTGACGATCCACCTGTCTGGGCATTGGACCGGGCTTTTGTGATGACGATCCGCATGCGGGCGTTGGGACGGGGCTTTTGTGATGACGATCCACACTGTGCAGGCGTTGGACCGAGCTTTTCTTTTGATGATTCACCTTTACAGGCTCTGAATCATGTGGTGAGTTGATTTTTGGATTACTTGGTTTTCGGGCGACTGGTGCCGTACCGGGCGATCATGCGTATGTCACGTTTGGCTCGTTCTGTGACTCGCGGTGCCGATTTTTCCACGTTTCCTTGCTAGTGTATCATTTCCGAGGGTAAATGTGTCAAAATTTTGAATTTTGACATTACGTAGACGCTTATTGTCGAGGACAATTTTGTCAATTTCCAGAAGGCATATCTCGCGCGAGATAAGATATACCGTGTGGGATATCCACTGTCGAGGCAATATATAACAGCAGCTGCTGTTTTAATTTGAAACATTCTTTTCAAATTCCCTCCCTAGCTCGAGCCAAGGCAATTTTCTCTGCAAATTTTCGTGAGTTGCTTGTTGATTCCTCCCTCCAAACAACTCTCAATCCTTCCTCTCTCCAGAATCAATGGCTCAAGAGAGAAAGAATCCGATTTTGGGGAGTTATTTGCTTGGGAAAGATTATCCTCGCGACGACCTCACCTTCGATAGGGACGCGCATATCTCCACTGCTGTTCGGGAAGGTTTGGTAAGAGCTTCTCTCTCAATTCTTATTTCTTACATTGCATTGAATTTGAACTCATGCTTTTCTTTGATTTCAAATTCCATCCATGGCAGTTTTCCTTTGCCTTTTGCTTAGAACTTGATTCTACCTTGCATGCTTCATTTTTTTTGTTGAATTTGTTGGATGCTTGTTGTTGCATTGTGTGCGTATGAGTCCCCTACATATCATGGATTGTAGGAGGGGTTGATTCGGATCATCAATCGCATCTTTGGGCAAGCTTTTCTTGTGCGCATGCCAAGTGTTCGATGAAATGCCTCAATGAGAATTTTCTTCTATTCCTTTGAATTTCTGACACGGAATGATTTCTAACATTGCCCTTTTTGCTTTTCCTCTGTTTTGCAGTCATATAGGCCGACGAAAAATTGCCGTGGGAGCCCAAAACTTGCTAGAGCCTTGTGGGACTCAAGATCAAGGACCTTGAAGGGGTTCGAGATAGGATGGCCCAAATGGGGCTTCTGACTTTTGTTGATAACCTTCAGGGGATAAGACGTACTCCCCAAGTCCTTCAGGCGATCAGGGAAAGGTGCTGGGATACTACCCATACCGTGCATTTGCGCTTCGGGGAAGCCACTATGACTCCGACGGACTTCCTTGCTATCACGGGGCTAGAGTTCGCCGGCGAGCCCCTTCCGAAGACTGCGGGTTATAAGCCTGCGGGCCCTACTATGTGGAGATAGTTGATCGGTTTCATCCCTAACAAGGTTAAGGGATTTTCTGCTGAACTATCCCCTCTTCGTGGTCAGATTGAGGATTATGCTCTTAAGACGAATGTGAACACTGATCGATTGGTGCGAGGTGCATTCTGGTACATTCTTTCTGAGACCATCTTTGCGAATCACTCTTTTACGGCCCGTCTTTCTCTTTTGGGTTTGTTGGTGAATTTGGATGAGGTGAGTGCCAATGATTGGGGCTTAGCGGGGCTGGCCTTCTGTTATCACGCCATGGACGAGGCGTGTAGGCACACCAAGGATACCCTATCGGGGTATTCCTATGCTTGGGAAGTATGCTCCCGACTCTGTCTCTGTCTTTTATATATACTCTTTGTCTGTATTTCTTACTGAATCTATTCCGTTTTCTTTTACAGATATGGGGCTACGTTGTCTTCGAGCTGTACAAGTTTGAGCTAGACAGTCCGAACCCTCTGTTCCCGGATATCAAGAGGTGGAGCCACCCCAATCGAAGCGTTGATGAGGAGGAAAATCGGAGTGGACCCTATCGGTCGCGAGAGATGCGGGCCATCTTTGGACACTTTTGAGTATCAGCGGCTAGGCCTTTATCCATGGACCCTGTTGGAGCGGGAGGTCCATCGTGCTTGGGATGCCACAGCGATGCAGAGGATGTTGGCATCTTTGGAGGGGGATACTATGTATCTTGGCGAGCGAGTCTTCCCATAGCATGGCCGGGGTAGACTGTCATATAGGGTGCCAGCGGATCCGCCGAGGGCGATGTACCCCACCCACTATCTTCCTGATGATGATTATGATGATCTCATGGTGGGTTGTGCGGCTACGACTTGTGTTGTTCGAGGAGCCTCCTATGCGGAGTTCTTGCCCTGACTGATGGGTCCCCTTCCGGCGGGTGCTAGGCGGTCATTCGCTCATGGTTTCGCCTCTGCCTCTGCCTCAGGTTTGTCAGCCCCTAGCACTTCTTCCCAGTTTGCTGGTTCTCTGCCCTTCGTGCCAGATTTCGGCCCTCTGAGCTACACGTATATGATGGGGAGTATGCCGATGATGGGCCACATCCCGACTCTGGATCATATTCCCGAGGGTTACCGCCTTCCGCCCGATGTCTCCTCGGTATGTTTCTGTTCACATTATCTCTCGTTTCACGTATTCGTCCATATAAGTGTATATGTCCGACTTCATCTGAGCATTTCTTTTCTTTTGTTTTCAGGTCACTATGTCCGCGGTCGATTACAACCGTGGAGCGACCAAGATGGCGGGACTGATGGCCTTGGTGTCGAACCTGTCTGAGAGGCTATTCCAGAAGGCTTCTTTGGCGGCTTCGACGGTGGCCTCTGCGGTGACTCCGACTTGTGGAGCCAAGAGGTCGAGGAGGGATGGTAGCCCCCGTGGTGGTGATGGCGGAGGTGCCGGCGGCTCGGGTGACCTGATGGCTTGACCCCCCTTTTCTCCCTGTTTATTTCTCTGATGATTTGTACATATTGGCCGTGTGGGCCCGGAAAATTTTTCTTTTTCTTTGGTACCTGTTAGTAAGTAAGTAGGTAGCACAAAACATGGTTTTCTTAATTCCTAATCCTAGGTTTAATTAGTTAGTTTTTAACTTTCTCGACTTTCCGTGGTTGGAAATGGAATGGCCATCTAGGCCACAATTTTGAGCTTAAATTTGGTGTTGCACTACATGTTATGAACTGTATGCGCAGGTTTTTTCGAGACTTGCTTCGCCAAGTCGGGGCTAGATTATTATTTGTACAGAACTGTTGTTGTTTTGCCGTGGCGATGTATCGCGCGGGACAAGGCATCTCGCGCGAGACACGCTACCCAAGCAGAATCCTCTTCCTTCTTCGAACAGGATTTTGTCAGTTTTCCCTATAAAAACACCCTTTAGTCCGGCCAGATAACACATCCTAGCCTTTCAAACTCTAGAGATATTACATTAGGGTAAAGTTCTTGTCTTCTTTTTCAACCACAGTGATCCATGGCTTCCAAGGAGATCTCCCCGAATGATTGTCGATGATTTTTCTTTATCGTACGAAGTGGTTGAATCTTTCAAGCAAGCATCGAGATTTTGTGAGGTCGTTTCGCAACCGATCTCGCAATAGGTTTATAGCAGAATTCGGATTCAAAAGCCTTTTCACCTTGAAGAACCTACAACCGGATAGGAATCTCTTGCAGGGTGCCGCTCGATTTTGGGATTCCTCTGTCCATCTTTTCAATTTTTCTTTGAATGAGATGGTGCCTACTGTGGAGGAATTTGCCATTATCTTAGATATGCCTTTGGTGGTGAGATTGCTTTGTTCCCAAATACAATAGGAATCATTCGAGAGGCCTTGAATGAATTGCTAGGGATCCCCTTGATACTTGCTATAAGTTGGTTCACCGTGCGGAGTGCGTAGATTATTCTTCTTTTCTGGCGATTCGGCGGAGATTCGAGATGACGATGCCTTTCGTGTCTACAAATGGAACTTTACGGCCCTTTCTCTTTTTGGAGATGTTTTGTTCACGTGCGGGGATGGCTTGGTTGACTCCCAATTGGTGGAAATTGTTACGCGAGGCTAGGAAACGTTCTAGGTACATTATTTTGCTTATTTTGGGTGAAACCACTGCATGGTCTTGATGAGTGCATAGGACCGGTGCCATGACTCAAGGAGTCCTCTTTTGTTGACTATTTGGGTTAGGGAGCATCTCAAGTTGGTAGGTCCCCGTTGGAATATTCCCCGTTCACGTATCATACGCGAAAGTTGCGATCAAGGATCTCTCGGTGGATGAGTGGGGTGAAGCGATCTGCGAAGGCTATGCTTCTTGATATTCTTTGGTGTCCACCTTATTGGAGATTGAACAAGTATGTTGCCAATACCGAGGGTTTTGACGGGGTTGTTCTTCCGGGTATGCGAGATTCCTCCTTTTATTTTCCCAAGCGGGTGCTCAGTCGGTTTGGTCGGCGACGAGGACACTTATTTTCGAAGGGGCCTCTCGTGATGTGTCTTATATTGGTGTAGAGTTTGCGCGGGTGCTAGCTCAAGCACAGGGCGAGGGAACTAGTCGGGATCGCTGGTCAAACCTTCAGACTTTTGATGCAAGCGTCTTCTTATCTGACAAGTATTTGGATTGGTTTCTTCATACCGGTCACCCTAGTGTGGAGAAGATTGATGATCTGCGTCTTTTACTGTTAGGGGATTCTTTTGTAGCTAGCAGTATTTTGCGAAGGAGCGAGGCTCAGTCTGACCACCGCTAATGTACGGGTGATCCAACTCAGGATTTTCTTGATGGGGATTGGTACGAGAGGCTAGGCAAAGGGATGCCTGGAAAGACGCAAGCTTTAGATAGGCCCAATGTATTCAAGAGGCTTTCGGAGTCCGTCTTTACTCGTCTCGAGGGATGTTCTACTTCGAAGGGTCCAAAGCGCAAGAGGGATCACGAAGATGGTGGTGATTATGTCCGCCGGCCTACCAAGTCAATGAAAGGCTAGATCTTAAGGAGTACCAAGAGATTGCTTTGATAGATCAATAGTTTTATTTTATTAGTATTTTTTTCAAGATTGTTAGCTTAGCAAATTAGTCATTGTGGTTAGGATTTCTCTTTTGTCATTAATAAAATGCATTCGATTAATAAAAGGACAAGATTAAATTTATTTATTTGATTAGACCGAACCCGAAGGCTGCCTACATTCCTCTTTTACAGCAATTAAATAAGAGGCTCAGGTCTAACGTAGTTCATTTTTGAGAAGAAAAAAGGACAAATACGGCTTCAGGCCGAAGGGTAATCTCGCGCGAGACAAGGCCCCCTTTTTTTTTATGCACACCCTTTCTTTTGCCTAGGCGCCCTTAGGGTTTTCAACCTAGCGGGCTTCTTTTCTCGTGAAAGCTCTAATTTTTGCCTAGGCCATCCCCTTTGGGATTTTCAACCTAGCGAGCGATTTTCTTTTTAAGAGGCCAAGTCATGCGAAGTATTTCTTGAGCTTGTCCATGTTGACTGGCTTCGGTAGCTGATCTCCATCTAAGTCTATCAGCTAAAGGGCTCCCCCAGAGAATATCTTCTTTACGATATAGGGTCCTATCCATCTTGGTCCCCATTTTCCTAGCGGGTTGAAAGGTCCAGGACGATGCTCACGGAGAACCAGGTCGCCCACTCTGATGTTCCTTGTCTTGACCTTTTTGTTGAAAGCTCTTGCCATTCTTCTTTGGTAGGCTTGGGTGTGCTCGGCCGCTTTCAGCCTCTTTTCGTCTAGCAAGGCTAACTCTTCGTATCTGCTTTCTAGCCAGTCGACTTCGTTCACTTGGTTTTCTAGGAGAACCCTTAGTGATGGTATTTCCAGTTCTATTGGTAAGACAGCCTCCATTCCGAATGTGAGGGCGTAGGGAGTCTCTCCTGTGGTCGTTCAGACTGAAGTGCGGTATCCCCACAGTGCGAAGGGTAACTTGTCGGGCCAGTCTTTCCCAGTGATTGCCATTTTTCTGATGATGGTTTCGATTGTCTTATTTGCGGCTTCAACTGCTCCATTCGTTTGAGGCCTGTAAGGAGATGACTTGTGCCTTGTGATTTTGTATTCGGTCAGGAGGCGATCGGTTTCCTTCTCGAAGTGTGAGCCATTATCGGATATCATCTCTTGCGGGACCCCGTATCGGCATATGATGTTGTGTTTGATGAACTCTGCAACCTTTCTAGCATTCAAAACCTTGTAGGAGGCGGCCTTGACCCATTTAGTGAAATAGTCGATGGCTACTAGGACGAAGCAGTGCCCATTGGCCCCTGTGGGTGTGACCTTTTTAATTACATCTATCCCCCATGTCGAGAACGTCCAAGGAGAAGTCATAGGGTACAGCAAGGAAGGCGGTGCGTGCTAAAGGTTGGCGTGCATCTGACACTTATGGCACTTCTTGACCATTTTGGTACAGTCGGCTTCCATGGTTAGCCAAAAGTACCCTTGTCTGATGATCTTTTTGGCGAGCACGTTTCCGCTCATGTGGGTTCCACATATGCCTTGATGAACATGATCCATTATTTCTCAGGCCTCTTCCTCGGTGGCACAAAGGAGGTTTCTTGAATAGATGGCCAGCAATGATGACGTAATTAGCGGCCAACCTCTTAAGGGCGATCTGAGTCTTCTGGTCTGTCTCAGGTGGGATGGTTCCATCTAGGATGAAATGACAACTATCATGGTACCATGGTTTCTCTTCGGAGTTCTCAACAATGGCACATTCGGATAACCATTTGTCTTTGCAGTCATGGAGATCTATAATGGCGCAGTAGGCAGGAGTTGCACGCCGTGTTATTTTGAAGGGTTTGACTGCCTTTCCTTTAGGGATTTCGACCAAGGAAGCGAGTGTGGCTAATGCATCCGCGAACCAATTTTTGTCTCTAGGAAGATAGTGGAACGAGACGTCCTAAAATTGTTGCGCCAACTCTTGGAGGTGGGCACTGTATCTTTGAAGGGTTGGATCTTGGATCCTCCACTTCTTCAGTGTCTGATTGATGATTAACTGGGAGTCCCCAAATACCTCGAGTTCGGTCACGTTGCGTTATAGGGCTGCCTCAAGCCCCGCTATACAAGCATCATATTCTGCGGTGTTGTTGGTGGCGTCAAAGTCGAGACGTATTCTATACTCAAGATATCTTCATCAGGGAATTGCGTGTCTTCCCCCTTCGCTTCGTCACAAGGAAATTCGGCCAACTGATCTGCGAATACACTCCCCCTGATGGATTTCTGAGTGACGTAAGTGATATCATATCTCGCGAGCATGAAGTACCATTTGGCCAATCTCGAAGACAAATTTGATTTGTCTAGGATATATTTCAACGGATTCATTCTTGCAATGAGACGAACCGGGAAGGCTTCCATATAGTGCTTTAGTCTTTGTGATACCTAAACAAGAGCGGCCCAAGATTTTTCGAGTGGAGAGTAATTGATTTCGCTGCCTTGGAATCTGCAGCTGACGAAATATATGGCATTCTCTGTGTGTGAAGCAGGTTGTTCTTGAGCGAGCATAGCCCCTAGCGCGTTGTCAGTAACTGTGAGGTATAGCTTTAAGGGATTTTCCTTGTGTGGTGGAACCAGGATGGGTGGGGAATTTAAGTACTGCTTAACTTCCTCGAATGCTTCTTGACATTCTTTGGTCCATTCTTGCGGTGCGTTTTTCTTAAGTAGCTTGAAGATAGGATCGCACATTGTAGTCAGTTGATTGATGAATCGACTGATATATTGGAGTCTGCCCATGAATCCTTTTACCTCTTTCTGCATTCTGGGTGGAGGCATGTCTATGATGGCTTTTATTTTGGTGGGGTCTGCTTCTATGCCACGCTCGGTGACCATGTACCCTAAGACTTTCCCCTTGACCACTCCGAATGAGCATTTGGCGGGGTTGAGTCTCATCTTGTGTTGTCTCAGTCGATTGAAGAATTTTCTGAGATCTCTGAAGTGCTGATCATCTGTCCCCTTTGAGTGAACAATCATGTCGTCCACGTATACCTCTATTTCCTTGTGGATCATGTCATGGAATAGTGTCGTGACTGCCCTTTGGTAAGTATCCCCAGCGTTCTTGAGACCAAACGGCATGACCGTGTAACAGAACGTCCCCCAAGATGTGGTGAATGTTGTTTTGTGCTGATCCTCCTCTGCCATGAGGATTTGGTTATACCCTGCGAAGCCGTCGATGAATGAGCGAACTTCGTATGTGGCTGTGGCATCGACCAACATGTCTATGTTTGGTAGTGGGAAATCATCTTTAGGGGATGCCTTGTTCAAATCTCTAAAATCGACACAGACCCGTATTTTCCCATTCGACTTGGCTACTTGTACCGTGTTTGCTAGCCATTCCGGATACTCGATCACTTTGATAAACCCCACGTTCAAGAGTTTCATGATTTCTTCTTTTACTTGCATTGACAATTCCGGCTTGATTCTGCGTAGTTTCTGTTTGACTGGCTTGGCGTTGGGTAGCAGCGGTATCTTGTGCTCTACAATAGACTGATTCAACCCAGGCATATCTTTGTAGGACCAAGCGAAGACGTCGACATATTCTCTGAGGAGCTGCGTCAAGGTTTCTCTGTCTTCCCCCTTGAAGAAGCTGCCAATCTTTGTTTCTCTGGGGTCTTCTGTTGTCCCGAGATTAACCGTTTGCATTTCCTCATCGTCAACGGGGCCATTCTTTCCACAACGACCTACTTGCTTAGCTAATTCTTTTAAAATTTGTTCATTTTCTTGATCTATCTCATCGTATGATTCATTATTAATGTGTTCGTTATATTGATTATTATTAGTTAATTAATCATTCACGATGTTAGCAATCTCAGGGTACTCGGAAAGATCAAAGTTTTCATTAAGGAAGTAAGGGAATACATGTTCGGCCATCGCCTCGATTTCCTCTTGAGTGAGTTCATCAGAGGTGGAGCCTGCTTCTAATGTGAAAGTTGCAGGGCCTATCTTCCTGCGGGGATGGGGAGTGCAACCAAGCTCTTTGATCATGAAGTCTTCATCAACAACTGGTCCTCCGGTGACGTGCCAGTTTAGAATTGGCTCGTCACATTTCTGTATTAGTCTTGTGTAATCAATAGTTGGAGCGTCCCCCTTGGAGATTGCATGGATCTGGCTGTCTTCTAACCAGAATAGGTCTTCAAACTGTCGCAACATGTCTTCTCCCAACACAAAGTCCCATTCACTTGTCAATTCTGCCTTCGTGCCCCCCAAATCCTTAGGGATTAGTGAGACGGTCTCTGTTTCATCTGGTGAAGCATCACAGTCGCTGAAGATTTCAAAGCCTGGTTGGCGCTTTCCTTTATCGTCAGTCCATGGTTCTGAAAAGATAAAGTAGGGAATGCTTTCCCCTTCCCGGACGAAGTAGCCGTTGAGTGTCTTTCGATATGGCTCGAGGTTGCAATTTCTGACTTTTGGGTCATTGTGGCCTTTGTATGCGGTTCCTTCCCACTTGATTTGAGTGAAGTCCCACTCTTCATCGTTATCTCCATCATGGATGGAAGTGATGTATCCTAGGCCATGCTTTGTGTGTGGTGAGGGAACCGGTGGTGGTTCCATTATCCCTTGCAAGTGTTTTCCAAGTCCCAAGCCAGGGAAGTATCCTTTTGTTTGCATCATTCTCCAAACAGGAAGGTTTCCAGAAAACTGAAGTGCCTTGGAGTAATCATTTTCGTTGCAAGTTTCTATGACGTTCACAGTGCTTACTTTCTCGATCAAACAAGTAATCAGAATTGAAAAGGAAAATACTGACTAACTATTGTTGAAAAGCAAACTTGATACTCTTGCCCACAAATGAAGTCTTTAGGCAAGTAGTACCCGACTAAACTAAACTAGACTACCAATTGTTTCTTTTGCAAATAAAAGTAAATGACTGAAAGGAAAAAAAAGATTTCATTCCTCTAACTCTTCCAACTTATGGCACCTCCGCTAGGAGCAATTTTGACGAGACCGCTGTCAATTAAATCTTGGATTGCATTCTTCAGGTTGAAACAATCATCGGTGTGGTGGCCATAGCATTGATGGTAGAAACAGTAGAGGTGTGGAGCTCGTCCTTCTCTCTTGGGTATGTAACCTTCCATTGGGCTCATCTTTCCATCCTTGCGAAGACTTCTGAAGAGATGACCGAGAGAGATATTTCCGATGTCGGAGAAGACCCTACCCTTCCTTCGCTTAGCCATTTGATTGTGGAGGTCTCGAATATGGTTCTCGTAGTGTTGCACGAAGACGTTGTGGCGAGACTGATATTCTGCTTCCATTTGCTCCTTGAGGTCACGGTAAAGAGTATTGAGGCAATACTTGACCCTCTCATCAATGTCATCTTCAATGTGGGCTTCGAGAGTGATACACTTTTGGGTCACAGCCTCGAGCTCGCTTTTGACCTCATCAAGTTCTTCAATCAGCATCTTTGTCTTGTCAGCTTGGATGGATTCTTCCAAGTTGTGCCATGCATCGTTGTTGTCAATTTGCTGCAGGGCTTTGGCGAGTTGAGCCTTGATGTCACTTATCTCTTCTTGCATAGATGATTGCCCGCTGTCGGAGCCACTTTCCATCTTCCGGAAATCTCTAGCAATGCGGGTGGAAGGTAAATCAAAAGCTTCTCTCCACCCTCCCACATGTTCCATCTCAGCGACAAGGGCCTTGGTCAAATCTTGCAGAGTGTGTTGCTCAAGGTCCTTCTTGGTGATGACATGCTTTTCAGTAGACATTGTGTTGGGAGTCTTGAAATTGAGTAGCATCGGAAAACTGACAGAAGAGATGCAGAGATGTCGTCAGGATCAAATCTAGCCCCAACGAGTCGGAAGCAGGCTTAAACGGTTCAGGCTCAGTTACAGCAAACAGAGGCATTATCTCGCGCGAGACATGTAGTCCCGCACGAGACAATCACACGGAAAGTCGATTTTTATTAATCCTAATTTTTTTTTTTGGTCGAAACGGAAAATCCGTTTTGAGGGGTTTCTAAGGCCTTTATCAGAACCTAACGACTAAGCAATCAATCCGAATTTTGTAAAACAAAGCCATGTAAGATCGTTTTTAAAGGATGTAATTTTTTTCCTTTTAAGGGACTTCCGAAAGGGTCATTTCGAAGGGACTTTTTTCGAAGGGACTTTTCCGAGGGACTTTTCCGAGTCCTTCTTTATTGTCAATTTTACATGGCTTTATTTTGGTCAAAAACAGGAAAAAATCACCAAGTCAAACCGACCGGTCACGGAGTGATCCTAAAAAGGCAATCTACATGAAAATGTGGCGATGCAGGGCTGGAAGGCTAGGCTCCCCGCGATATAACAATCTAGATTGATTGAATACGCGGAGTGGGATGATCCAACTTCGGAGAGACCGGCGACTAGGTGGTTACCGTTATCCGTCCTTAGTGTGGGTCCCGGGTTTATAGAGGGTATGCAGTGCAATGAAAGATATATCATGAGTGCGCGTGTGTGATAGTCAATCTAGGTGATAGATAAAATAGAGATTTTTTTTTTGAAAATAAAAAGGAAAACAAATAGTGGCCGCACCAAGTGGTTGCCTACGTTTCTCCCAATTTAGGAAGACTCAGGCCGTCGTAGTTCCAAATAATGAGAGAGAAAGAGAGAATTACAACTCCCGAATCCCCAATGGACCGGACTTTAATAAAATAAAATCCAATCACACGCAGTTTATAAGTAACAATCAATTATTTAACTAAAATACGGATTCGAGTTCGACATCTTAAGGGAGGCCTTAAGATGAGGGAACTCTGCAGATAATGAATTCTGGGATCCCCCTTGCGTGTTCGACTCTCGACTTGGACTATGAGATGAACAGGAAAAAACCAGAAAACAACAGATTGCCGAAGCGATATCTCGCGCGAGATAGGATATCTCGTGCGAGATATGCCTGATCTGAGAACAGAAAAATGAATTTAATTAATTTTTTTTGAAAACCTCTCTTTTAATTTTGACGCAATTTTAAGCCTCTTAATTTTATGTCCCCAGCAGAGTCGCCACTGTAGCGTTGTGAAGGATTTTTTGAGTCGCCACATATATTATTCATTTGGAAAACATAGAAAAACCATTTTTTGAAAGAGATTTGGGTTCGGGGCTTAGGTTATGAAATGGGAAGGTCAAGGAGCACCCATTCCACCCAATCCGGAGATCGGTCTTGCTAAAGAAAAGAGAGGTTTTCGAAAAAGAAAAGGGTTTCAAATAAAATAAATAAAGATCCATTTAACTGGGTTAAACGGAATGTAGGATCGATTACTTCGAGACCATCCCCATGATTTAGGGAGGCTCTAGTCCGATCCTAGATTCTATGGATTTATACCACTCTAATAATCAATTAGAAAGGGATTTAGGGGTTACCTTGCGTGGGGTGATTCAAGCAGAAGTTTGACTCAAGTTTAGAATCGAATCTTGACGCGGACAGAGTTTCGCCTCAGTCCTTGACTCGGATCTTGATGTTTGTTTTATCAACAAGGTTGACAAACAAATTTTGAGGTGAGTTTAGGGGTGATTTCACAGGAATCTTTCAAGGAGAGAAACCAGTAAAATGTGTGGGAATCGTGGTCCTCTGAACCTTGGAAGTCACCAAGTATTTATAGGTGTTAGGGAGGTAGAGGTAGAGAGATAAAACACTCCTAGGAAGGTTCCAGACTCCAAAATCATTGGTTGGCCGGATGGATAAAGTTTTATCCCGAAAAGAGGTTGAAATCGACGAGGAAACTGTCATCTGCATGCTGCAGAATGACAATATCTCGCGCGAGACACGCCATTCCGCGCGGGATATTGTGGTCTGTGGACAGTTCTGTCCTTTCCCCGTTATCTTGTATGCAGTTTAGTCCCAAACTAACGGTGGTTAGTCAAAACTTAACGAAACATGACGAAATGGTGGATTTCTACTTCTTGACTCAAAGCGAGACTTAGAGTGGTATAAATTTGATCCGATGTGTTCAAAATGGGGTGTCTACAGGAAGTCATATTTGGGACTAGCCTTGTTGAGGTCTCGGAAGTCTACACAAACCCGTACCTTTCCATTTGCTTTTGTGACCGTTACGATGTTTGCCATCCAAGTCGGATATTCTATCACCTTGATAAAGCATACCCGTAGGAGTTTCTCAATCTCTCCCTTGACCTGTAAGGACCACTCGGGCTTGATCTGCCGCAGTTTCTGCTTGATCGGCTTTATCTCTGGATCCAAGGGTATCCGGTGCTCTACAATAGATGTGTCCAACCCATGCATGTCTTTGTAGGACCAGGCGAAGACATCTACAAACTCTTTGAGCGGCTCGATCAGGGAATCCCGCTCCACTCCGGAGAAGAAGCTACCAATTTGCATTTCTTTGGGCTCCTCAGCTGTTTCCAGGTTCACCGTTGTCAATATCTCATCGGCAGCTTGGGCCCGGCTTTCCTTTTGCTCGTAAACCTGCTTTGAATTATTTTCTAAAAATTGTTCATCTATTAAGTCTGCATTATCTTCGATTGATTCTGGCTTAATTATTTTTAAATCTTGATGCTCATTTTTTGTTAAGCGTTCAATCGTTAGATTTGCAATCACGGGATACTCGGAAAGATCGACCATTTTATTAAGAGCGAATGGGAAAACAGTGTCTACAACACGACGACGGTCTTCGGTCGTGAGGACGTCAGACCTATCGAAGGACTCAAACTCGATTACAAGGGATTCAGAGGAATGACTCAAGACATGGGGGACAAACTTAGACACAGAGGGACTGGGACGAGGCTTGAGCCCAAGTTTCTTGATCATAGTCTCCTTGTCAGCGACCGGTCCCTGGAATGAAGTCCAATTCTGTAACGGCCTCTCTGCAACTGTCTCGAACATGCTCGAATCCACAACTGGCCCCTTCTCAAATTCAAGCATGGCTACTACATCATCATCTGAAGAAAAGTCGATCAAGTCCCGGGGATCTTTAGAAACAACAAACCCTTCTACAGGTACCTCTACTGTATGCATGCCGCTTTCAGGCTCTGACAGCCCCTGATCTCCGAATAGATTTGCCAAATCACCATCCATGTCCACAGGGTCAGCACCGTAGATCTTGTGTATCACAGGCTCATCTAGAGCAAGTTTCACAAACAGATTGACATAATCGAGCCCCCAAAAGTGGTAGTTGTTCTCATATGTAGCAGTAACGCCTAGTCTCCTGGGCAGGCTGACGAACATTTCCTTCATCGGGTTTTGGCTTGTGGTAAACTTTCGTATCATCTTCACCCTCTCTTCCATCTGACTTAGCTTTGGTTCCGGGTAAATGAACATTTCCCCATCCTCCTTGACAAAGTGCTTGTTTAGAGACCAGCTATAAGGGCGCATGTCAGGCTTCTTGTATCTCTTGCCGGCAGCTACGGTCATCCGCTCTTTAAATGCTTCTGCCTTATCATATGCTTTGTCCTCTCCAGTCACAACATATCCCAGGCCTCGCCTGTTTCTCTTGGGTTACGGCATTTCAAGCTTACACAGCCCTTGTTGTCGCTTTCCTAACCCCAGGCCCGGAATGTAGCTCATGCCTCTCATCATTTTCAGTACGGGAGGAATCTTGTCCGAGGAAGTTGTCAGATCAATAGTGCAGACCTACCCTTTCGGCTTTTCGATCGTGAAACCACTAAGCATCAGAATTTCTTGGTCAAGCTTGATTTCCATTACCGGCATAGTGTTGGTGCTGGTCTCCCCAATAGTGACGCTATCCCCGTAAATGGTTATCAATACCCCATCCTCTACAAACTTCAAACATTGGTGGAGGGTGGAGGCTATCGCTCCGATCTCATGTATCCATGGCCTACCCAATAACGCCGAGAACGTGACAGGAATATCGATGACCTGGAATTCCACTGCCATCTCCTTTCCCCCAAATAACAGATTCAAAGAAACATTCCCCAACACTGCTCTGGAGGTCAAATCGTAGGCTTTTATAGTCTAGTTGGATGGCTTAAGGCTTTGTGCATCAATGTCTAGCATGCTCATCATCTTTGTAGGAAGCACGTTCATAGTCGACCCGTTGTCCACCAACACATGGGAAATTCGACTCCCCTCCAAGGGCACGGTGATGTGCAGAGACTCGTTGTGTTTTGAATCGTAAGAGGGAAAATCTAGATCTGTAAAAGTAATAATGTTCCCATACTGTGCTATTCCGATCAATTGGCATGCCTCATCTGGAGTGGCATTGACGGACACCTTGGTTTTGGATAGAGCCTCTTCTAACTTTAGCTTGTGGAGGTAAGAAGATGTGAGCAGGGACCATAAAGAGATATTAGCCTGAGTTCTCTTCAATTGCATCAAAATCGGGTCCTCTTGGATTTCTTCATTTCCTGTTGATCTGTAGGGATCTCGAAAGGCCTGGGGGTTTGAAACCGCAACTCCTTTGCCCTGTCCAAGTGGATCAGCGCCGTCTGCTCCCAACATTCTACCTGACCGTGTCAACAAGTTAACCTCTTGATTATCTTCAACCACAAAGTTTCTACTAGCCTCTTTAAGTTCTGCCAGCGTAAGTAGAGCGGAGCGAGTGCTATATGGCCACGCTGCTTGTCTTATCTCATTCATGGACAACGGTGCCTCCAATTTAGCTGCTATCCTGAGCTCCTCCAAAGAGATTGGGGACTCTTTGGGAACTACGGAAGAGATAGCGTTGACAACCAAACGCTCTTCATTTTCATCGTAATCAGCAGCATTATTTAAATCATACAAATCATCAAGATATAAGACGTAGCAAAAGTTGTCTTTCATTTCATTGAAACAAGGATTTACATTATTCATGACTTCATTACAATCACCACTAGCTTTTCCATTTATAGACTCTTCAAACTCTATTACATTCATGAAATAATCTTGACCAAAATCGATGAGGTTCACATTGTTGCTGGGCAGAGGGTTGTTGACGACATTGGGACGAGGGGACTTTTCGATCTTTTTCTCATCAACAAGGCCTTGGATAATCTTCTTGAGTGTGAAGCATGCATTGGTGGTGTGTCTCGCGTACTGATGGAACCGGCAGTATTTGCTTGTGTCGAGATTGGGATTAGGATTAAGAGGACTGTAGTTGTCCAAGGGCTTGATCATCCCGGTCCTGAGCAATCCATTGTAAACCTCTTCCATGGTCATTCCCAAGTCATCGAACCTTCATTGCTGCTTCGGCTGGAATCTTCCGCCACTATGCCCATTGTTACCTCCTTACAGATTATTGACGCTGCTGTCCTTGACCACTTCTCTTCCTTTGGGTGCCATTGCAGAGACTGGGTTGGGTGCCCGGTATCGGAATCCTCCACTTCCGCTACTACCGCTAGCACTTGCACTTGGGGTGAGGTTATACAGCCTGTTCTCGCTTCTAGCGCCCATACCAACCATTTCCCTTAAATCTGGATACCAACCCTTTCCAATGGCCTCCCTTAACATAGGTTTCACACATGACAGGAAAATATCTTTCTGATCTTTAAGGGGGATCGGCTCCGACAGATCGTTGAGTTTGGCATTCCATCTCTTGTAGAACTCTGTGATCGACTCGTCATTTTTCTGAATGGTGCCCACTAGGTCGTCTCGGGTGGTACGCCACTCTAGGTTTCCTCTATACTTCTCCAAGAAAGTCTCGGTGATCTGGCTCCAGGTGGAGCGACATTCTTGCTTGAGAGCCAAAAACCAAGTGAGCGTCGGACCTTTCAAAGTCAGATGAAAATGAGAAGCCATAAACTCTGGTGTTCAACCCATCGCCCCCATCGTCATTACGTAGATATATATGTGAGTCTTTGGGCAGGCCGTACCATCAAAATCCATCTTTGGCATCTTGAACTTATGGGGAAGAGGTGTTACTTGAGCCGGGTCAACCACCTTGAGGCCACTGGAACCCACAGTCAATCTATCAATTTGCTGTTGCATTTGCCTTAATAAAGCTGTCACCTCCGGAGTCAAACCCGGAATCTGGGGGAAGCAGGAGCCACAGTCGAAGACGGCACAGGAAATTTCAGAGTAGATCTAATGGGCAAGGCGGCTGAGGGAAGACCGAAAGTACTGGGGATGCTGATATTGCTGTCCAATAGACTAACTGAGCTGGGAATCCTATTCCCATACATGTCGTACCCATTAAACTGAATACTGGGATTCTGTGGACCAAACTGCACTGATTGACCTCCAAACTGACCATGGGTAGAAAATCCGGTACTAATGCAGGGAGCTGAATATGGGGTGGAACCATACAGGTGCTGGGTGGAGGAGAACAAACTGCGGGCTGAGGGAAGTGCTTTGGAACTGCGACTGAGGATACTGCGGAATACTGTCCTGACAAATCTGGCTTCCTGACAGACGATACTGACCGTTCTGCTGCTGATTGGACTGACCATACTGATAACTGTCTGGATACATGCTGACCTGAAGTTGGGAATAGCTTCCTTGGAACTGGAATCCGTACTAAGTTTGAGACACTGGGGCGTTGGGGGCTGGTGAGGAAGTGAGATCAAAGAAGTTCGATGGTTGGCCACTGCTTTTGTTGAACCCATGCTGAGCAACTTGATTATGTGTCTGAGAGATTGGGAGAGGAACCCTTCCTTGGGTATTCATAGTCATTTCCGGAGATGGCATCCGATCAGGGCGAGGGGCATAACTCACGGGAGGAGGCATAGCATGGTAGTTGGGTTGAGGTGCAGAATGATGAGCAGGTTGAATAGGAGAAACAGATCTGATCCCGTTGTTACCCTCTTCGGTGATTTCTTCGTAAGAACCATCCTCTCGGTGGAGCACTGCGATTCCTCTGGCTCTCATCGCCTCGACAAAACGGGCGTGGGCTTCCTCCTCTCTAGCTTTGGAGTTCTGAGCCAACAAGCGTGATTCACATTCCCTAGCCAAAGCAGCTTCCGAAGTTACTCTCAACTCTTCTGCGGACATATCATTCAAACTCGGTTGACCCATCGAAACCGAACCTCCAGCAGACTGAGTAGCAAACACATCACCATTTCTGGCCATATCTGATTTTGAACTGACTGAAACCCCAGAAACTGTTTGAACTTCTTCAACAACACGGACCAGACGAGCTCCCGGAACAGAAGAGCGGATCCAACTCGCCGTAGCTGCAGGGGTAGATACGGGTTTATAAGGTGGTGGAGGAAGAAGACTTTGAGGAAATACGGGAGAGGGAAAGGAAAAGAGGGACGGACTCGCGCAAACAATTTATTTGTGTTCAAGTATAAATTGGTATTTTAAATCCTAAATGCGGTTGGGAAAGGATAAGCCTTTATTTACGCAAACTACACCTTGGGGAAACCTAAGGATGAAACATTTAAATTACACTAAATGCTTTGCTTTTGAAATTAATAATAAGTAATGATACCTAAACAAGACCTAACACGATGTGAGACGGACGAGTGTTCCAAATTTTTGGGGAAATTTGGGCAGCATAACGGGCATTCTCGAAGAATTTCCAAAAAAAATCCGGCATGACCTCTCGTCGGTGCATGGTGACAATGCGGCATAATCTCTCGTTAGAACACGTCACGAGAGTGACATGTCCTCACGTGAAACCATGTTGCATTAGCAACATGCCCACAAGGTGCAAGGTTTTGGGAAATGTATAAAGGCCTATTATAAATTTCAAAAACAATTCATTTTAGTGTGATTAAAAAACGTTGTATCCAAAAAAAACCAACCGTGGGTAAGGTTTAAGTGTGGCGCCACCTATAGCGCGCTAGTGGGATGGGTTTGACATTAGGCGCTCAAGCGTAGGCGAATATCATCACCGTCCGCGATGCCGTCAATCGCACCCGAGGGTTCTAAATCTATGTGGTGTAGTGTGCGGATGACTATTTTCCTTTATTTATGAAAAAACAAATTTTTTATTTTTATTTATTTATTTTTTGAAAAAGGAAAACAAAGGAGAAAACACACACACTCTCACAGGGGACAAGGGGTACAACAATCAACTGCGCAAATTTGATTCAAGGGACTGCCCTCAAACCAGCATCTGAAATTGTTCAGTGACCAATCCTGTCGCGTGACACAGGACAGCAAGGAACAAAGCTGTCGCACGACCAGAATAGTCACTGAACCAGAACTCTGCAAAATGAAATCAGCCCCTGCCCCTCCTTGGCAAGGGATAAAGCACAATAATAGAGCACAACAAAATGGCCACAAAAGACACACAAAAGGCTCACAAGTCTCATAATGCAATAAAATGCATGTACGACAAGAGATCATCAATGATGCACACAAAGATGCATATGTTGGATGTTTAATTAAATGAAAGTCTGACCCTCTTAATTTTTGAAAAACAGGTTTTCAAAAAGTGTCGTCCCCAGCGGAGTCGCCACTGAATGTACGCTCGCCGAAAAAAATATAAATAGGAGTTGCCACGCCGTTTTTAAGGAAACATTGAAAACCTTTTTGAAAGAGAAAATGGGTTCGGGGGTCAGGTTACGTGTTAGGAAGAACCGAGAGTTCACCCAACATGCCTCGTCCGTAGACGAGTCTTTCTATCTAAACATCCAAGTAATCCAAAAAACATGTGCAAGCAATGATAATGAACAAGTACGATAAACCTTGAATTTTATTGATTAGAAATGAGATCTACAACTTGTGAGCCATTTGGTTAGGGAGGCCACGTCCCGATTACAACAGATCAGAACAGATTACAAAGGAAATGGATCCCTGCAAATGGACAAGATGTGTCGCGTGACACATAGCATGCCTGGCTAGATGTGTCGCGTTACACAGGATCTAACCAGACATGATGTGTCGCGTGACACATAGTGTCCATCTGCAGAGACTTACAGATTTGAACACAGAAGCACCAACAATCAAAATAGATCCAATTATTTAATCAATTCAACTCCGAAATGAACAATTAACAACAATTCAACCAAGGGGGTGTGGATATGGAGAAATCCACACTCCCTTAGGATCTAAACACCAATTCCCACAACAATCAAACCATGAGCATTCAATTATACCAATCAACAATGTTAAACAGAGAGATTGCGATTGGGGTTCAGTAATCAAGACGGATGGAGTTTAATTACTGAACCCAAGGAAGATAAGATGATGTAATTATGAAAGTAGCAAGTTAGGAGAGAGAGAGAGATGGGATTGAGAGTGTTACCCTTGTTGATTCCACAAATTCTATACAAAGTTTGGTATAGAACCCTTCAACAGCTGCTTCTGGAACTGATTGAATTGAGGAGAGGTGGTTGGAGGTGGATCCAAGTAATGGTGGGTGGATTGGATTGAATTGAGGGGAATTGAAGGTGGATTTGGGTAGGAGAGAGAGGGAGGTGTTTTTAGTGTGTGTTACCAATTTTGGCAGAGTAACAGTATGTGAAAGTTGGGATCCATTTCTGAGAGGGGTAGGGTCTTATTTATAGGCTGCAGTTGATGGTCACATGGTATCGCACGACCTTCTGTAACCATTTTCCAAGCCTCGACGTGTCGCGTGATACAAGGTGTCACCAACTGCTTTTGGCACCAAAACCAGGTTTTAGAACATTCTGGGATAATACCCAAAAGGTCCAAACAAGTTTATTCCCTGCAGGTCCTTTAGCATGAGCAAAGTACCAAAAGGCACTTCCTTCGCAAGAGCTTATGGGATGTTTCCGGATGTCTCGGAATAGACCAAGAATTTACCAAAATGCCCCTTAATGCAATTTTATCATGTTAAAATGCATCTAAAAGGATAGCGAATTGGATTGGCGTACTTACAGGATGACTCCCCTAACAGTCAACCTTCGAACTATGACCAGCTTGATTCCCACCTGGGATACATAGGAATCCTTTCTCCAAAGGTCCAGCCATCCGATCTCACCATCATTTTCCAGCCATCCGCCGTATCCCCAGCCACTCATTGGGATTGGGTCTTTTCTTATCGACAACCTCACTTCTTCCGTAAGTGACGTTGCCGAGGGGCTCTGTAAGTATGCCAATCCAATTCTCGACCCTTTATAGGTGCATTTTAATATAATAAAATTGCAATAGGGGCATTTTGGTAAATTCCCATTCCATTCCAGGACTTCCGAAAACATTTCATAAGTTTCTTGCGAAGGAAGTACTTTTAAGTACTTTTCTCATGCAAAAGGACCTACAAGGAATAAATCAGTTTGGACCTCTTGGGAATTAACCTGGAATGTTCCAGAACCAGGTTTTGGCGCCAGAAACGGTTATGGGTGTGCTCAGTCGTGCGACATCTCGAGCCATGGAAAATGGACGCAGGAGGTCGTGCGACATACCTTAACCATCACCAACAGCCTATAAATTGAGCCCTGCACCTCTCATTTCAAGATCCCTTTTCCACTCCCTAAAGTCACTCTGCCCAAATTATGCCAGAATACCTCCCCTCTCTCCCAAAACACACACAACACACACCAATCCCCTCAATTCAATCCCTCTCTCTCGTCCAATTCACCCATCTACCTTTATACTTCACATCCACCTTGGAGCCTTCAATCCAGCACTCCACCTGTGTTTGGATCCCCATTCCAGCAGCTGAATCGAAGGTCTCTACACCTAACTTGGTGTAGAGATTGTGGACACTACAAGGGTAACAATTCCCCCATCTCTCTCTTTCATATTTGGTACTTTGCTTTGTCCATTACTCAATTTATGTTCCTTGGACTTGATAATTAGGCTCCATCCGCCTCCAATTATCAAGTCCCAATCGACATCTCTCTGTTTAACCTGCTTTGCTTGTTATTGTTCATGCTTATGATGTGATTTGGATTATATTGTTGCTTGTTCATCAAGGGAGTATGGATCTCCCCATATCCACACCCCCTTGGTCAATCTGTTGATGATTCGTGTTATTCTGAGTTGATTTAGTGTAATCATTGGATCTGTTTGGTTTTCTGTTGAAACTGAATTCAAATTGTAAAGTCTCTGCAGAAGGTCACATTATGTCACGCGACACATTTGGTCTCATCAGTCCTGTGTAGTGCGACATAACTAGCCATATGCAGAGACTGTCATTTCAGTTGTAATTTGTTCATCTAATTCACTTGTCACTCAAAATAGAGTGTGGATCCTCAATATTCACACTCATTTGAAGTGATTGTGTAGATCTCTGTTAATTTTGTGCTTAATTTTGTAAGACTTCTGCATATGATAATTTGTGTCACGCGACACAACCTGCCAAGCAGATCCTGTGTCACGCGACACCAGTTGCCACTCTGCATAAGTCATTTTCCCATTGTAACCTGTTCTCAGCAATGTAAGTGGGATGTGGCCTCCCACAGTAAAAGGCTCACAAGTTGTAACTCCCTCGTTGATCAATAAAACAAAGCACTTCTATGCATTTTGTCACATATCTTGTAATACACAATTTGCACACACTTTTGAATGTTTTGAATGTTGAACATAGAAAGACTCGTCTACGGACGAGGCGTGTTGGGTGAACTCTCGGTTCTTCCCAACACGTAACCTGACCCCCGAACTCAAATTCTCTTTCCAAAAAAGGTTTTCAATGTTTCCTTTAAAACGGCGTGGCGACTCCAAAATATCATATTTTTCGGCGAGCGTTCATTCAGTGGCGACTCCGCTGGGGATACTTGAAACTTGTTTTTCAAAAGTGGGTCAAACTTTCGTGTTTGTTCAACGTCCATTTCGTTCATTTGTTGTGTGCTTTGTTGTGTGACATTCTATGTGCCTAAAATGCATTTTATGTGCTTTGTTGTCTTTGTTCTCCATGTTGTCTGTGTTGCTGAGGCTTGGTGTTGATCTCTTGCTTGTGCTTGGAGGTTGGGGCTGGTTTGGCTTTTGTTCAGATTCTGGATGTAGGGCTCCTTATGTCACGCGACAGGACTGGCCTCATCAGTCCTGTGTAGTGCGACAAAAGTGGCCAATTTGCAGAATTTGATTTCTTGGTGCAGGTTGTGATTGTGGGTCAGTCCCCCATGATCAAATTATGATCCTTTGATTATTGTGCTCTGTTGGGAGTGTGTATTTTTTCCTTTTCCCCCTTTTCCAAAATAAAAAAAAAAGTAAAATACAAAAAAATCATTTTCGCAAATAAAGGAAGATAGTCAACCGCACACTACGTCACATAGATATAGAACCCTTGGGTGCGCTTGACGGCATCGCGGACGGTGATGTATGTCGCCTACGCTTGAGCGCCTGAAATCAATCCTATCCCCCTAGTGCATCATAGGTGGAGCCACACTTTTAAAGCTTACCCAACGGTTGGTTTTTGACACGCCATTTTTCAAATACACTAAAATGAATTGTTTCAAAATTTTTAATAGACTTTCATATCTATCCCAAAACCTAGCACGTGTGGGCATGTTGCCAATTCAACGTGGTTTCACATAAGGACATGTCGCTCTCACGACATGTTCTAACGAGAGATCATGTCGCCTTGTCAACGTGCACCGACGAGAGGTCATGCCGGTTTTTTCCTTGAATTTCTTCGGGAATACCCGTTAGGCTGCCCAAATTTCCCCAGAAATTGGGATTGCTCGTCCGTCCCATAAATGCTTCGGTTTTATTTAGGTATTATTGCCTATTATTAATTTTTAATCAATACATTTGGTGTATTTTTGGATGATGTGTCCCTAGGTTCCCCCGAGGTCTAGATTGCGTGAATAAAGGCTTATCCTTTCCCAACCGTTCTTAGGACTTAAAAGACACCGGTTTCTACTTGAACATTAATAAGATGCTTACGCGAGTCCGTCTCATTTCCCATTCTTCCCTCTCCCATACCTCCTCAAGGTTCTGTCCTCTACCACCTTATCAATCACCTCTCCGCCTATGCAGTCATGGCAAGTTGGGTGCGTACTCCTGCCCCGGCGCTCGTTCGATTTGTATTCCCGAGGCGGAAGCAGTTCAAGTGCCCGAGTGGTCTTCCATCTGATTCGGAATCCAAAATGCTCAGTGCAGAGAAGATTATGGCCAACCAGTCTGGAAGTTTGTATCCCATGGGTCCGCAGAGTACAAAGGGTGTGTCCATCGAAAAGTTGCGAGCTACCCTTGAAGCCGCTTTTCCTTGTGAACGGGAGGCCCGGTTGCTTGCTCAGATTGCTCAAGCTAAGGAAGACAATTTGTGAATGATAGAAAGATCGAGAAGGGTCCTCACCTCATCAATGTCAACGATGCTCTTCCTTCCATCCGGAGTTGATGCAGTCAATCAGTCTTCTTAGGTTCTAGAATGTCCCTTTCGGGCATCGAGTCTGTCAAGTCCAAGTTGGACCAGTTTTTGCTTTACAGTAATAAAAATCTTTAATTCTTTTCTTGCTAGACTCGAGACATCACTTGCACACCCACATTACGCTCAATTTAAATGGTTTTATTCTAAATGATCACTTGTGCTGCTCAATTACTAATCCATTGAAATGATTAATATTTAAATTGATCGGAGTGAGAAAATCAACTGACATCCTTCTCAAATTGGGGCTTATCAACTCCCCATCTCGTATCTCATATGCTCACACCTCTTTCATCATCCTCATCATCTCGTTACTCAATGAATTCGCATAAATCTTCCTCAATTAAGCTTAAGCAAGCAATGAAGACTTAATCTCGTTTAGATCATCCGGTAGGAATTGCGGTTGAAGCCTTTCACTCTAGGAAAGCCATTAACTCACCCTCACTAAACAATACCCTTTCATTTCAAGATCGGCGTGTTTTGAAATCCTGTTTAGTCATCATCTTTGCTCCATGCTAAGAGAAGTCCAAGCAATGCCAAGAAGTTAGCTTCAAGAGTCGGCGGTGCGTAAAATACTCAAGCCATGAAGGAAGGACAAAGATAATCCTCAACTCCTCAAGAGGCCTTCCAAGTTATCAAAAGAAGGATTTTAAATCCTCATAGTTCAGCAAGAATCCTCAACATCTCAAGAGGCTTTTCGAAAGAAGGTCTTTAGATCCTCACAATTCAGCAAAAGTTCTCGACTTCTCAAGAAGCTCTCCAATGTTCAAAAGGAGCCTGAATTCTCACAAGTTCACCAAAAGTTCTCAATAGCTTGGATTTTCTCTCACCAACACCTTCCAACCATTTCAAATCATCCTCTCGCTTTTAGAGGATATCCCTATTACCATTATCCTTGACCTTGGCAAAGCCAATTTTGACCTCTCATTCTTAGAGGCAATCGATTTCCTCACCTTAGAAATCTCAAACACATCCCTGAAAGCCAACCTCTCATCTTTAGAGGTTCAGTCAGCAAAAAGCCCAGTCGACCTCTCATCTTAAGAGGTCATGATGTTCCAAATCATCCGATGGCCGATCGAATCCTCGAAACCCGGATGTAGTCCCTATCGGATAGCAATTTCATTCTAAATATATTCAGAATCTAAATCAAATTAATGCTTTATTGCTTGTTTAAATCGGAGCCAAATCCATCTCGATTCAAGATCACAATCAAAGATTGTGCAAATTCAAACCATTCATTTGGCACTTCATGTGACCATATTTCATTTCTCCTCCGCAAAACACTTCCCGTGAATGCCTCACTGGGGCTTCGCATCCGTGTCTTTCATTGACACTCCAAGGAGACATGTGCGTCAACTCTCCAATCATAGAAATCCTCAAAGGTCCTCGAAATCTTGAATCTCCACATTCCTTCTTTCTCAATCGGGATAAGCCCGAACTACGGCGACCTGAGCTCCTCCCAAGGAGGGGAACGTAGGCAACCATAATTGGTCCGGTCGAAATCACAAACAAATCTCAAAAAATCTGGTCTCATCAAGAGCCGCCCCTATAAACAGATCCTTCGTTCCATCTTTCCGAGTTTGATTCTCGATATCAGTTGCTCTCCTCATGATTAATTGAAATATTTGTTCATATCGGGATTAGTGGTCGAATAACCCGAACATCAATAGAGGGTTTTAAGCAGCCTTGTGATCATCACGAATTAGACAAGTTTTCAAGTGTATCGACAAGTCTTCTTTTTCTACATTCTAGGAATATATAGAGCCAAACACTGTCTTTCTGTCAGCAGGGGCTTCCATACACTTTTCCACACCTTGTGACGCTTATACTCTCTCAAAAGAGTCAAACCCAAAAGCGAGTGTGTTGCACAAAATCGGGATTCATTCCCACTTTTTGAAAAATGTGCCCCTGCACGTAAACATTTCTGAGTCTTGTCCACTGACTGATTGACTAAGGTCTGAAATGACAGGTTGCCTCCTTGGCCACAAGATGACTCTGTCTGCAATAAGGCTGCACTGAATCTCTTCAAGCTGGGGCTTGGTTAAGTTGTTCTCTCAAGGCTCTCCATACCAGATTCCCCCGGGTTTGCTTTGCATTATCAATTAGGGCTTTGTCATGGTCACCTCATCAAGAACTGGGGCTCCACCTAATCACCTCTTCAAAGACAGGGCATTCTCTGCACTTCCGCTGCTGCTCGCCATCTCGGACACTCGACACACATTATTCTTATCAGCAACGAATCAATCTGCTGCAATCTGTACTCTCGGGTATGCCCCGACTTGCCTAGTCTGCACCCTGTCATCCATACATTCCTCAAATCACCACTCATACATTCCCCACCTCATGGGAGAGGGTTCACCCCATCATATACACAGTCATTTCGTCATAAATCCATCATGGCATAACTGCTACATACATATCTGCTCGTCAAGCCATACAAAATCCTCATCTCCATTTTCATCCCCAGTCGAGATGGACTCGTGCATCAGATTAATAACGTATAAGATTAACAATAATCAAGTAAATAAAATGCAAAGTGCCTAGAGTGTGTGTCTCTCTTTCCTCCCCTCACAGGGTACAATAATCAAAGTGATCATGATCTGATTATGGGGATTGCTCCTCAAATCACAGTCCGAACAAAGATTTCAAATCCTGCAGATGGCATATTCTGCCTTTATCATTTTCATCAGGCTTATCATCTTCGGATTCATCAGCATCGTTTAAAAGAGAGCTTGCCTCAATCTCCAAGCAATAGTGCTCATCAGAATCAGTGACATCAAAGCCCGTTCTCATAGGCAAATCATCGTCAAAAGCCCGTTCTCATGGGCGGATCTTTATCAAAAGCCCGTTCTCATGGGCGCACCTTCATCAAAGCTCGTTCTGCCTGGCGAATCAAAAGCCCATTCTGCATAGCAAATCATCAACAAAGACCGTCCCTTGCACGGAAAACCAACCCTCCATCAACATCATCAATTGTAGCCTAAGACCCTCCGGCAGCTACAACCCTCCATCAACATCAGCAACTGTAGCCTAAGACCCTCCGGCAGCTACAACCCTCCATCAATGTCAGAAATTGTAGCCTAAGACCCTCTGGCAGCTACAACCCTCCATCAACATCAGCAATTGTAGCCTAAGACCCTCCCACAGCTACAACCCTTCATCAACAGTGGTCTAAGTCCCTCCGGCAGCCACGATCATCAACAAACAGTAGCCTAAGTCCCCTGGCAGCTACCTTACATCATCATCAACAGTAGCCTAAGTCCCCTGGCAGCTACCTTTCATCATCATCAACAGTAGCCTAAGTCCCCTGGAAGCTACCTTTCATCATCAACAAACAGTAGCCTAAGTCCCCTGGCAGCTACCTTTCATCATCATCAACAGTAGCCTAAGTCCCCTGGCAGCTACCTTTCATCATCATCAACAGTAGCCTAAGTCCCCTGGCAGCTACCTTTCATCATCATCAACAGTAGCCTAAGTCCCCTGGAAGCTACCTTTCATCATCATCAACAGTAGCCTAAGTCCCCTGGCAGCTACCTTTCGTCATCAACAAACAGTAGCCTAAGTCCCTTGGCAGCTACAGTTTTCCCGCATCATCGACAACAGTGGTCTAAGTCCCTCCGGCAACCACGATCATCAAAAAACAGTAGCCTAAGTCCCCTAGCAGCTACCTTTCATCATCATCAACAGTAGCCTAAGTCCCCTGGCAGCTACCTCGCTTCATCAACAAACAGTAGCCTAAGTCCTTTGGCAGCTACAGTTTCCTCGCTTCATCAACAAACAGTAGCCTAAGTCCCTTGGCAGCTACAGTTTTCCCACAACTTCGTGACAACAGTGGTCTAAGTCCCTCCGACAGCCACGATTATCAGAAACAGTAGCCTAAGTCCCTTGGCAGCTACAGTTCTCCCACAACTTCACGACAAACAGTGGTCTAAGTCTCTCCGACAGCCACGATCAACGACAATTGTAGCCTAAGACCCTCCGGCAGCTACAACCCTCCACGATCATTAGCCATAGCCTCAATCCCTCTGGCAGCTACCGGTAAGCACAGCACAGGTATGAAAGCATTTCTTAGTCAATTACTTTTCTAAGAAGCATTAGCAAATTTAGGATGACTCCCCTAACAGTCAACCTTCGAACTACGACCAGATTGATTCCCACCCGGGATACGTAGGAATCCTTTTTCCAAAGGTCCAGCCTTCCGATCTCACTAATCATTGTCCAGCCATCCGTCGTATCCCCAGCCGCTCATTGGGATTGGGTCTTTTCTTATCGACAACCTCACTTCTTCTATAAGTGACGTTGCCCAGGGGCTCTGTAAGTACGCCAATCCAATTCGCGACCCTTTATAGGTGCATTTTAATATGATATAATTGCACTAGGGGTGTTTTGGTAAATTCCCGGTCCATTCCAGGACTTCCGAAAACATTTCATAAATTTATTGCGAATTAAGTACTTTTAAGTACTTTTCTCATGCAAAAGGACCTACAAGGAATAAATCAGTTTGGACCTCTTGGGAATTAACCAGGAATGTTCCAGAACCAGGTTTTGGCACCAGAAACGGTTATGGGCGTGCTCAGTCGTGCGACATCTCGAGCCATGGCAAATGGATGCAGGAGGTCGTGCGATATGCCTTAGCCATCACCAACAGCCTATAAATTGAGCCCTGCACCTCTCATTTCAGGATCCCTTTTCCACTCCCTAAAGTCACTCTGCCCAAATTACGCTAGAATACCTCCCCTCTCTCCCAAAACACACACAACACACACCAATCCCCTCAATTCAATCCCTCTCTCTCATCCAATTCACCCATCTACCTTCATACTTCACATCCACCTTGGAGCCTTCAATCCAGCACTCCACCTGTGTTTGGATCCCCATTCCAGCAGCTGAATCGAAGGTCTCTACACCTAACTTGGTGTAGAGATTGTGGACACTACAAGGGTAACAATTCCCCCATCTCTCTCTTTCATATTTGGTACTTTGCTTTGTCCTTTACACAATTTCTGTTCCTTGGACTTGATAATTAGGCTCCATCCGCCTCCAATTATCAAGTCCCAATCGCCATCTCTCTGTTTAACCTGCTTTGCTTGTTATTGTTCATGCTTATGATGTGATTTGGATTATATTGTTGCTTGTTCATCAAGGGAGTATGAATCTCCCCATATCCACACCCCCTTGGTCAATCTGTTGATGATTCGTGTTATTCTGAGTTGATTTAGTGTAATCATTGGATCTGTTTGGTTTTCTGTTGAAAATGAATTCAAATTGTAAAGTCTCTGCAGAAGGTCACATTATGTCACGCGACACATTTGGTCTCATCAGTCCTGTGTAGTGCGACATAACTAGACATATGCAGAGACTGTCATTTCAGTTGTAATTTGTTCATCTAATTCACTTGTCACTCAAAATAGAGTGTGGATCCTCAATATTCACACTCATTTGAAGTGATTGTGTAGATCTCTGTTAATTCTGTGCTTAATTTTGTAAGACTTCTGCATATGACAATTTGTGTCACGCGACACAACCTGCAAAGCAGATCCTGTGTCACGCAACACCAGTTGCCACTCTACAGAAGTCATTTTCCCATTGTAACCTGTTCTCAGCAATGTAAGTGGGATGTGGCCTCCCACAGTAAAAGGCTCACAAGTTGTAACTCCCTCGTTGATCAATAAAACAAAGCCCTTCTATTCATTTTGTCACATATCTTGTCATACACAATTTGCACACACTTTTGAATGTTTTGAATGTTGAACATAGAAAGACTTATCTACGGACGAGGCGTGTTGGGTGAACTCTCGGTTCTTCCCAACACGTAACCTGACCCCCGAACCCAAATTCTCTTTCCAAAAAGGTTTTCAATGTTTCCTTTAAAACAGCGTGGCGACTCCAAAATATCATATTTTTCAGCGAGCGTTCATTCACCATCCTTTCCCAATAGCTTCACGCAAAACCGGCTTCACACAAGACAAGAAAATGTCATTTTGGTCTTGTAAAGGAATCGGTTCGGACAACTCATTTAGCTTAGCATTCCTTCCACCTTTTTGTAAAATTCAGTGATCGATTCATCACTCTTTTGAATAGTACCAACCAAATCATCTCTAGTCGTGCGCCATTCAAGATTTCCCCTATACTTCTCAAGAAAGGTTTCGGTAAACTTGATCCAAGTAGAACGACTCTCTTGCTTCAAGGCGAGGAACCATGTAAGTGCTGGGCCCTTAAGGGTAAGATGGAAATGCGAAGCCATGAATTCAGGAGTACAACCCATCGCTCCCATTGTCATTACATAAGTATCAATATGAGTCTTCGAACATGATGTACCATCAAACTCCATTTTAGGCATTTTGAATTTATGTGGGAGGGGCGTTACCTGACCAGGATCAACTACCTTGAGACCACTGGACCCTACTGTCAATTTCTCAATCTGCTGCTGCATTTATTTCAACAATGCAGCCACCTCTGGAGTCATCCCGGGAAGCTGAGGAATAGTAGGAGAAATAGTTGAAGAGGGTACCGGAAAAACAGGCGGAACTTCTGGAACATGCCTAACAGGCAAAGTAGCCAGAGGAAGGCCGAAGGTACTAGGAACATTTATGTTGCTATCTAACAAACTCACAGAACTTGGCACCCTATTTCCATACAGATCATACCCATTAAACTGCCCCAAATTTTGAACATTAGGTTGCTGAGGACCAAGTTGAGCTGACTGATACCCGAACTGACTTTGAGATAAAACCCCGGCATTCACACAAGGAGCCGAGTAAGGGGTAGAACCGTACAAATGCTGAGTAAGAGGGGAACATACCACAGGCTGGGAGAAACCACCTTGAAACTGAGACTGGTTATGAGAATACTGTGGGAAATCGTCTTGGCAAACCTGGCTACCCGAAAAACGATACTGGCTACCCTGATACTGCGTAGCTGCCTGTTGCTACGAACCCTGAAAAGCACTATTCAAACCTTGTTGCTGACGAAACTATACATACTGAAGAACATTCTGATAAACATTGTCCTGAGGCTGAGAATAACCCCCTTGAACTGAAATCCATACTAACCCGGAGGCATTGAGGTATTAGGAGCTGTAGAAGAAGTTAAATCGAAGAAGTTCGGCGGCTGGCTACCATTCTTGCCGAATCCACCCTGAGCACCTTGACTTTGGACTTGAGAGACTGGAGGAGGAATCCTTCCTTGTGCATTCGCGGCCGTCTCCTACGCTGGCATGCGGACAGGGCGAGGAGCGTAATTAAGGGGGGGAGGCATGGCATGATACGTGGGTTTAGGTGAGGAGTGATAAACAGGTTGAAGAGGGGGAGAAGCAGATCCAATCCCAGTGTTGCTATCTTCAGTAATCTCCTCATAAGAACCGTCATCCCGGCGAAGCACCGCAATTCCACGGGCACGCATAGACTCAACAAAATGAGCATGCGCTTCTTCCTCCCGAGCCTTAGCAGTCTGGGCAAGCGAGTGAGACTCATGCTCGCGAGCTAGAGCAGCCTCTAAAGTAGCTCTCATCTCCTCCATAGACATATCGTTCAGACCCGGCTGACCCAAAGCAGCAGAACCACCAACAGATTGGGTAGAGAAAACATCATCACTTCCTGACATTTCTGAATCTGAATCAAACGAAACCCCAGAAAATTCTTGAACTGCCTCGACAATACGAACCAAACGGGCACCCGGAACGGAAGCACGAATCCAACTCGCCGTAACTGCAGGGTGAAATAGGGTTGATAAGGAGATGAAGGAAGAGACTCTTTAGAAGGTATGGGAGAGGGAGAAGAAAGGAAATGACTCGTGCAAGCATCTTATTTATGTTCAAGTAGAAATTGATGGCTTTTAAGTCCTAAGAAAGGTTGGAAAAGGATAAGCCTTTATTTTCGCATTCTAAACCACGGGAGAACCCTAGAGATGTACCATTCAAATTATACCAAATGTTTTGTGTAGAAATTAATAATAGGTAATAACACCTAAACAAGACCTAAGCACAATATGAGACGGACGAGCGATCCAAATTTCCGGGGAAATTTGGGCAGCATGACGGGTATTCTTGAAGAATTTCAAGGAAAAATACGTCATGACCTCTCGTCGGAGCACGGTGACAATGCGGCATGATCTCTCGTTAGAACATGTCATGAGAGCGACATGTCCATACGTGAAACCATGTTGCATTGGCAACATGCCCACAAGTGCTAGGTTTTGGGATAGGTATGTATGTCCTATTATAAACTTCGAAAACAACTCTTATTAGTATAATTAAAAATGTTTTCCAAAAAACCAACCATCGGGTAAGCTGAAAAAATTGTGGCTCCATCTATGATGCGCTAGGGGGATAGGATTGATTTTAGGCGCTCAACCGTAGGCGACATACATCACCGTCCGCGATGCCGTCAATTGCACCAAATGGGCTCTAGATCTAGTGGCGTAGTGTGAGGGTGGCTAAATTCCTTTATTTGCGAAAAAATAATTATGAATCCATTTTTATTTTCTTTTTATTTGAAAAGGGATGACAAACGAAAAATAACACACACACACACACAGAGACTAACAAGGTACAAAAGCAACAAATCACTCTTGATCAAGGGACTGCCCTTAACCAGAAACTGCATAACTGCACAGTGGCCAGTTCTGTCGCGTGACACAGGACAGACTTGGCTAAGACTTTCGCACGACTTGGCTGGCCACAGAACCAGAACCTCAAGAAGGAATCAAGCACCTGCTTCCTCACAGCAAGGAACAAACTCACAGCCCTAATATACAGCAACAAGAAGCATACAAAGACATAAAATCTCAAAACCCTATAAAATGCATATATCACATTGAGTCATTAACGATGCAAACAAAAATGAACACATTGGATGTTTAAAAGAGAATGAAAGCTTGACCCTCTTGTTTTGAAAACAAGTTTCAAATTTCCCCAGCAGAGTCGCCACTGAACATACCTCGTATGAAAATCATGTTTTAATGGTTTTGGAAATGGGACGGGAGATATGTAAAAGTGAATTAAAAGGAGTCGCCACACCGTTTTTGATGGAAAACATTGAAAAACCAATTTGAAATCAAAGAGAGGGTTCGGGGGTCAGGTTACGTGTTGGGAAGAATCGAGAGTTCACCCCAACACACCTCGTAAACGAGTCTTTCAGCAACAAACGTCCAAGGTATTCATAAGTGTGTGCAAAGATGTAAGACGAGAAATGTGATAAATGGATTTTATTGATAAAATGAGATAGATACAACTCGTGAACCACTTGGTACAAAGGGGGGCCACATCCCAGTTACAGATTTAAGAACAGATTACAATTGAAAAAGGGATTTCTGCTGAGTGGCAAGATGTGTCGCGTGACACAGGATCTGCCTGGCTAGTTGTGTCGCGTGACACAGGACTCAGCCTGGCAAGTTGTGTCGCGTGACATAGGACGCCAGTCTGCAGAAACCATACAAACTGAAAGCAGAATGAACTGAGATCTATCCAGATCGAATTATATCAGCAATTTAACTCAGAAAACACATGAATCAACATCTAATCGACCAAGGGGTGTGGATATGGGGTGATCCACACTCCCTTGATGAACAAGCCACAATTACACCAAAATCAACCCATGAACATGAAATAATACCAAACAAAGTATCTTAAACAGAGAGATTGCGATTGTAACTCAATAATTAGAACAGATAGAGTCTAATTATCAAATCAAATGAATAGAAATTGCATGAATTATGAAAAGAGCAAATATATGAGAGAGAAGGAAGGAGGGAATTAGTTACCCTTGGAGATCCACAATCCTTATACCAAGTTAGGTTTAAGGACCTTCAATTACCAGCTACAGAACCTAATTGAGCTTAGGAAGGATGGTGGATTGAGGATCTAGGTGATGGTCTATGGATTGGATTGAATTGAGAGAGAAAAGGAGAGAGTTATAGGTGAGCGAGAGAGGGTTGTGTGTGTTTTGATGTGTGTGTTACGCTGCTATTTGGGCAGAGTAACAGTAAGTCGAAAAGGGATCCAGAAATGAGAGGGGGAGGATCTTATTTATAACCTGCTAGGGATGGCCAAACCGGATTGGAACCGGATCGAAATCGAAAAACCGGACCAGAATCGGACCGGAAAAGCCCAAAACTGCCATGAACCGCCACGAAAATCGGAACCGGTTTGGATAAGGGCCGGTTAAGGGTCACAGAAATGGTGAACCATACCGAAACCGAAACCGTGAACTGGACAAAAATTCCTTGTTTTTCAAGGAACCGGACCGGAACCGGAGCAAACCGGGGAGAAAACCGGAACCGGAGTAACCGGAACCGTGATTAGGTCGGGCCGGTTAAGGGTCACCCTTTTGCCAAATCAGAACCGGCGGTTTTCGAACCGGGCCCGGAACCGGTTTGGCCATCCCTATAACCTGCTGATGAGTGGCCAGTTGTGTCGCACGACCCACCGCTGTGACTTTCCGTGGCTCGTTGTGTCGCACGACTTGACGAGCTAGTAACCGTTTTTGGCGCCAATCAACCTGTTCAGGAACATTCCGGGATAATTCCTCCTAGGTCCAAAACAAATAATTCCCTATAGGTCCTTTTGCACGGAAAAAAGACTTAAAAGTACTTCTTTCGCAAGAAACTTATAAAAAGATTCCGGAAGTCTCGGAATGGACTGGAAATTTACCAAAATGCCACGATTTTATTATATTAAAAGGCACTTATAAAGGGTCGCGAATTGGATTGGGGTACTTACAATGTACCCAACTAATATGCTAAAGTAATTTATTTATTTTGCCCTAGTAAGATGGTTCGGCCAGTAGTCCTGACTGAACCTTTCTAGGGATTTCGGCCAGACCGAAATATTTGATTCTTTTAGGCCATTACCTGCTGAATCTACATTAAATGTATTTTTTGTTTAGGTTTATTAAGTTGGGACGTAACAATGTGTTTCCTGTCATTAAAAAAGTTAATTTTAAGTTAGTTAATTTTTTTTATAAATTTAAGGTTAATTTATGAAATTATTATATAAATTTAAATTTAAGTTACTCATAAATGAAAATTACCTAATAATATTTAACAAATTAAATCATACTATTTATCATAAATAAAATTATTTAATATCAATTACATAAGTTGACGTATCGGGTACTTGTATTAATCGTTCTTTATAATAGGCTATCAATCCGGTTGCACGTTTATAACGTTCTTCATACCATTTGTACGGTAGTGGTGGCAATGGATATCCTTCCTTCAACTTCGCATGAAAGTAATTATTATCGTTGGCATATGCAATACAAATTAGTTTTGATTTGCGTGACATTGATTTTCGTAGAGGGAGAAAGGTCAAAGACAATGTGTTACTCAAAGTCACTAATGTAACGTTGAATGCATTTGCAACAGCGTAACCCATTTCTGCAACATTAAACAAATTTGCTTCTCCACATGGACCATCATACCAGTTGAGAGTGAACAGGACTTTCTCCACCCTATCATCGGCCATGAATAACTCAACATATAACTCTTGATTTCCATAAACCTCTTGATATAACGCTCCCCGAACCCACCGCCAATCATCTGAATCACGTCCAAGTAACTCTGCGACACACCGGAAACCACAATTTCCATCATCCCGCACATCAATTGTTTTCTCAATATAACCATGCATATAAACTGGTAGTTGATCAAGATATGGGATTGCATGTTGATTTTTTCGATGCACGGGCTATAAGATAAATTCAAGAAAGGTAAAAATAAGTTGAAATGACTAATTCCATGCTATAACGTTTAACTAAATAATATAAATAGTTTTGAGTTTACCTGTAACTTGGCATTTACAGATAACATCGGAGAACCTTGATTTGTATCGGGGTCGAATAAAACTGTAGGTGTTAGTGCCCTAGGCCTATAGAGATAGACCTTTATGTAATGTCATTGTTCATTTATATATGAGATTGTTTATTTGATTATTATATGTGTTTGCATGTTTAGTTATAATAATCGTGTCCCTAGTACTTATGAAGCACTAGTATGAAGTCTAATGGATAATCATGTGATGATTATATGCATGGAGATGCACATTAGATTCATGGGTACTTGTTAGAGAACAAGGTACTGGACTTGACCCATTATGAGATTTATGTCATGGTCATATGTCATAAATAAATCTCATATAGTCATATCATTGATATCCTTTGACCTGAGATTATCATCGTCTTCCACTCGATGAATATCATGTTTGATATAGTTTAACGTTGTCTTTAACCGGACAACAATAAGGGCTATTATTGGCATGATATGATTCTTGTTGGGAAGAATGATAAGTCAAGATGGAAACTTGTCCCTCGTAAAGAGAGATGTTTGCTTGGCCACTCGTGAGTAAGATTGATGTAGTGCATGGCCATGCCCGAATGAATTAATATGATTAATGTCATTCGATTAATCAATTTACTTGGTAACGAGAAAGCATTGAACAATATGAGTTGACGTGGACCATGACTCATGTTCAATATAACATCGTGTGACAATGGGATTGTGATATGTTCTATGTAGGAAAAATCGAACTTAATATTATACTATTTGGGTAGGCATGATGGCTTGCTAGAGTCCGCTCATGTCTTATGAGGATCGATGTGATCGGACTCATTGCCAACATAGTATAGTCCTATGGGGTCACACGCATCGAACGAATTGTCAAAAATGGAATTATGGATTCTGGTGTGATGGGCGACCGCCCAAGGTGCTATGGGCGACCGCCCATGTTATATGGAAAATGGGCATTGGAGACTGTCCACATGGGCGACCGCCCTTGCCCTTATGGGCGACCGCCCATGATGGTTTTCGTATAAGGAGGTTAGGCTCTGGACACATGGGCGACCGCCCATGTCCTGATGGGCGACCGCCCATGTACGCTGAAACGCTGAAATCGTTTTTGCCAAGGGTTTTTAATAGGGTATAATATTTATAGAGTATAAATAGTATCCTTGAACAACCCTAGCAGCCAGTTCCGATTTTGAGCTTTGAGAAAGACAAAATAGAGAGATTTTTCAATTGTGAATTGAAAAACATCACACCAATTCCATAATTCATCATAGATTGAAAAGGTTTCAATCAAGGGGTCTAGCAATCCTCCTAGAAAGAGTTCTAGGGTTCGTTCATCGCGTGGATACTCGTAGAGGATCTTCGCCTCTCAAGATCTTTTGTTCGTGATTAAAGGATCGTATATTGAAGACTTGCTAATTCTTCAATCTGGAGTTAGACCACGTATATCAACGACAAAGGCAATCAAGGTTGGTAACCCTAATTCATACTTCTTAATTATTCATCTAGAATGGATTCTAGGGCTTTGGGTATTCGAGTTATTTGCATTATTCCGCTGCGCATGGACCCTCGAAACCCAACAGTGGTATCAAAGCCCCGTTCATGATGTTTAGTTAGATAATCATGATTATTGTGTAATGTGATTATATGAATTTTCATGATAAATATGATTTGGAATGTGAAATTGTATGAGTATTGCTTGTGAAGTAATTGTATATAGTGATATACCATGATTATGAAATTGAAATATGTGATTAATATGATTAATCTAGGTTATGGGATGTCAATTTCATTTATATGATTAATGTGATTAATCTAGGATATTTGTGAAGTATTACTTGGTATATGGGCTGGACACCAAAACCTTCCCCACAGGCACTTCGATGGAAGTGTGGGATAACCTTGGAGCACGTGGCTGCGTACTAGTAATTACTGACCAAATGTGATTTGTGTTGTATCATTCCATGTTCATAATTATGCTCATATAGTTTTTCATGAATCAACCTTGCCATGTTAATTGATAAACATGAAAAATTGAACCTTCTTTGAAATTTTGAGTTTGTTTATGCTACCCACTTTAAACACTTGTGAGTACACGGGTAGTTTTATGTAGGCTCGCCATAGCGAGGTACATTAATTCTATCTTTGTATGATCAAGATGAGCAAATAGTGATTGCTATACGTTTAAAATGGTTGAACTCAATAAGGCTATCAAAACAGCTTGGGGCCTAAGGCATAAGATGAGATTGAAACATGTGACATATGATGTCTATAATCTCATAAAAGATCTAAGAGTCATATGTTGATATGATGATAAATGTTATCTACCTTTTAGTTTAATTTTGAGCAAATCGTGCCATAGCCGACTTGAAATTAAATTAAAGTTGGGTCTTAGCCTATTAAATTATATTATGCATGTTTGTATATGAAGGTTATATAATTTAGTGGGAGTATTTGTGAAATACATTATTTAATCTCTTAAATGAAATTGGTGCTCATATATGTTTATATCTTGTTGCATATCTTTGTAGATCAATGGCTGCTAACACTAATCAGAATTTGTCATCGCGATCAGTCCTTGAGAAGGACAAGTTAGAAGAGAATGGCAACAACTATGTGGATTGGATCATTTGTTTGAGAATTGTTCTCAAACAAGAAAGGAAGTTGTACATTCTCGATGGACCCATTCCACCCGAGCCTGCTGCTAATGCACCTAAAGCTGAAAGGGACCAACATAAGAAACATATTGATGATTCTATAGATGTTGGTTGCCTGATGCTGGCTACTATGTGTAAGGCCCTTCAGAAGGACCTTGTACACATGGAAGCTTATGATTTGGGAAATCATTTAAAGGAAATATTCCAGTTGCAAGCACGTCAGGAAAGGTTTGACACTATGAAGGCTCTTCATTCATGCAAGATGATTGAAGGACAACCTGTTGGGCCTCATGTGTTGAAAATGAAGGGTCACCTCGAACATCTTGAGAGGCTTAGGTATCCTATCCAGTTAGAGCTGGCTACGGATATGATATTGCATTCACTCCCTGAAAGTTATAATCAGTTCGTTCTGAATTATAACATGAATGGGATGAATAAATCTCTGTCTGAATTGCATGGGATGCTAAAGAATTCGGAGAACAATATTACCAAGAAAACCAATCAAGTGTTGATGGTGAACAAAGGAAAAGGGTTCAAGAAAAACAAGGTTAAAGCAAAAGTTGCTAAACCGGAGGCAAAGGTTGCCGTTGTTGAGAAGCCTCAACCCAAATCCCAAAAGGATGCGGTATGCTACCATTGCAATGAAACTTGGGCATTGGAAGCGTAGCAAAGCTTATCGGGAAGGGTGAAGAAGAAGGGCAATGTGATTGCCACGACTTCAGGTATCTATATGATAGATGTTCTACTTTCTAATTCTAGTTCTTGGGTATTAGATACCGGATGTGGATCTCACATTTGTCTAAATGTGCAGGGACTTAAGAATAGAAGGTCGCTCAAAGAGGGTGAAGTAGATCTGCGGGTTGGAAATGGAGCAAGAGTTGTTGCATTGGCCGTAGGGACTTACGAAGTCACTTTACCTAGCGGATTAATTTTAGTTTTAAATAACTGTTATTATGTTCCGGATTTGAGCAGAAACATTATTTCTATTTCATGTTTAGACAATGAGGGTTATAATTTTCTTATTGCGAATAAGAAATTTTCAATTTATTTGAATGACATGCTTTATTGTGTTGCTCATTCTTTTAATGGCCTTTATGTCTTGGATGTTGAAAGTAATGTTGAGAATGTTTATCATGTTAGTAAGAAATCTAAACCAAATGATGTGAACAACACATACAAATGGCATTGCCGTCTTGGTCACATAAACGAGAAACGCGTATCTAAACTCCATAAAGATGGATATTTAGACTCATATGATTATGAATCATATGATGTTTGCAAGTCTTGTTTATTGGGCAAGATGACTAAAGCTCCTTTTACTAAGAGTAGTGAAAGGGCTAGTGATTTATTGGCTCTCATACATACTGATGTGTGTGGACTAATGAATTGCATTGCTAGGGAGGATTTCGGTACTTCATAACGTTCACCGATGACTTCTCCAGATATGGCTATGTCTATCGATGAAGTACAAAAGTGAAGCATTTGAGATATTCGAATATTTCAAAATGAGGTACAAAATCAACTTGGCAAAACTATTAAAACCATTCGATCCGATCGAGGTGGTGAATACTTAAGCCAAGAATTTGACGATCATCTGAAAAGTTGTGGAATTGTTTCGTAACTTACTCCACCCGAACACCACAATGGAATGGTGTATCCGAGAGGAGAAATCGAACTCTATTAGATATGGTTCGATCGATGATGAGTCAAGTTAACCTTCCTATTTCTTTTTGGGGACATGCATGGAAACACTGCTTTCACGCTTAATAAGGTCCCTACTAAATCGGCTCCTAAAACCCCACATGAGATGTGGTATGGAAGAAAGCCTAGCTTATCTTTCATGAAGATTTGGGGTTGTGAGGCTTATGTAAAGAAATTAGTTTCTGAACATAAACTTGCACCTAAATCGATAAATGCATTTTCGTTGGTTATCCTAAGGAAACGAAAGGATATCTATTTTACAACCAATCCGAGAACAAAGTGTTTGTTGCTCGAAATGGTGTCTTTCTAGAGAAAGAGTTTCTCTCTAAAGAAACTAGTGGGAGTAAAATTGATCTTGAAGAAATTCAAGAACTCGAAAATGACAAGGAACCGATAGTAGAGACGGAACCAAGTTCACAAGCTGTTGTGGAACCGGTTCAAGATACACAAGTTCTTCGCAGATCGGATAGGATACGATCCGAACCTGAGAGATATGGATTTCTCATGACGGAAAGTAATGAAGTAGAAATCATTGAGAATGATGAACCTACTTCCTATCAAGAGGCGATGTCCACTCCTGATTCGGACAAGTGGCTAGGAGCCATGGAATCCGAGATCAAATCCATGTACGATAATCAAGTTTGGAACTTGATTGATCCACCCGAAGGTGTAAAAACCATAGGGTGCAAGTGGGTTTTCAAAAAGAAAACCGACATGGATGGGAAGGTACATACTTATAAGGCTAGGCTAGTTGCTAAGGGGTATAGGCAGATTCATGGCGTTGACTATGATGAAACCTTTTCGCCCGTAGCAATGCTTAAGTCTATTAGAATCCTAATTGCCATAGCCGCATATTACGACTATGAGATATGGTAAATGGACGTCAAAACAGCGTTTCTTAACGGAAACCTACTTGAGGATGTATACATGATACAGCCTGAAGGGTTTGTCGATCCAAAGGGTTCTAACAAAGTGTGTAAGTTGCAGAGATCCATTTATGGATTGAAGCAAGCTTCCCGGAGCTGGAATCTACGTTTTGATGAATCAGTCAAAGAGTTTGGCTTCATCAAAAACGAAGATGAGCCTTGTGTATACAAGAAAATAAGTGGGAGCATAGTCCTATTTCTGGTGCTATATGTCGATGACATCTTGCTCATTGGAAACAATGTTCCTGCACTTGAGACTGTTTGGTTAGGAAAATGTTTTTCAATGAAAGATATGGGTGAAGCGGCTTATATCCTTGGTATCAAGATCTATAGAGATAGATCAAGAAGGATGATTGGTTTGAGTCAAAGTACGTATATTGACAAGGTCCTTAGAAGATTCCGCATGGAAAATTCTAAGAGAGGAAACTTGCCAATGGGACATGGCATTACTCTTAGCAAGACTCATTGTCCTAAGACAAATGATGAGCGAAAGAGGATGAGTGATATTCCATATGCTTCGGCAATTGGATCTATCATGTATGCCATGTTGTGTACTAGACCCGATGTCTCGTATGCTCTAAGCGCAACGAGTAGATACGACCGATCCTGGTGAGAACCATTGGATAGTCGTCAAGAATATCCTTAAGTACTTGAGAAGGACTAAGGATGTATTCTTGGTATTTGGAGGAATGGAAGATGATCCGGTTGTAAAGGGTTACACAGATGCAAGCTTCCAAACCGACAAAGATGACTTTAGATCGCACCTGGGTTTGTGTTTATGCTAAATGGAGGTGCCGTTTGTTGGAAGAGTTCCAAGCAAAGCACCGTTGCCGATTCTACAATGTAAGCCGAATACATAGCGGCATCGGATGCGGCTAAGGAGGCGGTTTGGATCAAGAAGTTCGTTAGTGACTTAGAAGTCGTTCCGAGTATCACTAACCCGATAGAGCTGTTCTGTGACAATAATGGTGCTATTGCCCAAGCAAAAGAACCAAGGTCACATCAGCGATCCAAACACATTTTGAGACGTTTTCACCTCATACGAGAAATCTGTGAAAGGGAGGACGTCAAGATATGCAAGGTACCAACGGATGACAATATTTCGGACCCTCTCACCAAGCCTTTGCCACAAGCTAAACATGATGGTCATGTTAGGTCCATGGGTATAAGATGCATGAGTGATCGGGCCTAGTGCAAGTGGGAGACTGTAGGTGTTAGTGCCCTAGACCTATAGAGATAGACCTTTATGTAATGTCATTGTTCATTTATATATGAGATTGTTTATTTGATTATTATATGTGTTTGCATGTTTAGTTATAATAATCGTGTCCCTAGTACTTATGAAGCACTAGTATGAAGTCTAATGGATAATCATGTGATGATTATATGCATGGAGATGCACATTAGATTCATGGGTACTTGTTAGAGAACAAGGTACTTGGACTTGACCCATTATGAGATTTATGTCATGGTCATATGTCATAAATAAATCTCATATAGTCATATCATTGATATCCTTTGACACGAGATTATCATCGTCTTCCACTCGATGAATATCATGTTTGATATAGTTTAACGTTGTCTTTAACCGGACAACAATAAGGGCTATTATTGGCATGATATGATTCTTGTTGGGAAGAATGATAAGTCAAGATGGAAACTTGTCCCTCGTAAAGAGAGATGTTTGCTTGGCCACTCGTGAGTAAGATTGATGTAGTGCATGGCCATGCCCGAATGAATTAATATGATTAATGTCATTCGATTAATCAATTTACTTGGTAACGAGAAAGCATTGAACAATATGAGTTGACGTGGACCATGACTCATGTTCAATATAACATCGTGTGACAATGGGATTGTGATATGTTCTATGTAGGAAAAATCGAACTTAATATTATACTATTTGGGTAGGCATGATGGCTTGCTAGAGTCCGCTCATGTCTTATGAGGATCGATGTGATCGAACTCATTGCCAACATAGTATAGTCCTATGGGGTCACACGCATCGAACGAATTATCAAAAATGAAATTATGGATTCTGGTGTGATGGGCGACCGCCCAAGGTGCTATGGGCGACCGCCCATGTTATATGGAAAATGGGCATTGGAGACTGTCCACATGGGCGACCGCCCTTGCCCTTATGGGCGACCGCCCATGATGGTTTTCGTATAAGGAGGTTAGGCTCTGGACACATGGGCGACCGCCCATGTCCTGATGGGCGACCGCCCATGTACGCTGAAACGCTGAAACCGTTTTTGCCAAGGGTTTTTAATAGGGTATAATATTTATAGAGTATAAATAGTATCCTTGAACAACCCTAGCAGCCAGTTCCGATTTTGAGCTTTGAGAAAGACAAAATAGAGAGATTTTTCAATTGTGAATTGAAAAACATCACACCAATTCCATAATTCATCATAGATTGAAAAGGTTTCAATCAAGGGGTCTAGCAATCCTCCTAGAAAGAGTTCTAGGGTTCGTTCATCGCGTGGATACTCATAGAGGATCTTCGCCTCTCAAGATCTTTTGTTCGTGATTAAAGGATCGTATATTGAAGACTTGCTAATTCTTCAATCTGGAGTTAGACCACGTATATCAACGACAAAGGCAATCAAGGTTGGTAACCCTAATTCATACTTCTTAATTATTCATCTAGAATGGATTCTAGGGCTTTGGGTATTCGAGTTATTTGCATTATTCCGCTGCGCATGGACCCTCGAAACCCAACAAAAACTTGGTCGGGTATGTCCTACACGTACTCAAATGCGCTAGGATCACGCTTCGTATGCCCATGTGTAGTTTGCCTCTTTCTCAGCCTCTAAGTATATAGCAGCAATTAAAAAGGACATTTTTGTTGATGTCGCCCACAATCTCAAGTAAAGTTAAGTTGTACCTATTTGTCTTGTAAGTGCAATTCATGAATAAGGCGTATGAAAATGCTTTCAGCAATTCAATGCTTTTCGGATGAGCAAAGAATATCTCCTTAATGACATTTGTATGCTCGCATTGCCGATATTCGAAGTGATAACCATGATCATTCAATTTAAACATGAGTTGTTGGATTTGAGAACGACCCGTATGCTCAGTTGCCCTGCTCTTCACGCGCGCATTATAAATAGTACGTATTAAGGACTTGTTTTCCGAAAATTTCTCTTTTAAGCCATATAAAATATCCTTTGATTGGCTATTTGCATCTGACATTTCTATCACGTACTCCTGCTCTTGTTTCTGTAATCTACAAACATAAGAGTGACCCAACATGGATTGACAAATCGGATGATTGTGAATGTCAAATACCACTTTTAATTGCCATTGACCATCAATAGTGACTTGTTTGGCGTTCGACTGAAATTTACAATCGCATTTATTTGTTTCGCTTTCTCTATTTTTCTTTTTTTTTCCCAAAATTTCATTGTTGACAGATTTTTTAGAGGAAAGAGAGATTGACGTTTTCTTGTATGTCCCCCGACGTTCACAAACAAGCGTCATTCGAGTAGCGTAATTACGGCTTCCGTTATCTTACCGACTGATGACAATGATAAACCCATGCTCTTTCCCCTTTTTATGCGGCCATTTAAATATTATTTGACGGTCTCTAAAATACAAAGGCATTCTAAATTCTGTGATGTAGTCTCGCAAAACACTTTCAAAATCAACCGGGTCATAGTTGTTGTCACCCAGTAAATACTGCAACAATTCAATAAAACAATAAGAAAGGGGTACGAAGAATAACGAAGGTTCGGCCAGTGGTGGTCGAATTTTTTTAAATAGTTCGGTCGGGTGTGGCCGAAATTTTTTAAAACATTCGGCCGGGTGTGACCGAAAATTTTAAAAATTCAGCTAGGTATGGCCGAAAAACAACCCAGAATCCGCAAACCAGGACCGAACCTTTTCAAAATTTGGGTAGGGTGTGGCCGAACTTTTTCAAATGTTTCGACTGGGTGTGGCCGAACCTGAGTTGAGTTTCGGCCACTACTTGCCGAAATTTTGCAAAACGAAAAAAAACAAAAGTTTTACACATTTATATGCTTAGAAAGTGAAGAAAATTTAAATTGACATTTGATTGTAAAGTCATTTTATCCATGACCCTGAATAAAAATCTTGAACAAATATGTACGTAATTTTTTTTTTATTTTTTTTTTTGGAGAAATGATGGTAGGAGGAAAGGGGGTTAGTAATTTTTTGATGTAAAATAAAATGAAGAGGGTGAGATGTAATGGTGAAAATGGGAGAAGGTGGGGAAGGTGAAAAAATGATGAGGGGGTAGATTTGAATTATTGTTACGGGTATGTGTAACAATTGGGGTATATTTTGATTTGAATGTTACGGGTGTATATAACATTGGGTAATGGGTGCATGAATTTAGGGGTAGAAGAGTCATTTCATTCAATAGCAAAATTGTAGTTGGAACTTTAAGGGTTTACTCAACAATTTTACGGATCTATATAACAATTCTCATGTGATATACTCCCTCCGTCCCGCTAATATCCGCACACTTTCCTTTTTGGGCGTCCCGCTAATATCCGCACACTTTCAAAAAGGAAACTTTATATTAATAAAATATTCACCAAACCCCACTCATTCTCTCTCCTACATTATTTTAATACTCACAACACCATTATAATTTATTACACCCTCCACTCATTCTCTCTCCTACTTTACTTTTACACTCACAACATTTTATTAAAATATCATATTTCTTAATTCTCGCGCAAACAGTGTTAGTGCGGATATTAGCGGGACGGAGGGAGTATATCTTTCCATATTCCTCCAACTCTTCATTTACCATTATCAAATTGCATACTTTAGCCTTTAATTTTTCATTTACCCGAAAATAATTTATTTTTTTTTTAAAAAGTGCATTTCTTAATCCAGACACAAGGTAAATTTCAATTTTGCAACATGTTTTCATATATATAAATAAAATGAAACCATTTCAAAAATTAGGTCAAAATGATCGTCACCACATTTTTCAAAACTCATGTCCATTGATCATTCCTAGTCTGATAAGATTTCATGTAAATCTACTTTTCGTTACAAAATTCTAAAAGGTTGTGAATTCATTCTTCTTCCATAAGCAAGTGTCAATTTCTTCACAACAAAAATGTAAATTCGCTTATGGACGAAGATAGTAGTACTCTGAATGAAGTTTCTCTACTTCAAAGTTGAATAAAATCATGCCCCCCCCCCCCAAGTTATCAAAAAATAAATAAAAGAAAGAAAAAGCATATTAAGTAAATGACTTAAGCTTATAAAAATATTTATTTTCCTATGAAATAAGATGACTTGAGCTTATAGGAAAAGCAAAATCCTGGCATTCTTGGTAGTTTCAATAAAAGAGCAGAGGAAACAACCCAACTCTAGCTCTTGTGTATTAAGACAATAGTGTTACATTTTCTACTCCTAAGAATACAATATTGTATATCAGTTCTTCACACGATGACACGGGGTCTATTGACAGCCCGTTTGGGTCTGGAGCTATTAGCTCTCTTCGGCATCTCAGTCGTTAATGCATACATCTTCACACGAAACAATTCATCAGGAAATTCCTTTTGATCCTGATATCAAACAAATTTAACTATGAGAAAACATCAACAAAACATTGAGTAGCAAAACAGTCAAATTTACGTCAAGGTACTTTTGTTAACACATGTTTTGGCACACGATTTGTTAACCTCTAGCAGCCCTTAAGAGTTTTAGCTTTATTGCACTCTAAAATACTTCAAAAGTCAAAAGGCTAACAGTCTACAAAAGGAAAACTTACCACACCCAAACTAATAAGGTATCACCAAAAGATCAGCATAGGCAAAAAGCATATTTTGGTCACTGAACTGTAGGCCATTTTCAAATGTTCTCACTGAAGTTTATTTTTTTCAAATTGTCTCACTGAACTTTTTCAGTTTTCAAATGTGCTCTCTCCATCCAAAAATGTAACAAAAGTAAATCACGTGATCTCACATGACTAACCTCCGGTACATTGTCTAACATTTGGTTATATCTAAGGAACCCATTTTTACAACCACTACAACATCCCCATCACCACCATCTCCATCCAAGCATCCACCACCAGCAACACTAACAACATCATCACCACCAACAACACGGTCTGCACTATAGCTACTAGGAACGTGGGACGTTTTGCACGCGGGACGGGAACGAAGAACGTGACTTTTAAAAATTTGGGGGTACGTTAGGGGTAGTATTAGTCGGTACGCCAGTTGGGAACGCGAAAGTATTATATATATATATATATATATATATATATATATATATAGGGTCACGCTCCAATGAGAACCGTTTAAAATATACAGTAGATACTTAGCTACTGTATACAAGTGTATACGTGTGGTTATACACTTGTATACAGTAGATACTTAACTACTATATACATATACAGTAGACTGTATATGTATACAGTAGCTAAGTATCTACTGTAAACAAGTGTATACAAGTGGTTCTCACGGTTCTCATTTTGTTATGGTTCTCATTTGAGCACCTACATATATATATATATATATATATATATATATATATATATATATATATATATATATTTGTGTGTATATATATTTGTGTGTATATATATAGCTGCCCTCTTTAGGTTTAATTTTGTATGTGGAGTCCATTCAATTACACTCTGCATCATTCATTCTCCCCTATCCATGCAAACCCTTCTTCATCCATATTCACGATTCTTCCTAAAGAGTACAGATTCTCCTCAGTTCTCCCCTCCTTAGCAATTCTAACTATTTCCCTATCCATTTAGTCTCTGCTCATCTCAATGGCGACTTCAATTCCGACCAAGATTCAAAGGCTTTCCACTTCAAGTTAACATTGGATCGACAAAAATCGAAGGGTTCTCAACTTCAACAAAGTCCGTAAAAGGACGCAAACGATATTCGATTAACCAAAGGCGATTGAAAGTTCATATTCTACCTTCTTTTATTAAAAAAAAAAAAATTGGGACGATGCTTTTGGCGATTTGGATCGCGTACCTAGGAGAGCAGGGAACGCAAAAGACCCCGATTTTGGGACGCGCGATCTGGGACGTGGGACGAGGGGGAAGTAGAGTTCCCGGTAACTATGGTCTGCACACAAGTACATACTCCAGATTTTTTCCAAGAATTCATAAACCCGCGAGTCAAGATTTCAAGAAAATCACACCAAAAAACTCAAAGAAAACCACTTTGCGCACACTCAAATTTTTTTGGGTTTGAAAAACCCCCAAATTTATTTCCAATAGAATCAAGAGATGGAGGGGTGAAGGATTTGGGTTAGGGCTAGAATGTGTAGGGGTGGGATGACGGGAGGAATGGGCAGGGAGAGGGGAGAAAGAGAATTGCGGGTGCGGGAATGGGAGTCGGGCTGGGGAGAATTGGGAAAGGCCGACTTCTGCAATTGAGAGTGAGAACAGGTTTAGACGGAGGGTAATTTGTGTTTTTGGTTTTTTATTAACTATTAGTTAATGAAATGTTAGACAATGTAACGGAAGTTAGACACTTGAGGTCACGTGATTAACTTTCGTTAAATTTTCGAAGAATTTTTGGACGAAATAAGCACATTTGAAAAACTGAAAAAAGTTCAGTAAAAAAATAAGTTCAGTGAGAACATTTAAAATGGCCTAAAGTTCAGTGACCAAGAGCTTTAGCTTTATGGCACTCTAAAATACTTCAAAAGGTAAAAGGCAACAGTCCACAAAAGGAAAACTTACTGCCCCAAACTAACAAGGTATCACCAAAAGATCAGCATACATCTTGCAATCAATCCAAATGAATATACTTTTTACGCTTCTTAACTATTCAAGTTTCTTATTGGGAAACTGTAACGCCAATGGTTTAAGGTCTCCAAATGTCATGTTTCATATGATGAAATATCATGTAGAAATCTAGCTCTGCTAGACTCTAATCGCATCTATCTTTTTTTTAAAGGTATTGCTAAATACATGGCTACCAACCATTGCTGCAATAACAAAAACTATATAATGAGCCTTTTATCTACCAAATGAGCCATATAAATTGGGGATTCCTATGCACATCTTAAATGTACCATAATTCATTACTTTTGTTAGTCCTAAATATTCACTTAATGATTGGTCACTTAGGTGTGTTTGGTAACATTAAGCGCTAATCGTCGGATGTTGACTACAGTGCTGAGTGATCTGGAACTAGTCTCTTGGTGCTAGATGCTTAATAATTATTTTTTCTTCTTTGCTTCTTCCAAATTTTATCCCCATCTATTTTTTTCTCTCTCTCCCTTTTTTCCTCACATTTTTTCTTTCCCGATGACATATGAGGGAATTCATGTTAGGCCGACCCAACTATTTTGGGACTAAGGCTTTATTGTTGTTGTTGTAACCATGTGAACAAGTGAACATATTTAAGTTTTTTTTTTCTTTTAAATAAATGTTATATTCTTTTTTGAATGCATTATTTTTTTGCAATTATCTTTTGAATTGGTTGAGTAGAAAAGTTTATTTGGTAAACGAACCAGTAAGGGAACATCATCAGTACAAAACATAGGCTTTTGATGTGGATGAACGACTTCAAAGAAAAAGCATTCCAAATCTATTTTTTGGTAGGTAAAACCCATACAACTTTATGAATTCACAAAATTTCGAAATTCGAGATTGCTTATAAAGTTTGTAGCATTAATATTAGGAGTAGTCAATTGGATGGTAATGATTTGTGCGGAACTAGATTTTCCAAAACTAAATTTACTGTAATAAAAACAAAAAACCCTTTTGGTTGCATCATTTAATAATCAAAAACTTCATTTGGACTTAATTGAGTGAAGCTCTTTCTCTTATCTAATTCTGTCATGTTACTTTTTACGTGATTGAACAATTTGTATCCCCCTCCAGTCCTAAAGGGTCTTCGTAAGAATTAACTTTTCAAACAATTCTTAGTTTTATTTGTATTCGAATATCCCAAAATATAAAATAGCTAATTCTTACCGTTGTGTGCAGGACGGGTATTTTTCTACTTTAATTAATTTCACAACTATGATAATAAAGACCATAAACTAGGAAAGTTTGACAAAACAAGTAAGGCAGTATAATGGACTTACGACTGATTTATAAACATGCAAACCACACTGGTTGAAGAGCTCCTTGAAGTATGCATCTGATCTGGTAACACTCTTATCTTCTTTATCTAACACAAATCCTGAAAGTATGCAATTTAAAGCTCTGTTAAAACTAATTTTGTCAGACCTCAATGACTTTAGAAAGTAAACGACAACCACAAGAAACAAATTAATGCAATATTTCTTAAAAAACTTAATATAATGTGGACAGACTATGCACAACAGGTTTGGAGGGTTGATCATGACCTCCCCCAGGCCCTAAACTTTGGCCAAATTGTAGCGTCCAAACATCTGGATAATAGGCAGGAAGACCAGAAGACTAAATGCTAGTTATGTCAAAGGTAATATAATCAATTTAACATACTATCACTCCCTCCAATCTAAAATAAGTGTACACTTTGACTGGGAACACAGATTAAGAAAATTCATTATCACTGCAGAAAAGTAATAGTGGACACTTATTTTGGATTGAAGGAGTATTATTTACTTGTACAACATAAGAGAATCCTTCACCATCTCCAAAACCCCACTACCTAGCTTCCCAAACAACCCCAAAAAAGTAAACGGTTCAAACTTAAAATCAATCAAATCCCAACCACAACCAATTTCTGCAAATTACATCCCAACAAGACAAGGAATTAGTAGCCAAGAGGGTGCTTAATGATCAATATTTTGACACCCCCTCCCACACACAAATATCTGGGTCTCTTGGTTCTTACAGAAGCATGAAATATAGAAGTGATCCACACATGGTATAGTTAGGATGGCAATTTGATCCGTACCCGATCCGAAGCCGAGGCAACCCGCCTCGAAAAAATTGGATACGGTAAGTTATTTTTAATACCCGTTGGGTTCGGTATAACACTCTGACCCAATATAACCTGACCCGACCCGCTGTAATGCCTCTGTAATGTATTTTTACCCACATCCCACATATATAACCTAAGTGACTTCTAGGGCTTGGCAAAGAAAATAGAACCACGGCCCTTCATTTTCATCTACACCTTACTTTTACACACATATTTTTTTAGAACTCAATTCCTAGCATTTACATTTTGTTGCAAATTTGCATAAAACTGACAGATCATTATTTTTTACCGAAAGTGAATGGAAAATTGAACATGTTTCTTGGAAAATTTTAATATTCACCGCTGCAGTTCAAAAAACTCACATTTTTCACTACTTAATCCATGAACATCAGTATGAAGGGGTTAAAATATGGGGATAACTTCATTTTTGTCCATCGTATTTTGGGGTGTGTTTCACTTTTACCATTGAAATTTATTATTTTCATTTTTACCATTATACTACAAACAATGGTGTCATTTTATGGCAAGTTTAGGTATAAAATGACACCATTGTTTGTGGTACAATGGTAAAAATGAAACAAATTTAGGCATAAAATTACAAATTTGGATATAAAATGACACCATTGTTTGTGGTACGATGGTGAAAATAAATAAATAAAGTTCGATGAAAAAAGTGAAACACGCCCCAAAGTACGATGAACAAAAACAAAGTTTTCCCTAAAATATATAAAATATTGAAATTAATTTGCCTATATTATTTTTTCCACTATTTATTGTCAGCATAGTAATTGGTAAGAAAAAAATAATTTTAATATTTTGAACCATTTATATTGACGTTACTAAATAGCGGACATGTGATTAAGTTGAATTGTCGAGGTGGGCATTTCAATTGTCAAAAAAAATGGGTAAATTTTAATCAATTTACGGTCATAAATTAACGTTGGATCCGTTTTCCATCAAATTGCAACAAAATGTAAATGTTGGGAATTGAGTTGCCAAAAAAAATAATGTTGGGAACCAATTTACAAATGTGTATACAAGGTAACTAATTGCAATTGACCCAACTTTAAAAAGAATTTTAAGTTGGGAACAGAGGCAGAAGGCCAAAGTAGCCCTATGAAAGGAGCGATCGCCAATTAGAGAATGAAACATGTTGAAGCCCACAAAAAGGGTAAAACACCCCAAAAGTGGACAGCAACTGATTGCTCCCAACTATCTTTCGGTATCCTAATAGAACAGGACTAACATATTAAGTAGGCAGAAACACAGAAGAGCTTGGGCCATGCACTTAAATGAGTCAAAACACCATAGCAAGAGAAGCTATCTGCAAATGCATAAAATATCAAGTAATGCATAATATAAAGAAAGTGGGAGACATAGTACCGGATCTTGCAATGTTTTCTTTCAGGACAAAAAATCCACCAGGTTTGAGGCCGCCCTATAGAGAGTCATATTACTTAGTAAAATTAGAAAGAACTCTGGATTCTACCATGGATACCAGCAATAACTTGGCATGAGTATGAACAGTTGTCAAGATATTTGCATGTTATTCAAGTCTTTGAGAGCCAATAATCATCATGAGAATGCAAACAATAATACGAATTTCGGACGATGCTGAGCAAAAGCTATGGTGTTACCCACAAAGGTCGTATGTTTGCAAGGAACATTTTTCATCCATGTATGATTTATAACCTTTTTCCATCATTTTCGATGGAGCCAAAGACTCACTATTTTTTGGATTGGGAATATGATGGAATAAAGCAAAATGGCTCACTAAACTGTCTACGCTTCTTTGTTATGAAGCAATAGTCAGTCCACGCAATTTTCGACGCAATTTTCATCATGGGTCATCCGGAAACAACCTCTATGTGCTTTAATACAGGGGCAAGGTTGCATACATCCGAACCCCCCCCCCTTACCCCACATGAGGTGGGAGCCTTTGCGGCACTAGGGTAATGTTGTTGTTGTTGTTGTTGTTGTATGATTTATAACCTATAAACTTAAGGCTGCAGATTACAATTTATTAATAGCTGATACTAGTACAAGTAAAGATGAGGCGATCTGTATGCAGTTTAACCTGTCTATGCCATTCTATAATAGACTAGGATGAAAAACCATATGAGCATGATGAAATAAACATCAACATGCTGGCAAACAATAAAAGGATCTGTTAGAAATGCCAATTAGTTTAGACAAGAGAGATTATGACATTAATTCTTCGTAAATTTGCGTGAATATGTAAACAGTGTGCCTGTTCGTATCAGACTCGAAAAATGATGGAACAGGTAAATTCGTCAACCCTCACTATGAAGGTTCAACCACATGTCTATGAACAAAAGTCAAGGAAATTTGCATCTCAGGTATAGATAATTTGTTACTGACTAAACTAGTTCTTATGCTTTTTGAAAGGATGATTACTTACCTACCTCACTTCCTAATAATAAAATGTTAAAAGAAAAGATAAAGAAAAGACTTGCCTTTGCTCTTTTGAAGAACGATATGAAGTCATCATCAGCAAGATGGCCAATGCACCACTGAACCCATATGACATCATACCTTTCGGCATCTGGGGTGAATTCCTGAAACCAATGAACAGATATGATCTTCTTTTAGTTAAGAAAAAAGTGAAATATAATCATATTAAAAATAAATCCTCATAAAAGTGAGAGATATTAACCAACAGGAAGCAAAAGATAACGACAAGACTAGAAGAAGCTACACAATCACATAGGAAGCATAGACATCCAAGTACAACTTTCTACCATCCAAAGACAACAAACATATATGTAGATCATATCGGTGAGCCAAAGGTTCTAAAAATAGCTAGGCGCTTTGAGTTGGGCCTAGCGCCTAGGCGTGGCTTAGACGGGGGCAAGGCCCGCCGAGAATTTAGAATAATTTTATAATATCCGAGTAAAATAACTTGGTGTTGTTGCGAGATGAAGGAGGGCGCCGAAGTCTCTCAAGCCTTGACTCAACAATCAGTACTGAAATGAACCGACGAAGATGAAAATGAAGAGAGAACTGAGATGAAGAGGGGAACTTAGGATTTTTGTTTATAAGCCCTAGATTGAGATTTGGGATTCTAATGAATCGATTCAAACGACTTCGGTCTTCAGCAAGGATTTTCGTAGTTTATACCGATAAGAATCGACGCCATTTTAGGATCAACTATTCATAACAATATTTAAACAGCAAGGCATATCTCGGTGGTAGACGGCGCCCATCCTGACTAGTCGGTCGTAGGGTGCCTAGATGATGATATTCTTGACTGAACGTATTTCTAGGCGGATTTGGAGTTAATCACGACGTTTCATGCCCGTCTAGAGCCTAGGCGAGCGACATTTAGAATTTTAGAACACTGGGTGAATCAATCATAGTATGGTCGGTTAGGCATAAAATGTATTATGATATACTTAAAAAAAGGCATTCCTGTCAAAATGTTTGTCTTGTGATTATATATAATGTAAATAAGTATGACACGCCCCCAAAATATTTGGTTCAAAATCATAGAACTTCAAGTGGGCTACAAGATCATGATAACCTAAGGATGTCTAAAACATTATTTCTGAATTTTCGTAGTCAAGTATAATTGCAAATTGGGACAACAATAATGAATGGACCAATGATCTAATCTCAAATCATGTTTATCATGCAAATAACATGAAAAATGTCTCTAGATATGTTGGCTCCAAATCATAGAAATTTAGGTAGATAACTTGAAAATGATACTATCGATATATTAAACATTTTAATGACCTTAGTCAAGAGTGATTGCATAATGGGAGAACAATAACGCATGTAGACTAATATGTGGGTTGACCAGAGTTGTGAAAGGCTAGCGCCTCTCTCGCCCGCATCGCTTTTTTGGCGCCTTTAAAGGTCGACCACCTTTTGGTTTCATGGTGGGCTATTGTGTGCCATTTTTGCCCGGGCAACACTTTTCTTGGTTATGGCGAGAGGCATGAGGCGTCTATAAGGCGTCTGCCATTGTCAAAAGGCATAATAGGCATATTTGTAATATTAAATTGGGGGATTTTGTATTTTGCAGTGTTCTAAAAGACCCCGCCTAAGGGCGCCTAGGCCCCGCCTAGGCGCTAGGCCCCTCTCCAACGCCTAGTTCTAAGCCCCGCCTAGGCCCCGACTAATCTTGACTAATCCCGACTAGTCCCCGCCTAGGCGCTAGGCACGGCTCCGCCGCCTAGCATCCGCCCAGCGATTTTTAGAACCTTGGTATTTTGTAATTTTTGTTTTTATGTTTCAACTTAAAATGCGTTGTTTTGGAAAAACATGGGGTAAAAATTAGCTTGTGGCGTGCAATAGAAAGAAATATATTTGTAATTTCTCTCAAGCGATCAAAAGAAAATAAGTGCGATAAACAATGAATTAGAACGACGACAAAGAACTGTCACAAAAAGACTACTACTGATAGCTTGCTTTATTCTAATTTGAAATGGAGGTTTGCTATTTTTATCATGTTTATTTACTTTGGTTTTTCTATTTACTTTGGTCTCCTTTTGTTATTTGAAGTTTTAATTATCTCTTATGTTATCTCTAAGTATGGAATTAGACGTTTGACATTATATAATGGAATTCTCTTATTTTCATGCTTTTAAACGACTTTTTGTTTACTGATTTGAATATCAAATGTGTTTTATTTTTTGTCTTAGAATTCTCATCTTTGGGGTTTTAACGGGGTTAAGTTCCTATACATGTGAAATTGTCACCTTCATTGAAAAAATCTTGTTCATAACATGTTGAAGCTTTATTTAATATATGCTACATATATAATATTTTACTATTTTTTGTAATATATTAATGCCTTTCGGGCGCCTTTCAACCGCCTCGACTTTCGCCTTTTAAAGGAACCTCTCGCCCGCCCCTTGCCTTTCGTCTTTAATAACTATGAGGTTGACTGATGACCAAGTCTCCTGAATCATGGATATAAGATATCAAGTCAACACATGGTTACTTACTAAAGAACAAGTGTACTGGACTTACCCACCATGACAATGTACATCAATTTTCATATGAGTTACATATGATATTCTCATAGTGACAGTGATATATGTTGAATCACCGACCTTGTTACTTGGGTAATAGTGACATACTGCAAGATTCCAATGAATGCTTTTCATGGTGCTTTTGTCTTCCTTATGGCTTCTCAAGGATCATTGCATCCTTATCCTCCGATATTAACTCTAACAATGATTTCACCAAGACTCTCGTTGTGAAATGTCTTTCTACCTCACCTAGTCCACTCAAAACATTTTGAATTCTAAAGCTCAACCTTTGCAATATACTCGTTGACCACTTGTAGTTCCAAGTCAATGAGTTATGCCCGAACGTTGGAGGTCTGGTTATATTTCCCCATCATAAAGTTGCAATTGCTAGAGGTCAAGTTATTGTTCTTGACTACCTTAAAACTACTCCTTTTTATTCATAATAGCACAAAGAGCTAGTGGTAAGGATTCATTCAGGCGGATAATTGTTGAATGAATTGGATTAAGGCTCACAGTGTTGAGTAATAGCAAAATGGGTTGGGCATCTTGTGTGTAAATTCAGACATTCAACCCATTCATCCTTCCAAAATTTTGTCAAAACACCATTCTCCCCCCCCCCCTCACCACACACACACACCAGAACATGTATGATTTCCGTACTTGGCCCAACTTTTGCTAATCCCTTCCAAACACCTACGCCACAAGATACTCATATTAGTTTCTGGATCCAACAGAGTTCTTTAATCCCATGATTTCCGACCACAATATATTTCCGCTTTCCATGGAACTCTGTTATATAACTCCAAAGCCATTTACCAAGCAAAGATGAATTAAAATGCAACAAGTGAACGATTCCATTCGATCACTCTATAGTTTAATATTATGTTAAAATAGATGACATATGGTTCTACCATTAATAACATCTATCTATAAATATATAAAAGATGAAGAGAGAGTAGTCGGATGAATAACTAATCGCACTTACCCACAAAATAATTGAGTCCTTTTATATTTCCTATACACTTTCTTCTCGATCTCTCTCTACTCCCTCTGCTACAAACCTCATCGTCGCCTCACCCTCTCTTCTGCCATGGCTGCCGCCCCCTCTCTTCTGCGGGCGTCACTCCCTCTGTTGTTTAAGTTCATCCACTCGGCAGATTTGTAACAATTCTTTGTTCAATCAAGCATAAAATTTCAAGCTAGATTTGGTAAGAAGTTGACCTCTCATATTTTTCCTTTAATTGGTGCTTGCTGCTTTTGTAATTTTTAGAAACTTGATTAGTCCTCAATTCCTTAGTTATTTGAGTTATAACAGATAAGAGATTATCTTCTGAAACTGTAAAACCTTCCTTGACATCTGTCATTGATAATCATAATAAGTGATCATATTTTTTTGTTTTTTTCTCAATGCACCACGACCTTGATTTCACAGTTTCTTCTCATGTTCAAGTGCTTATCTCAAATTTATGTGCAATATGAAAAAATTCTCATTGATCCCCATAATATTGTCAAAGCAACATCTTTTGTAACTCGGAGCGATTTTCTTTACAAAATCTTAATTTATATCAATTAATCACATCCTTTATAAGTCAAATTGATGGTTAGTGAAAGTTGTGGACTGTCGAGTTTGCGGTGACCCACATTCACGGCTTCGCTTTGCATTTATAGAGTTCACTGACGAGTGTAAGTTGGATATTGCGGCTTTTGTTTATTTTGTATCATTGTTGGCTATTATTGTTTGTAATTTCAAAATGAATGTCCAAAAAAAATCAAATTTTGCTCTTGATAGAGCAATTTTGAAAATTATTTGGATATTCATTTTGAAACGGAGAGAGTAATACACACCTTTAGGCCCCCTAATGCATATAGTCTTCCTTGCATTAGCAAGAGGATTGTAGGAACGCTATTGCCTTTTGAGAATCACAAGTACAATGCTGAAACGCCAAAGACACCGACACTAAACAAGAATATGAATGTTAAACACATGGCATTGATACTCTAGAGTAAAAACTTCAGATAAAATGAAAGTTGCATGAATAAGTTGACTTTTCCAAATATAATTTGGAAGGCCTTCTATCACAACAATATGTTTGGTCAGTGAAATCGTGAAAAGGGGAGTTTTTAGCATTCTCTAGGCCCTAAGCCTCTAATGATTTTCACTTATTTTTACTGTTATTTTGAAAGACTTGAATATCAAAAAATGGCAAGGTCTACTAAGAATAGCTCAAATTCGCTTTCCGTGGTTTGAATTTTAGTCGGAGGGTGAGAGGGAGATGTGTGCAAGGACGGTCTACTATACAAATTTTGACAAGAAGGTATACACCCCTTCTCTCTCTTTCTGTGTATATATACTCCCTCCGTCCCATTATATGCTTCACCTTTTTAAGAAATCACGCAAATTAAGGAAAAAAGTAAGTGAAGAAAGTGTTGTAGTGTAAAAGTAAAATAGGAGAGAGAATGAGTGGAGAGAATAGTAAATTTGAAAAGTGTTGCAAGTATAAAAGTTAAATAGGAGAGAGAATGAGTGGGTGGAATAGTAAAGATTCTTTGCCATTTTAGGAAAGGTGAAGCTTTTAACGGGACACCCGTTTTGGCAAAAGGTGAAGTTTGAAATGGGACGGAGGGAGTACGTATATATGTGTGTATATATATGTGTGTATATATATGTACGTATTATATGTGTGTATATATATGTATGTATATATATGTACGTATATATATATATATATATATATATATATATATATATATATATATATATATATATATAAGTTTAATTTAAGCTGCAGTAGAATATCATTCAATCTAAGAATGTTGAAACTAGTTTCATTGTTGAGGCTTTCATTTATTTAATTGTTTTTATTTTTTGGGTTAGGGGTTTGAAGGGGGGGGGACGTTATGATGCTGAGTGGCACAAGCCGAGCAACAGATTTATGCTGCAGTTGAATATCTTTCTTGATTATGTTCCTTTAGTTTAGGTTGACCTGGCAGGAGATGAGTCTTGAAGAGTACGAGAAAGTACTTGAAGAGAAGAGGAAAACATTGATAGCACAAAAGGCAGAGGAAAGAAAAGTAGTCTTGGACAAAGATTTTGAAACTATGAAGGTCATCAAGAAGAACGAAGAAGAGATTTTTGCTAAGCTGGTAGAAACTCAAGTTTTTGTGGGCAGGATGTATTTTTCTGCATTAATTTTTATCTTTAAACTTGAATGAGTCTTTTCTTCTTCAAAAGAGTGTAAATTGTTTTCGTAAGCTGGGGTGGGGTATATATGTATATATATGCCCTAGGCTTCCTTATTGTCATGTGACTTGGTATTCATACCATTATTCAGTCAAATTTAGGGCATAGAGTTTACAATTTATAGTTCAGGTATGACATCAGTTTTGGGGATCAGAACCAAACCATTTTGTTTCTTTTGAAAAATTCCATGTTATTGCCCTTTTTTTGTGTTTTATTTTTTGAAAAGCACGGGTGTTTTCTTTGGTTGCTCAATAGACCTCTTAAAAAATATTACTCTGTAAAATTTAGTCATTTGGATGAATCATGTTCCATTACGTGGTTGGCTTGCTGCCTATCTTTATTGGTTTTCAGTTTTATGCTGCTACTGGCCTTTCAAATTAATGTTTTGCTTTTTCTATTTGAACAAGCAGGTTGTTGAACTGCAAGGTGGATTAGATGACGCTGATGCTACCCATGTCTTTTGGCTATTATGCATTGATGTTCCACTTATTGATCAGAGAGAAGAAGACCGAGAAACGGAGGAAGAACACTCGGTAATGACTTCACCTATGAGAGTTTGATGAATCTTGATCAAGCATATAGTCCTCGGTAAGTTTCTACTCTCTTGAATTCTTCTTGAATTTTGTTGTGGTTATACAATATTGTTAGAGAGAGAGAGAGAGAAGGTAGGAAATATGATAATTTGTTGTGGATGTTATCTGCAGCCATGCCTGCTATGGGGCTATGGTGGTTAGAGCTCCTCACAAAGGCTTAATGCAGGTAAGGAAAGAATGTACCCCCACTTTTCTTAACCCATTTGGCTTGGTTGTGTCTTTGCCACTATTAAGAAGAATGATGTTTTAGGGGCAATAGCATTTTGGTAACCTAAGTTTTACCAAAAATTGCAATTGGTTACTGAATTTGTCAAAGTTGTGATTTGATTCCTCAATTAAGTAAACCGGTGCAATGTGATGTCAAATTGGATGGTCAGTTAAAAAACTAACGAAATGGGTGGTATGTGCGAAACACGTGAATTTTTAAGAGGACATATATATCTTTTATCATGTGTTGTGCCCTTGTCCACTTCTGCGTTATAAAAGAATAGCTCCGTCTCTCTCTCCGGACCTCACCCTCACCGTCTGCACCATCTCTTCTTCTTCGGCACCGGAGACGAGTAGATCCATAATCAGATTTCTCCCTCTCCTACCGCCCTCCATTTTTCCTTCCTCCGTCGTGCCCAATCTTTCTTCCCCACCCACACCTCCTTTCCCCCAATCGTTTTTACTGTTACAGAATCTGGGTCAAGCCGAAATTCCAGAAATTAAAGCCTTTCAAATCCAAATTTGGGTTTCTCATCTCTTCGAGAAGCAAGTGAGGTGCCCCGAGTTCTTCTCCGCTCTGTGTGTTTGTTCTTGGGTGTGTGTGGGTTTCTGTCTTAAATCTATCCCCTTCTTTAATCGAATCAGGTTTTTAATTGAGAAAGGTGTCCATTCGTCGAATGCAAGAGCATAAGCGACAAACCATTGATTTGGCTAGTGAGTTTGTAGCTTTCCAAAGTAGGCTGTCATTTTTGCTTCATCTGCAAAATTTTCTTTCGAATTTGATGGATTTGAACATTCGCAAATCTAGAATTTTTGGGGGTTTAGCATGAAATAAAAATTTAGATGGGTTTTGAACATTTGCAGATATGGTAATTCATTAGTTTATGTTGGATTTTAGAGAAATTATGAGGTTTGAAATTTGAAATTGGATTTGGGTTTAATGAAATGGTTCTTGATGAAGGTAAAATGTGGTGTTTACGCAGTGGGATGGTGGTTGGTGATGGGATGGTGGTTGGTGGTGAGGGTGGTGGTGGTGATGGTTTTAGTATTGATGGAGATGATATTTGTGTTGATGATGTTTAATTGAGTTACGAATTTCGTTAAATTTTTAACATATATGGACACATTTGAATTTTCTTTTGCCAACCTGGTTAATTTCATTAAATTTCCTGCTAGAATGACATATTTGGCCTCTTAAAAAGTCACGTGTTTCGCAAATGCCACCCATTTCGTTAGTTTTTTAACTGACCATCCAATTTGATATCACATTGCACCGGTTCGCTGAGGAATCGGATCGCAACTTTGACAAATTAAATAATCAATTGCAATTTTTGGTAAAACTTAGGTTACCAAAATGCTATTGCCCCGATGTTTTATGGTCGATTATGCCTTTTCCATTAGTTTACGGTTCATTTATAAGAAGTCAAATTGTCATAGTTTTAATGATACAATTATTATCGTACTCTTTCATGTATTTTTGTTTGCAAGTTTGAAGACTTTGATTTTACCATGAGTCTTAATGTCTACCTATCCCAAAATAAATGATAAAAAAAATTCAAATTTGTTTTAATCAAGAGCAAACTTAAATTTTTTCGGGTCATTCATTTTTGGGACGGAGGGAATATAATTTTGTTTCATGTATTATACTCTTCTTTTAGATTGTAGCTTGATTTGAACTGGTTTCAATGTGAAGGAGATATTGGATATGAATTGGTTGGGGTGAGATTTTTTTTTTGTTTCAGAGTATAGAGTTTCTCTACCTCAACTGCCCTTCAAGTAATATCAAGAAGAGTGACTGAAGTAACAAGAAACCATAAACAACACCTTTGAGACCAATTGACCAAGGATGTTGAGGGTACAACCAGGATAACCAAGGTTGTTCCTCATGATATGCACAATACATTCCTCATTTTCACATGTCAAAATTGAAATTTGTAGATTGTTATTTCATCTAATACTATTATGATAATAATGACATTATATTTTTCTTGAGTCAATTGCCTTATATTTTTTAAAAAAAAATCTTCATAGTTATAGGCACTTTCTTTTGTTTGTTTAAATTTTTTGTCAAAGGATCATGTCGTGTGTTTAACGCACCGAGGTTATACTAGTTGATTCTATATGACTTATTTTACCTTACCGCTCCATCATTACAAGAAGTCGGAGGTGGATTTTTATTTTATTTTTATTTTTGTGTGGCAAATGGAGAATACATGTAGCTGTATAGACAGATAGATTCCCTGATAGAGTCACACCTGAGATCTTTCTACATATAAGGGTGATAGCCATATATGGTCATGTTCTATGCAGAGGAACAGATAAAATTATCTTTCAGTGAATGGCAGAGTAGTTGATAGCCCCGGTCCTGAATACTAGTATAGTTTTGAACAAAGAAATATCGAGGGTCCGAATAGCTCTCTATGTTTTGCTTGACAACTCTTCCATCTCTAGTATTGGAACATAAAACTCTCCAGCTCACTAAATGATACTCTCTCCTCTCCTATGCCTTCATCTAATCAGACATAACAAGTTCAGTATTCAAAGCAAAATTGATATTAGTACGCATTAACATACAAATTAAAAAACAAGAACAAAGATTTGAAGTGGTTCACTCTTAAAAGAGCTACGTTCAGTACCAAGATTGTTAGTCATAGATTTGCTAAGACCTAATATATGATATATTGATGTTAAGAAGTTTTCTATAGAACAAATCTATTCTAGGTCCTAGCATAACAACCGGTGTTTTCGATAAGGCACACCGTACATCTAGAGGATCAACCTTAATGGGGTGTGTGTGTGATCAAGTATTAAGGCTCTTCAAATCTAGGCGACGAGAGCAAAATAATCTTAAAGGGATACTTTTCTTATAAGAAAAGAAGATAATCTTGATGGGATACAAAGGCTTAAGAACTCTTATGGGTATGAGATATGGGTTTGAAGGAAGAAAATATGAATATCAAAGAAATTGCTCGAGTGTATGTTCTTCGTTCTTCATTTTTCAAGTGAGCTCTAAGGATTCTTCAAATAGATTTCTTAGCAACTTTGAAATGTTAAAAGTTGATGAGTATACTCAAGTCTTGAGGTAGTCGTTGGAAACCCTAGAGAAATATTCAAAACATCTCCACATTAAATGCCTTGGCAGAAGGTACAACGAGTTGATTTCTGATTGGTGTGTCCACTTTGGGTAATGGGACAGTTGTTGCCAAACCTCATGTCCATAATGAGTGTTGCACAAGGAATAACTTTTTGTGCTTGGGATCTTCATCACATGTGACCTAAAGTAAATGTCAAACAATCCTTGAGTTATTGCAAAGAGAATGATTACCAAGGCAATAACTCCAAGTCTTCAAACCTCATAAATTAGGTAGGCCAAAAGTCCTTCAAGGAAGAGAAGGTACAACTTGGGCGGCATGCATTTGAGGGACAAGAGCGATGGGCAAACCACTTAGGGCGGCAAGCAAGATTGCCTTGATGGCGGTAAGTGGAAGTGTGCTGGGGCGGCAAGCTGTACAGATTGTGGCAAATGGAAAGCTTCAATAAGGCGGCTTGAGCTTTTAAGGTTCACACCTCTTAAGGACGACCTTACAAGCATACATTCTTCTTGAGGATCATCTTGAGCCAAAGTTGAAAGTAGAGACTTATCTAAAAAATTGAAGTACAACTTCATAGACATGGATTGCTAAAGTCCAAAAAAGGTACTAAAGGTTAACAGGGATGGCAAAAGAAAAAAAAAAAAACAACCCCGTCTCAGACCAGCAATAACCCACCCTAACAATAAGGGTTTGGTAAGTGTTTTCTAAACCCATTGAGTTTGGTATTACCTCAAACCCGCTCCGTTTAACCCATACCCGCATATAAAATAGTTAATTTAATAATTTTCTAAATATTAATTATATTTATTAACTTTAATGATGCAATGTACTTTTTTAATATAATATTATATGTTTTTACTTTTTTTAAGGAATAAAGAAAAAAATTAATACCATTGCATAATGAAATAATAATTTTTTCTTTAATGTTATAGAGTAAAAGGGGCGGGGCGGGTTCGATTTTTGATTTATCTAGGGTGGGGCAGATTTTGGAGTTTTCGACTAGGAGTTACCTAACAATACAACTGGCACAAAAAGGAGTTACCAGTTCTACTCATCTTCCCCAAGCCGAATTTGATCCCCATTCCCTACCCTCAACCTAGTCAAGGGATGAAAAAGATAGTGAGCACAACCCTACAATTAAACTTCGTCACAATTCAAATAAATAACTTAGATTTTAGAGAACTTAAATAGGATTTGCCTCCTACTCTCAAATCCCCTTATGCTCTTGAATTCACTTTTTCTGGACCATTTCGTTGATGCATCAAACCAAATACACGTGTTCCAGTCACATATATATCATCAGCCCTCCAATCCTTAATGCGAGGATTAGTATGTCTCTAAACTCTTTAACACGTTGGACAACATTTTTTTTTCACTACTCACACACACACACACACACATGCACGCACAGAAGCGCCTAGGAGATAAATCCTAGGGAGAGAAAGCCTTCCCTCTAACTTCTGGGGGGATCGAACCCATGACCTCCAGGTTGGAAGCCATGAGCTCTAGCCAGGATGCCAAATCCCCATGTACCGTTGGACAACATTTTATATATATGAAAGAAGATGATAGTGCTTTGAAATGAAAGTTGTGCTCTCTATATAGAATATGTTTACATATTATAACTCACATCTCGAATCCTTAAGACACTATTGACACAAGCTATGATAATAGAATAATGTGACTCAAATAACTCAGAAAAATTTAACTCAGTGATGCTATCAGATGGGGACTAATGGAAGTTGTGCACAAAGAAAAGCAAAAAAGTTTGATTCATGTTACGCAGATGCTGAAGGATCAATAAAATTTAGAGTTACCTGCAGTGGAACACAGTAAAAATTGGCAGCCTTGTGCATCTCAGACACAATTAAATTTTCAGAAGCCAAATTTTGCCGAGCAGCCTCGAGAAAATGTGATACAGGTTCAAGTAGGTCAACCTGGAAGCAAAAAAGTCAAGAGATGAATTGTCTAGAGATGAAAATGAGCAGATCACTAAATCATATTCCAAGAAGGTCCAACATATTATAAGTAATAATAATAACAATCTATATGTAGCTGCTTCGTGTGTTTGGATAGGAACAAACAGCAAACCTTCAAGATCAATTGCGTGAAACCAGGATACGCCATAAATGTAGCTGGAAGATTTTTGTTTTTAGCGATAGTGTAAACATCTTCATCTCTTATTACTACCTCTGTTGCAATCAATAAGAATACTCCTTCTTTGTCAATTTGACCCATTCTGAATGTATATATTTAGCATATTTTATTTAGTTAGAAAAGGAAAACTACAGCTGTTGGGAACTACTTCAAATGTATAAAATTTATGTATGCCACAATTTTAGAGAAGTTGATTATATCCTTGTTGAAATGTCGATCCAAAATGGGTTGAATGCTCACAATTCATAAATGCTTAGTTCACAATCAACTTTTTAAAATGTTCACCAGACATTTACAAGAAAAAACTACTCCGTTCCAAATTGAATGACCATTTTTGTCTCAAAATGAATGAACTTTTGAAACTTTTCCATCAAAAAACTTTGCCCCTATATTATATTTTTCATAGTTCATTATATTTTTGCACAATAAAATTTTGAAAGTGAATAGCAAGAATGTTTATGATTTTTCCTATTAAAAATTAACATTTTTAAATGACCCTTGGATTCAAAATGGTCATTCATTTTGGGAAGGAGGAGGTATGCTTTATAAAAGTTGTGTTCTGAGAATGTTGAAATTCAGATGCTTCTATCACTTTTGGTTCTTATTTTCTCATCAGAAGATTGCGAAACAATCACTTAATGGAAGCTAGAGGAATTAGAAATTATTTATAATTCCATTCTAAAGATATTGTTGGAATATTCATTTAAAACACAAGATTGACAATTAGTTTTCCCAACTTTAAAGGTTGGTTCAGGTCAGGTGGTATTTTTACTATGAGATAGAAATTGCAATACCTCACTGAAATATCTTATGAGAAGATTCTTGGTGACCCTTCCGATCCCAGAACCACAATCTGCAGCAACAGGCACAGATGAATTATCGACAGATGATACCAAGCTACACGAATGGCAAAAGTCCTATTGCATCCATATCAGATTTTTAACACTTCGTGTGCATAGTCATTCGAGGCTTAAAGCACATCGAGGCGCAAAAGGATCAACCAGGGCCTTCGTACATAGAGGGATGACACCATAGAAAAGTAAGGTGTGGTAGATTAAACATTAATCGAGGAAATAAATTTCAATATGCAAAAACCATCAACAAATAATTGGAAGCCTAAGAATAAATAAAATATAAGGAACTACTCATCAAACTATAGACCATCAAGTTCTACATCAGAATTTCTACTCTTTTGCTCTTGATCAAGAGAAAATATTAAAAAAAAAATAAGAAAACGATAAATAATTAGACATCCATTTTGGGACAAAGGGAGTACAATATTTCATGCGATTATTAAGCATAAGCAACAGTGATACTAACTTCTGACAACATATAGGCAGCTTGACACAGGGATAAAAAAAAAAAAGAATAAAACCATCCAAAGAAAAATAATATGATCAAAAGTAAGCCAATTCACAATATTCTAAGGGATGTCAAACTCTTCACCACCAAGCCTTTTGCGCATCTAGCCTACCATCACTCTACACCCAATTTGGTAAACTAATTAACAAAATAATAGGTTTCTCAACAGATTTTTAAGAAACTTATTATTCCTATCATGGCAATTTCCGGATAAATCTGCTGAACTTAGATAAGCTATAACTGGTTTGCGGTCAGAATGGCATTTTTCAGTGAGCCTTTTAGGTAATCAAGAAGAGTGTCACAGGGCTTCATTTTGAGCTTTCCGGAATTACCTATTAAATGTGTGTCTTATAAATCATAACATCCTCAACAATGCCATCATGCCAAATCTGTAACCTCTCAATGAGATATCTATGCTTCTCCTTGAAAATAAACTCTGCCCAGCCGTGAATATCACAATCGTTTCACCAACATATCACAAACCCATAAACCTAGAATGAGAGAGCCAATATTCTGAAAACAGGCAGTTAGGTGTAGGAGTAGGACCCCAATACATTAAATGAGAAGAATCTTCCCAACTAGAGGATAGAGGGAATCGATCTGACCTAGAGCCAATCTTGCGTTGACCAGAAAAAGACCAGAAAAAGATCAATAGAACGAGCAATATGCAATATCTCCCATTTGTTTTAAAGAATTAAAGAATAAAACCCCTCATAGTCAGTCTACAAACACCATGCTTATCGCTGAACACCTAGTAATATTCAAACCCCCCCCCCCCCGCCCGGGCCGAGAGACCACCTAGGTCTACAAAGGCCCTCCAATACAAAAGGGACCTGCTCTTGCACTTATCACCCAAATGCAAAATCTGTCTCAGAGTCAAAAAAAAATCCTTCATCAAGTGAACTCTGCATAAGCTATGATCATCAATACAGCTTAGTAACCTTTTTGATGAAAAATCAGACATAAAAATTGTGGAACTACCCAAAGACAAACTAACAATTGGTATATGAGTATTTCGAGTGGAAGGCAAGGATGACAAAGTATAAACAGATTTAAAGCAAGACTTGTGGCTAAGGCTACTCAACCTTATGCAATTGACTAATGTGAAAATGTTGCCCCGGTGGCCGAGTTTAACTTTGTCTGTGTTTTAAAGTCATATTTGTTTTCCTTTGCACCAGATAGATGTAAAGAAAGCATTTCTTTATGAAGATTTGGAATTAGTGTTTATGTGTCCACCACGGGATTCGAAACCCTCAAACAGTCCCCAAGAGAGTGGTTCACTAGTCTGAACAATTTTTGAATAGTTACAAAGAGTTATCACTATCATAAAAGCCGGACAGACCATAATATGTTTTTTAGCATTCTGAGAAATGAAGATATCTATCTTAGCCGTTCATGCGAATCGCATAGCTCGACAGGTGATGATATGGAAGAACTGATGAAACTTTATATCATTTTTTATAAGAAACGAAGCATTATTAGATTATAGGAGAAAAACAAGAACTGTTACGTGGTCTCTTTGGCGGGAGAGGAATAGGAGAAGCTTCCAAGGTATCGTGACGCCTACACTCATACGGTCTCTCTCTCCCTCTCTCTTTTGTGCTTCGCTCCTTGTGCGTTTTTTGTTGAATGAATTTTTATCTAGTGCGCTCATCCCTTTTGTGAGTTTTTTGGGGGAGTTAGGGCTGCGTACTCAACTGTTTGTGGGCTTATTAAGTGTGCATTATTTTGTTTCTTAAGCTTTTGGCCCTTTTTATCTTGTAAGGTAGTTTGCTTCTTTTGTAAGGGTTCACCCCCTTAGCAAATTCACAATGCACATAGTTACTTATCCAAAAGAGAGAGAGAGAGAGAGAGAGACTAAAAGAAGATTCGGCATTAAAGTCCTAGCGACATTGATATTTTCTTAGCATGAATTTTGCAGGACCAAGATAAGTTATTACCATGAACCATAAGAAATACATTCTCAATTTACTTGATCCAGACTTTTGGGGTCCAAAAATACCAAGATTCCAATTGAAGTGAACCTGAAGCTCAATTCTGCTAAGCTTAAATGTGATTGAATAGGAGAAAATTCAGGGATGACTCATCCTGACATAGCATTTTCCATATGTATGGTTAGACAGATCATTTATTGACCGGGACAGGAACACTTTGATGCTGCCGTTAGAGTACTATGGTACCTAAAGACAACACCTAGAAGAGGTATGATGTTCAGGAGGCGCAAAAATGTACAGATCAAAGCTAACTGGGCCATTTCTGACACTGTCAATGTCAGAGGATCTTGCACTTCTATTGGATAAAATCTTGTCACCTGGAGGAGAAAGAAACAAAATGGGTACCACGCAGCAGCACTGACGCTGAATTTAGATCATTTGCACAAGGGATTTGTGAGGTGAATTGATTGGGCCATTTGGTTCTTAGAAGACTTGAAAATATTTACTTCACTCCCCCATGAAATTTTACTGAGAGCACTAGACTGCCATTTAGATTTCTAATACTCTATTCCTACATGACAGAACTTAGCATATCAAAGTTGAAAAATACTTCATACAGGAGAAACTTCAGAATGGCGTAATTTGTGTTCCTTATGTACAAACTAATCATCACAGCTGACAGACTAGCCAAAGGGCTACAGATGAGACAATTGTATTTAGTAGGCAAACTGGAAGGAGTGTTGGTACAGAGAATATTTAGTAATATATTTACCAAATATTCTGTAGTGAACATAGGAGATTGAATCATTGCTCTAACCAAGGGATTTACTCAAGGATGATTGATTTAGTCAAGGGATTGAGTTAGGCTGATTCATATTGTACAGCTTACCTTTCTAGTTTAGCTTGCTTGTACTTCTATTTAAAATGGAGAAATAGAACATATTCTTTTATTTCATATACGCCGTCCCTTCCTCATTTTGAAATCTCGCTGTTCAACAGTGATTTCATGAGCAGGTGGTCCCAATTATTCATAGTGCGTTATCCTAGGTACATTAACCCATACCAGTACCTGCCAAGAGTACACTGCCACTCCACTGGTGCATCTTAAGACTCTTTACAGGACACTTACCTTCTGCTGGAGTAAGTAACACAAGGGGGAAATGTGTTTAATTATAATGTTTAAACACAATGAGCATGCATGTCATAACATAGCTATAAAGTAAAGAAGGAATGTAGATTTGAAGGGAAGGAGAGTAATACCAAGTGCAACAAGGTGGCTATTTCGAACGGCAACAGGAAACTGATCCGCCATGAGGGTATTAAGAAAAGCCTCACTTGTCTTAATATCAGGCTCATTCACATGTGCGTATCCACCCAATACTCCATCTGTCGATGCTTCCACACCCTTCTCTTTCAAACACCATAAAGAACCGATCATTCAACATTTACACCAACAAAACAAATATGTAGATAAGCACAAATTAAGACCCCCTTCCCCAACCTCTTACTCCCTCAATTCAAAACAAAAGAGATACAGATTCCCGTTTAATTTGTCCCGACTGAATCAAGTACCATACTGACATTTCAACCATTTACTTAAATTGCATAGAAAAAGTAAAAGTCTGCCTCTTCAACTGGGATGCGCGGAGTACGCTGTTATTGTTCACAAGGTTTACATTTTACCCAATTGGCAACTAGCATGCAATCAAAGTTTGGTATATCCAAAACACAATAAAACATTTACACTAGAACTTAAAATATTGTAAGATTTTCAAACCATTTTCTAAAGTTGAGGGTTTTGTCCAAGCATGCCCTATACAGAGGTCGGGGTTTTGTGAGTAAGGGTTCAGACTTACTTGCCAATAGCTAACGCCTTTCTGGTACCACTCAGCCTTCTTCTGGTGATCGCCTACCTCTTCCCTCCACATCTCCTCAGCGTTTTGGAATTGACGGCCGTCGGAATCCAATCCAACCATCTCCATCTCCGGGGCCTCGGCGTTTGAGCTACTGCACAATCTCAGTTTGCCCGCCGCCGCCGCCGATGATGGGGTTAGTGTAGGATGTCTGTGGAGAGTGTGACTCTGACGACCGGTTCGGAGCAAATGCAAACAGTGTATTATTTGTCCGCTCGAATGCATTACCATCGAACACTAGTACTAACTACTAACACTTTGCAAGGCCACTTTGTCTTGTGGTATGCTGATCTGATGATAGGCTTTTTTATCGGGAGGTCAAGGGTTTGATTTTTACTGAAATTATATGTGGAAAATATATATTACCTTCGTTTCATCAAAATTGATATTTATTTTCTTTTTGATTCATCCCAGTCAAACTGATACTTCCCAAAATGGAAGGAAATCTTTACTATTTACCCAACTCATTCTCTTTCCTATTTCACTTTTACAATCACAACATTCTCTCTCCTAACTATTCCTCCCATTCATTCTCTCTCCTATTTAATTCTTCATACTCACAACATTTTCTTTCACTTTTTCTCTCTCTTACTTTTTCTTAATTCGCGTGCCCAGAAATTTGATATCAGTTTTGATGGGACGGAGGGAGTATATATCATGAGTTTCAGGAACATGTGGAGTCTCCTGGTGCAACCGAGTGTTAGGAGGCAGCATTGCTGGGCTTGGCCTCAGCGGCGGGAGTCGACCGAGATGCAGTGGCTAGGGATGGCCAAAACCGATTCCGGGCCCGATTTTGGTTCGGAACTGCCTGTTTCAATTTGGCAAAAGGGTGAACCTTAACCGGGCCTTGCTTATCCCGGATTCGATTCCGGTTACCACAATTCGGATCCGATTTCAGTCCGGTTCACCATTTATGTGAACCTTAACCGGCCCTTATTCAAAACGGTTCCGGTTACCCCGGTACTGATTTTCGTGGCAGTTCATGGTGGTTCCGGGCTTTTTCGATTCGATTTTCCGGGTCCGATTCGATTTCGGTCCGGTTTGTCCATCCCTAGCTAGAGCCGTCAATACGGAAATACGGGACGGAACGGGACGAAATTACGTTGTCCCACGACGAAAACGGGACGAAACGGGACGGGACAAAACGGGACGGGACGAAAATACTCCGTCCCATCCCGTCCCATTTGCGGGACGCGGGATCCCGCGGGACCCAAACGGGACGAAAATACTTCGTCATCAATATAGTCAAGTGAGGTTAAAAGGGGCTTGCTTCTCTTAACTACAATGGTAAAGCGATGATAACAAAAGCACATTATGTAACATGGAGTTTCATCAAAGCATGATAGATGTTTTTGCATTGTTAGAGAAACAAATTCATTATATGTTTATTCTACTCAAAACTAGTTGCGCACTGGTCATGCAAGAGGCTCACGAGGAATCAAAGTCAGTTACCAAGGCTGCTGCTATGAAAGGTAATGTGTGACTGCATTTTTTTGCATCTCTGTAGTATTAGAATATGCACGATGCATGGTAAAACAATTTTCAGCTAGCTAGTATGCCATATTACTACCTCAACCCGATTTTTCGGGCATGTTGAGATTAGGCAAGACCAATTACAGATCTTCACAAGTAAGACCTAATACTTGTATGGGTCAATACGGGAAAACGGGACGGGACGGGATAAAAATAAGGTGTCCCGCGACGGAAACGGGACGATACGGGATGGGACGAAAATGGGATGGGACTAAAATATTCCGTCCCATCCCGTCCCATTTGTATGGCGGGACGGGACGTCCCGACGGGACCGTCCCAACTTGACGGCTCTATCCCTAGCAGTGGCTGGTGCAGCAGCTGGTGCAGAGCCATTGGTGGTGCGAAAGCGTGGGCCACTGGAGCAAGGCAGTGTGAAAGCGTGGGCCGCTGGGGCTGGCAGCGTGGGCCGCTGGAGCAAGGTAATGTGGTGAAAGCGTAGGCTGCTGAAGCAACCATTGGTGCGGTCGGCTTCCTGTGAGGGCCAAGTATAGGGGGTGTTGTTGTTCTAACCATCTCGGCCGAGCCACGATTTACTTCCGCCAGCACTCTGAGGGGCCGGAGCCTGGGGTCCAGGATTAGTCCGGCGTAAGTTGGGAACCTGGGTATCAAAAAAAACAAAAAAAAAACTACTAACAATGTGCACAAACATGTTTGTTTATCAATGCATTTTTTTTAATATTTTTGTTAAAAAAAATTGCATTTTTTATATTTTAAAAAAAATTGTGTTATTAAATGTCATTCTTTATATTTTAAACAAGTAAATGCCTTTAAAAGAGGTATAAGACTTTTATTATAGTCATGACCTCAATGTGCTTATTAGGTATTATACTTGATTTATAAGATAATTTATAGGTTTTGTAGTATAGGTCTTATATATGAGATATATAAGACCTATAAATTGTTTCACATAATATAGATTATTTGCATACTTAAAAGTGTTATATCATAATTATAAGACTTATGAATTGTCTTATATCATAGTTATGAGACTTATGAATTATCGTATTGCTGAACTATAAGAGATGAATTGGTCTCATACTTATTAATCAACCGAGTAATTCTCATATTTTCCATCACTGCCGTGAAAAACTTGGTTTTATAACATTCTAGGACATGTTATTTGATGACGCTAAAAAATTCATCAACTATATTGATGACAAAGGTTGCAGAAAGAGATTACATAATTATCAAATGATTCGAATATATACAAGAATTAGCGCCGTTAGGGGTGTGAAAATTGTTCCGCTATGACTCTCGGGTGTGATAATGAGATAGTGTTAGGGAATAAACTATAAGGAGAGAATTCTAGAGAGAGTATATTAGAGAGAGAGAGAGAAAGTAGAGAATTATGACATGTCATTCACCTTGTAGAGGAGGGCTTTATATAGGATTTATATAGGATGAGTAATTGTATATGTGGCCTTTTGAGGAGTTCCACTTTTTGTATTCGGTATAAGGCCCCGTTTGTTTTACCGTAAAACATTTTTTGGAAAATATTTTTCATAAAATAACTCGTTTTCCGTTGTTTGGTTGTTTTTCGAAAAATCGTAAAACATTTTCCGTTGTTTGGTTGTTTTTCAGAAAATGTTTTCCGTAAAATAACTCGTTTTCCTGTGTTTGATTGTTTTCCGGAAAATATTTTTCGTAAAATAACTCGTTTTCCGGTGTTTGGTTGTTTTTCGAAAAATGGAGAAAACGTTTTTCGGAAAACATTTTACGCCCTTCCTAAGTAAAACGACTTACTGACCATGTCCTAAGTAAAACATTTTTCGAAAAATGGTGCCCTTCATGTACAACTCATATTTCACAAGGTACAACATTTTACTTCCTTATTCTAATAATAATAATAATAATAATAATAAAAAATTAATAATTATAATAATAAATAAATGATAATAATAATAATAAATAATAATAATAATAATAAAAAAATAATAATAATAAAAAAATAATAATAAAAATAATAATAATAATAATAATAATAATAAACAATAAAAATAATAATAATAAAAATAATAATAATAATAAAAAAATTAAAGAAATAATAAAAAAATTAAAGAAATAATAAAAAAATAATAAAATAATAATTAAAATAATAATAATATTAAAAATAAATAATAATAAAAATAAATAATAATAAAAATAATAATAATAATAATAATTAAAAATAATAATAATAATAATAATAAATAATAATAATAATAATTAATAATAATAATAATAATCATAAGTAAAACATTTTCCTAAGTAAAACATTTTACGCCGTAAAAAATTTTACGCCGTAAAACATTTTACGCCGTAAAACATTTTACGCCCTTCCTAAGTAAAACATTTTACAGGAAAACATTTTACAGGAAAATATTTTTCGAAAAACGTTTTCCGAAAAATGTTTTACGTCGAAACAAACGGAGCCTAAGTATATACACCGTATATTTGTGTGTATTATACTGTATATAAGCATACATATAAAAGGTCAGGGTTCTTCAGTAGCCCTTACTTCGAGTGTTGGATTATTTATGGTCGGGGCAAGCTGTGTAATTTCAGTCGAGGCTGTCCTGAGTATATATTTATGACTGAAGCTCGGAGCTCGCAAGGTCGGCCGGAAGCCTGGAAATTGGAGCCTGGAGGCTGATGAAGCCTGGAAGCTAGGAGTCTGGAGGTTACCTAGAAGCTAGGAGTCTGGAGGCTGGAAGTGGGTGCTAGTAGAATGTGACCTCCATAATAGAGAAGGGAAAGCTCGTGCTCTGCAAGTAGTAGACGACAGATAATTGCCAATAATAGTCGGAGATTCCCAGCTATAGATGGGAGAACACCATAAAATAAGCAGAGATCTTAGATGTAGTCTGAAGATATAAATAGGAGATTCCATAGAATAAATAAAGCGGACACGTATCATGCAGATGAATAAGGAGAATGAGCCCCCGATCTGCATAGATTACCAACAACTTGGATAGACAAGTGTTGGAATTCAAATATATATAAATCTCTAGATTAAGAGGCTGTCAGCGGGCTGAACTTTTAGAAAAGCTCACGGCGGACGCGTAAGGTCGGGCCGAAAAGCTATAAGAGACGCGGAGCCCCCGAGCTGCAGGGAGCTATAAGATATATAAATTTGCGTAAAGTTCTAAATTTATTTGCCTGAATGCTTGTGAGCGTGTAAAGATTTATTAGCCCGGAGGCTTAATTGAGTTTGCTTTGCCCGTCGGCTTGTTTGTTACAGTATTTTGATTTCTTTTTTGCCTATCTCACGAGGAAGAAATAATGTCCCTCATGTACCTTTAGGCTTCTTCAAATCTGAGTTTGTGAAACTCTATTGGTTCCTTATTTAGCCAAAAATTTGTCTTTTAAGTAAGTAGCCTTATAGGTATGATCACAATTTAAATTTTTCTTAGATTTTCAGGTTTTCCTTGGTCGGAATTTGAGTCTTATTGTGAACACTTTCATCCATGGGGTTCACTGAAGTGATTTCGCTATTAGACCCATAGGTCAACACGAATGTGAGCTAACTAAGGCAAGTTTCCCATATATGGGCATGCAGGGTGAAGTACTAGGGCACTCCATGCATCAGCAGATTTAGGCCGTACTGGCATCCGTGATATGGGTGTTACCCTACGGGCATTCACTCTGTTAATTTCAGAAGTGAGAATTATGAACTGGCACAAAATTGGCTTTTTGACCCTCTCCACTCCATGGGATTGCTCGAGTGATTCCTGTAAATTAATTTTAGAAGTAGTCACTGATATGTGTAATTTCTATGCATATTTTTAGATTTCGTATTTAACTCAGTAACAGGGGGAATGCCCCTTTCAAGCTTGTCTATGACGTCATTCAAAGGAAGCAACAGGGGGTTCAATGATCTTCGACGAAGCATACACTGTTGAAAATTAAACTGTAGATTACAAAATAAGTCCCCAGCAACGGTGCCAAAAACTTGATGGGAGAAAAACCCCACTTGTATAAAAACCAAGCAAATGCACTGGTTTTCGGTGTAGTAATATGCACAAATAAGGGTCGAATCCATAGGGACTTGTGTTCTCAATAGTTCGACTTTCAATAGTAACAAAAAATAAAAAGATTGGGCTTTGATTTTGATTTGACTAATTACTAAAATAATTAAACGCAATTAAACTAGAGAAACAATTAAAACAATCAAATTACGAGAAAAATTCACAGGTTGGACTTCCCAATGACATCACTATATGCTATTGTTATAGTTTAAGAAAGCTAATCTCATTTTAGAGTTCATTCACCAAATTAATGATTGAGACAGTTTGGTGGTCAGATTTCAATCATATGGTTTTCTTTATATTATGTATTCTATTACGGCTACATAGCATGCGGAGAACGAGCACCGAAGAATTATATGAACATAAATCCTCTTGAATTCTATTATGGCTTCAGTTGGATTTATCCCATAAAGTAGTGGTCAATGTATTAATCACTCAAAATTAATGATCCAATTAATACCCAAATTGTTAAATAGCCAAAATTATCTTAACACAAAATTGCAACTCTAAAAACTTGAATTAAGAATACAATAATATTAAATGGAAGAATTGAGACTTATAGGATAGAGATTTGGCATTGTTACATCCAACTCATGAATCTAAAGAAATTAGGTACTCATCATAAGAACAAAGGCAAAGAATTAAATAAAGAACATAAGAACCTGGATCTTGAGTCTTGAATCCTTATTTACAACTTGAAATAGAAAATAATAAAACCTAGGAAATAATCAAAAATATGGTTGGAGTTGTTCTATATATACTTGGGAGAGAGATGGGGGTCAAAATTAGAAAACGAGGGTCAAATCCGACTTGAAAAGGAAAACTGCCAAAGCTGTCATGAGGGGCCTATACAGCCGCCAAGGGGAGGGGTGCGACCGCAAAGAGGTCTTGAAATACTCCCATCTTCACGCCATGGATGTTTGGCCGCCCTCCTTCGAGTGTGCAGTCGCCCTTCATTCTTCATTGACTTATACCTTCTTCGACAAACTTCTGGAGGTCATAACTTCTTTATACGCACTCCGATTGATACGTGCCACATATCATTGGAAAGATCTAGATGAGTACTATCCAATTTTATTGAATTATCAGGGTCATATCCACTTTTTCCTTCTATAATTTCCATTCTTTCCTCCTTTGTCGCTTTGTTCTTGATCGTTCCTTTCATATTCTTTTCACTCATACTCTACAAATTTTTCCTTCCATTCCTTGTACTCATAAACACTCCAAAAAGCCATCAAAACACCAAAGGTTGAGAATCAACTAGGTCTAAATATATATTATTTGGATGGGTGAAAACACATCCATCACATACATGACTAAGTCACAAGGGTGCGGGGATCAAAGGGTTTCATTCCATCCATCTCAATCATGGCCACCACCGAGTCATCTGAACCCAAGTCGATTAAATCTGACACATTAATCTCTTCCCCAAAAAGTTGTTACAGTATCAGTCCATTCCAACTGTTTTCAGCGAACTCTTGCTTACTAGCCTTGAGAACTGCCACTCAAACACTGGCTCATCAACTTTGCCAATCATTGGCTCACCCATGGAAAATATCTCAACCTATTTCACTATCTCGGGAACTCCCTTAAAAACATACTGGTTCTTAAAAGTGGTAGTAGCCCAGGCATATTTGGCATATCAAGGAAGATCCTCCTCACGGAAATGACACTGATGCCTCTAGACTTCTCGAGGTTTTCTTGCAGTTTTCCCCAATTATCAATCAAAGCTGGCTATTTTGGCCCCATGCTATCAACCTTATCAGTCTTTTTCAAAAAGGAACGACTCATGTCAAAACTATAAGGACGGAGACTAGGAGTCACATACGGGATTCTTTCTGAAGCAGCCAAACATTTCTTACGGGCAATTGCTTTCTCTTCCCTTTCATCTTCGGGAGTAGGCTTGTATCCCATACCATGACAAGTCAATTGCTATTTGACCTTGATAATCTTGTGAGTGCCCTAGAGTCTCTTTCCCAAACCAAGCCCCGAAAGGTAGTTCATTTTTTGCATCATCCTCATGGCCGGAGGAATCTTGTCCCAAGAAATAGTAAGATCCATGCAACACTTGGGTTTTCGGCCTCTTAATAGTGAATTCGGTCAACATCATGCTATCATCATCATGTTTGATCTCCAATATTGGAATGCCATTAGGGCTCATACCCTAAGCGGTCACACTATTGCCATAGATAGTGGTGAGGTCATTTCCCAACACAAACTTCACGTACTGATGCAAAGTGGACGCCACCTCATTGATTTGGTGCAACCAGGGTTAACCCCAGAGAGTAGTAAAGGAAATAAGAATCTCAATAATCTGAAAACCACTGACATCATTTGTTTTCCGAACCAGAGATTCAAACTGGCAACCCTTAAAATGGAGCAAGAGGTAGAATCACAAGCCTTGATGGTTTGGGTTTAAGGCTTCAAATCGATAGGCTTGATTCCCAACAAATCCATCATCTTAGCTGGAAGCACATTCATAGCTGGCCTGTTATCGACTAAAACCCAGGGGAGACGATGCTCGTCAAGCTGGACCATAATATAGAAAGGCTCATAATGATTAGCCTCAGATTTGTGAAGGTGATTATGTTCCCGTAATGGATATTGTCGATCATATGCACCACTTCATCCGGGGTCACATCATATGACACCATGGTTCTTCCCAAACTTTCCTCCAACTTCAACTTGGGGTCGTTGAAAAAAGATAAGGATCCAAATCGGGGGATGCCTTACTTTGAAAGACCAGAGCGGTCAGCTGGCTGGACCCTTAGCGGAAGGATTCCTACGTATCCCGAGCGGGAATCAAGTCGATCGTAGTTCGTAGGTGCGAGGGTATTTCGTAGGGCCTCGACCTCAGGGGGAATGATTAGGAGGAGTTCGTCCTGGTTGAGACTGATTCGGAGGTGTCTAGACCTGAGTGAGACTATTAGGAGGCGTCTGAACCTACGGGAGACTGAAAGGGTATGAGAAATTTCCGTCCCCGATGGCGTATTCTAAAAGGGTGTGAGAAATGTCCGTCCCCGACGGCATATTCTAAAAGGGTGTGAGAAATGTTCGTCCCCGACGGCGTATTCGAAAAGGGTGTGAGAAATGTCCGTCCCCGACGGCGTATTTCGAAAGGATGTGAGAAATGTCCGTCCCCGACGGCGTATTCTGAAAGGATGCGAGAAATGTTCGTTGATGAGTTGGATTTTGTATATGTTATTTACCTATGTTTCCGGATATTTTACATCCATTTCAATGTATTTAGAATAGTTTTGATGTAACTTGAGAGAAACTTTGTAATGTGAGGTTTTGTTGAGAAATGATACAATCTGAGGGTAGTTTAGTCTTTTATTTTGTATTTGGATGTTGATCTCAAGAGACCAAAGATTTCAAGTCAACTGTCAAAGAAAAAGTCAACAAAATGGCCAAGGTTCAAGAAAAAGGTCAAATAAAGTCAAGGGATGAAGGCTAGGTCAAATCCAAGTCAAAGATGAAGATTTCTGCACAGAGCACGAATGGGAATCTGGAGCACGAGTGAAGAAGGACTGAGCACGAGTGAGGAACGAGTGGGACTCAAGCACAAATCAGAGCCAGAATGATCAGAACGACTTGGAGCTGGAAGAACGACTCGTGAGTGCGAGTTGGAGAGAAGAGCACGACTCGTGCCTAAAGGCACGACTCGTGCCCAGGCTGTTTCGACGTCGACGTCGGCGTGGGTGAGCAGATTTCATGGATTTAATTAATGTCTTTTCCTAATTAGTCAAGGTTTTAATTTAGGAGTATAAATACCTCCATATAATACATTTTTTAGGTTAGCTTTTATCTTATCAATTTTTTTACCTAGGGTTTCAAGGATTGAAGGAGTTTGGGTTTTCAAGGTTTTGCAAGAATTTTCAGGTTTTATGTATTGCTATTCATATTGTGTGATTTCAATCATGAACATGAGTAGCTAAATTGTTTAGTTCGCGGATTGGTAGTAACTCATATTTGATCTTTATGCTAATCTTTTAATTCCCCTTTAATTGTGGTTTTAGTTCATCCTAATATTCTTAATTTGTATTTGGTACAATTCTTGCACTTGCGTGGAGAATTGTGCATGAACACTATTAGGGTGATTAGATTCGATTGACGAACTTGCGTGAATCGATTGAGTCTAGGTTTCGTTAATTCTTTTGTTCTTAATGAATTAAGCTTTTATTGATTTGATCTTGCGTGATAATTGGTAATTACTCAATATTAGAATTGCAACCCGGCCATCTAACCGTCCCAATTCTTATAAAAGCGAAGAAACCCTAGAACCCAATTAATATTTCTATTCTTCAAAAGCATAAAGAGATAATATGTTATGAATCCAATCTGTGGGCTAGTTGTTTTAATCTTTGAATTACTTTTTTGATTCTGCTTATTTGTTATTTTAGTTGCTTAATTTCCGTTTGTTTTTAGTTTTAATAAATCAAAATCAAACCCCCCCCCTTTTGGTTACGTTTTGTACTAATTAAATCAACTTGTTGAATACTCAAGTCTCTGTGGTTCGACCCTTACTTGTACCTCGGTGACTTGTACTTGCAAGGTTTTTATTACACAGTGGAAATTTCATCCATCAAGTTTTTGGCGCCGTTGTCGGGGACTTGTTGTGATTTTTAACAAGTTTATTTAATCGGTGCATGTTTGGTAGACGTTCGTTGAACTCCCCGATTGTTCCTGCGAACGATTTTATCGACAGAGTTGATAGGGCCATTCCCTCTATAAGAGAATCAGACACCGAGTCTGAAACTTCTGTCACCGAGACAGTTGTTGAATTGAGTGAGTTGGAAACTTCTTCCACCGAGGAAGAAGAAGAATTAAATTGTGTGATGGCAGACCAAATTATGAATGATTTTGCCAGGCCGAGAGTCGACACATCGGTGTCGTGCATAGCGTTGCCCGATGCAGCACTGACATATGAAATAAAAGGCCAATATTTTAACATGCTCCCAAATTTTCATGGCTTAGCTGGTGAGGATGCACTTGCATTTTTGAGAGAATTCATGTCTACCGTGAGTGGGTTCCCTATAAAGGAGGGTGTTACTTCGGAGCACTTGCGACTGAAGTGTTTTCCTTATGCATTGAAAGATAAAGCCAAAACTTGGCTACTGTTACTTCCTCCTAGTAGCATCACTACTTGGGATGCTTTGCATGATGCTTTTCTTACTAAATTTTACCCTTATGATGCTTTGACTAATTTTAGGGTGAAAATTATGGGATTTGCTCAGGAATCGGGGGAAGATTTTGATGAGGCATGGGATAGATTTAAGATGCTACAAATTCAGTGCCCCCACCATAACTTTCCTGCTTCCATGTTGCATCAAACTTTTTACGGGGCTTTATCCCCTGAATACCAATCAATGGTTGATAATGCAACAGGAGGTAGTTTGGGTAGCAAGACTATGCAACAGTGCCAGGAACTGTTTGAGATGTTAAGTGCTAACTCTCAACAGAAGGGGTCAAGGGGGACAACAAGGGGAGTGAATGAGGTAGGGCTGAGTAATGAACTTGCTAAGCAGTTTGCATTATTGAACCAAAGATTTGATAAATTAGCTTTGCAAAATGCTTCTTTTTCTGTGCCTTCTACTGCTCATCTTGTTTATGATAGTTGTGTTACATGTGGATCTAAATATCATGATTATAACTCATGTCCCACTACTAGTCCCTATAGCTATGACACTAAGCAGGTACAGGCGATACAAGGATTTGGTCAGAGGTTCCCACCAAGCAACAATCAGTACGGTAATACGTACAATCCAGGGTGGCAAGCAGGGCCGAGACATCCCAATCTGTCATGCGGTGGAAATCAACAGAATAAAACTCTCCATCCCCAACCACCTCAGGGGCCCTATGAGAGGAAGAAAGAGCCTTGGGAAGAGGCCATGGATCAGATGAGAGTGGAGCAACATCAAGCAAGAGCAGAGCAGCATCAAGAAAGTAACAACCAAGCTGCTGCAATGAAAAAGTTGGAGACCCAACTGGGTCAATTGGCTGAAGCATTACAGGGACGACAGCCGGGTACATTCCCTAGCCAAGGGGAGCAAGCTAAGGCCATCATCACCTTAAGGGGTGGCAAACAGGTAGACAATCAGGTAGCTTCTCCTTCTTCTCCCCCTAAAGCCCTTGTTGTTGAGTCCCCTGCTATGGAACCCCCCAATGTTGAAAATGTGGTTGTGGAGGATGTTGTGTCTGATGATGAAGGTACAAATGGATTGGGGAAAGATGTGAATGTTGATGCTCCCATCCCCAAGTCATACGTACCGCCCGTTCCTTTTCCTAGAAGATTTTTGAGAAATAAACTGGATCATCAAATGAAAGAGCTGATTGACATGTTTTAGAAAGTAAATATAAATTTGCCTCTTTTGAATGTGATAAAGAATGTTCTAGCTTATGCAAAAATCTTTAAAGAAATAAATTCTAGGAAAATTCAGTACGGGAAAGATGATAAATTGTTGTTGGGTGAGAGTGCGAGTGCTGTGGTCAAACATAGTCTTCCGCCAAAAATGAAAGATCCCGCGAGTTTTCTAATTTCCATTACTTTGGGGGATTCTAACACGGTGAAAGCTATGCTTGATCTTGGGGCCAGCATTAATTTGTTGCCCTATTACATGTATCTTGAGTTGGGTTTACCTGAGCTAAAACCCACTATGATGGCCCTACAACTTGCCGATCGATCCATTAAAAGACCCTTGGGCATCGTAGAGGATGTTTTAGTTCAGGTTGGTTCATTGATAATTCCGGTCGATTTTGTGGTTCTAGAGATGCCTCGCGGTGAAGGTAGTCGTCGGGACTCACACATATTGCTTGGGCGACCGTTCATGGCAACGACCAACACCGTGATAAATGTTGGTAATGGCACTCTTTCCATGACTGTGGCAAATGAAAGGATTGAAATAAATATTTTTGACATAATGAAAAATCCTGTGGAACATGATGAGTCTTGCATGCTTATAAATGAGTTGGATATTGTTGAGGAATGTGTGAGTGAGGTTTCATGGCATGAGAGAGATTGTGAGGAGTTAGAGTCTTTGATGTCAATGGGCGGTGAGAAACTTAGGGATAATGCGGATGCTCAACTGATGGCTGTGGATAAGGCCGACGAGCACCATCCTAGTGATGGCCCGTTTCACCCCCTAGGCCACTTCAATGAGAAGTTGGCGCCCTCTATTGTTATCCCCCCGGTCCTTGAGCTGAAAACTCTCCCTGCAAATTTAAAATATGCATTCTTAGGAGAGGGAGAGACTTTGCCTGTTATAATTGCTTCAGATTTGACCACAGAACAGGAGGCCCAGTTGATAGTTGTTTTGTGTGAGTATAGAGAGGCCATTGGGTGGACTTTAAAGGACATTAAGGGAATTAGTCCCTCGATGTGCATGCATAAAATTCATCTCTTGGATGGTGCAAAGCCGTCTAGGGAGAGACAGAGAAGGTTAAATCCTCACATGGAGGAAGTTGTGAGAAAAGAGGTCCTTAAGTTGTTAGATGCGGGGATTATTTATCCGGTGGCTGAGAGTGAATGGGTAAGCCCGGTACAAGTTGTGCCAAAAAGATCGGGCATTACTGTTGTCCAAAATGAGAAAGGTGAGGATGTGTCAATTAGGGAAGTGATCGGTCTTAGGATGTGTATTGATTTGCGAAAATTAAATGCTGCAACCAAGAAGGATCACTTCCCATTGCCTCTTATTGATCAAATGCTAGAGAGGTTGGCAGGTCATTCTTACTACTGTTTTCTTGATGGTTTTTCGGGGTACAATCAGATTGCCATAGCCCCCGAAGACCAATCCAAAACCACCTTCACTTGTCCTTTTGGCACATATGCTTTTAGGAGGATGCCTTTTGGGCTTTGTAATGCACCCGTGACATTTCAAAGGTGTATGACCTCCATTTTTTCTGATATGATTGAGAGGTGTGTTGAGGTATTCATGGATGACTTTTCTGTTGTTGGGGATAGTTTCGAGGGTTGTTTAAAGAATTTGGCATCTGTTTTGAAAAGGTGTTGTGAAACCAACTTGACTTTGAGTTGGGAAAAATGTCATTTTCTTGTACAACATGGTATTGTGTTGGGGCACATTGTGTCGAGTAAGGGGATTGAGGTTGATGGAGCAAAAATTGATGTGATTGCTAAATTACCTCCTCCTAGTTCGGTAAAGGGTGTGCGAAGTTTCCTTGGGCATGCGGGTTTCTATAGGCGATTCATAAAAGACTTTTCAAAAATTTGTAAGCCTTTATGTAATCTGCTTGCCAAGGATACGGAGTTCATCTTTGATCAAGAGTGTGTGGATGCGTTTAATTTGCTTAAAGAGAAGTTGACATGTGCTCCCATTCTTTCCAGTCCCAATTGGTCTCACCCTTTTGAGATCATGTGTGATGCCTCGGACTTTGCTATTGGGGCTGTTTTGGGACAAAGGATAGATAAATTACCTTCCGTTATCCATTATGCAAGTAGAACCTTAAATGATGCACAACTGAATTACACCACCACTGAAAAAGAGTTTTTGGCTGTTGTGTTTTCTTTGGAAAAATTTCGTTCTTACTTGCTTGGGTCGAAGGTAATTATTTATTCTGATCATGCTGCTTTGAGATATTTGCTTAATAAGAAGGATGCTAAGCCTCATTTGTTGAGGTGGATGTTGTTGTTACAGGAATTTGATGTTGAGATTCGGGATAAAAAGGGGACTGAAAATGTGGTGCCGGATCATTTATCGAGGCTTGAGGACTATTCGTATCTTAATGTTGAAGAGAGTATGATTCCGGTTAATGAAAATTTTTCGAATGAACAACTTCTTGCTGTACATGTCCAAGAGCCTTGATATGCTGATTTTGTTAATTATTTGGTGTCTAATATGATTCCTCCAGATTTTACATATGACCAAAAGCGTAAGTTTAGGTCTGATGTGAAACACTACATTTGGGATGATCCTTATTTGTGGAAGTTGTGTCCCGATAATATTGTGAGGCGATGTGTGCCTGAGCATGAGCAGGAGAGTGTTTTGAGGTTTTGTCATGAGCTCCATTGTGGTGGGCATTTTAGTGGCCAAAAGACCGCTAGAAAAGTTTTTCAATCCGGATTATATTGGCCCACCATTTTTAAGGATGCTCAAGAGTTTTATAAGAAGTGTGATAGATGCCAACGGTCCGTTTAGGGCTGTTACACGAAACGAGCCTGCTCGAGCTCGGCTCGGGCTCGGCTCGAAAAAAGCTCAAGTTTGAGTGGGCTTGAGTTGAACTCGAGCTCGAGCTCGAACCGATTTTTAAGCTCATCATTTTTTCGAGCTCGGCTCGTGTTCGGCTCGTATGTTCGACGAGCTCTGTTCGAGATCGACTCGTTTGAGCTCGACTCGGGCTCGGCTCGTTAAAAGCTCGAATGATTTTTGGTATATATATATATATATATATATATATATATATATATATATATATATAAGCTCGTTTAGGCTCGAGTTCGATTACAACTCGAATTAGGGCTCGATAAAGCTCGTTTGATTTCAGATTTTTTTCAAAAAATAAGTCGAAGCTCGAGCTCGGCTCGTTATTACTCGAGTTCGAGCAGCTCGCGAAAAGCTCGCGAGCCAGCTCGCGAAAAGCTCGAAACTTGATTTGAGCCGAGCTCGAACAGGCATTCTGGGCTTGTTCTCGAGCTCGAGAAAAGCTCGAGCTCGTTTAAAAGTTAACGAGCTCGAGCTAAAAACATTAAAAGTTCGGCTTGGCTCGGCTCGTTTACAGCCCTAGGTCCGGTGGCATAGGAAAGAGAGATGAGATGCCGTTACGTCCTAATCTTATTGTTGATATCTTTGATGTGTGGGTGTGAATGTGGGCCCAAGATCGCGGGTTTGTGAACCACTTTCTCGTATAAGGGGTCACCGCTTCACCTTAATTTGAAGACATCCGGTTCATTGAAAAACGGAGTCGCCACGCCATTTTGATTTCCTCAAAACTTTGAAAAAAAGGAATAGGGTCCGGAGGTTAAGTTACTCCTTGGGAAGAACGTTTGGCGTTCACCCAAGAAGTCTTGCCAAAGGCAAGTCTCCCTAGATCCAATTTTTGTGCTTGTTTTGTGCTCTCGTGTGTGTGTGTGTGTATTTTGAAAAAAGGGATGAAATGTGCCAAGTTATCTTTCGGACGTATAAACCATTTTGAGTTGGTTATCGCTCGGGATTCCTTGGATTTGATGTCTTCGGGATTTTGATCCCGTGCTCATCTTGGACTTATGATCATCATTAAGTGACCTTTCTTTTACCTTCCCATTGGAATAATCAACCATATTAGGCGTGAAAGCCATGGTGTGTCTTAAACCAACGTTCTTCGGGACAAGGTCTTTATGTGATCGGGAGAGAGGGACACCTTTTTTATAGTCCAAGAATGAGACTCTTTAGAAAGGAAGAACATTTGCCCATCAATCCTACATCTTGATACGATTTGAGCTTAGTAGGGACATTTATGCTCGTCTCAAGTGTTGATCGGAGATGTAGGGGCCAAGGTTCGTCCACTTCTAAAGGGACTTCGGCTATGTCATCTTTAGTGGAGGAAACGATGTAAAGATGAGACCTTTACACCGATCCGCCCCATGGGATGCTTCAAGTACCTAAGGGACTAAGGGGAGGGGTATAAAGATTGGATCTTTATACTCATCCTATGTCTTTCGTGCCTTAAGAAGGTCACTAGACAATCCTTGGAGAGCGATCCAACCATGAGGGACAATGGGGGAATGACATTTAAAATAAAGATTGTATTTTTATGTACAAAGAAAAAGGGACTTCACATAATCATACGGTGGATCTTCCCTAGAACAAGCCACGTGTGAACCCTTGTTCATCCTTGGGAGAGGATCCCCGATGAATCCTTTGTGTATGGGAGATGACATTTAAAGTACAAATGGACATCAGATTACAACGGGAAAAGATTAAAATCATATTACAACAGAAAGGAGAAAGTTTCTGCAGACTGGCCTATGTTGTCGCGTGACACAGGACTTGAATGGCAAGTTGTGTCGCGTGACACCTTTAGCCATTTGCAGAGACTTTTTACAGACACATTTACAGACACAGCAAAGCAACAATATAGTCAAGTTGCATCACAAATGGATCTCAGAGAGCATGTGTATCAATATTGAACACGTTGAGAGGGTGTGAATATGAGGGATCCACACTCATCTCTAGTGTTTATGCAAAGCAATATTAAGATAACTAGATTACATGCAATACTATGGAAAAAACTACTGATCTAAACGATTTAAGGCTGGAATAGATATGCCATGATTAGATCTCAGCCACTATATCGTATTTAAGGCTATTTGGTTGATTAAACCATATATATTTGAAAGAGAGAGAGAGAAGGAAAGAGAGTGTTACCCTTGAATACCACGACTCCTATATCAAGTTAGATATAGGAGCCTTCAAACATCAGCTTCTGGAGCTGATATCAAACCAGGATTCAATGAGAACCGTTGGTTCTATGTGTATGTGGTATAGGACCAAGAAAGAAAGGGAATCATATAAACATTGATTTTTTGTGTGTATATGAGAGTGGGTTAATAGGGAATTAGGGTTGTTTTTGTGTGTATTGGACGTAATTTGAGCAGAGTAACGTTAAGGAGTGAAAAGGGGGATCCTCAAATGAGAGGCGCAGGCCTCTATTTATAGGCTGCATGGGAGTGGCTTGGTATGTCGCACGACATTACGAGCCATAACCGTTTTCCTTCTAGAAACATGCAAGGTGGTGAACTGGAATTTGTCAAGGCAAGGTATGTCGCACGACAAGATGGGCCTCAACCATTTTCCTTCTAGAAACTTGCAAGGTGGCAAATTCTAGAATGCCCTTTCCAGCGAGGTCCTGCCTGAAATTTTAATTCCTAGCAGGTCCTTCCTTCCTTGAAAATCTTGGAAAAGTTCCCGAATCGCTCCTGAACTTTATGAAAGTTCGGGGAATCGCCGGGAAACTTAACCGGAAGGCATGAGCCATTTGGGTACTTACAGAAGCCCCTCGGCAATGTCACTTGCAGGGCAAGTGGGCTTGTCGATAAAAAGGATCCAATATGGTGAACTGTCGAGACGGATTGGGCGACCAAGGAGGTCGAGTGGCTGAACCTAAAGTAGGCTACCTACGTATCCCGGAGGAATCAAGCCAGATCGTAGTTCGAACAAGTGAGAACTTACGGTGCCTCAAACCGAAGAAAGACCGAAATGGTCAAACGGCTGGACCTTTGAAGAAAGGATTCCTACGTATCCCTAGGAGGGAATCAAGCCAGATCGTAGTTCGAACTAGTGACTATTGAGGGGAAGTCGCCCAGTGATTGTGACAAGGGGGACAGACCCAAGGATTTTTTGGTGAAGAATGGGAAGGACCCGATGGTTTTTGGTAAAGAAGCGGGAAGGATCCGATGATTTTTGTAAAGAAACAGGAAGGACCCGATGATTTTTTGTAAAGAAACGGGAAGGACCCGATGGTTTTTGGTAAAGAAGCGGGAAGGACCCGATGATTTTTGTAAAGAAACAGGAAGGACCCGATGATTTTTTGTAAAGAAACGGGAAAGACCCGATGGTTTTTGGTAAAGAAGCGGGAAGGACCCGATGATTTTGGTAAAGAAACGGGAAGGACCCGATGATTTTTTGTAAAGAAACGGGAAGGACCCGATGATTTTTGTAAAGAAACGGAAAGGACCCGATGATTTTTGTAAAGAAGCGGGAAGGACCCGATGATTTTTGTAAAGAAACTGGAAGGACCCGATAATTTTTTTTTTTGTAAAAAAACGGGAAGGACCCGGGGGTTTTTTGTAAAAAAACGGAAAGGACCCGAGGGTATTTTGTAAAGAAACGGGAAGGACCCGATAATTTTTGTAAAGAAGCGGGAAGGACCCGATGATGATTTTTTAAAGAAACGGGAAGGACCCGATGATGATTTTTTAAAGAAACGGGAAAGACCCGATGATTTTTGTATAGAAGCGGGAAGGACACGATGATTTTTTAATTATTTGAGAGATAGAATTGAAAATGCCAGGGGCAAAAATAATAAAACGGGCCACAGGGATAAATTTGTAAAATAGGCCACGGGGGCAGTGGAAGGAAAATTTGATTAATTTAAGAAATATAATTGGAAATGCCAGGGGCACAAAGGGTAAAACAGGCCTACGGGGGCAAAAATTGTAAAATTGGGCCTACAGGGGCAAAATTGTAAAAACAAGCCGCATGGGCTAAGTATGTCGCACGACTTAGTGCGCCCTGTGAACAGACCCTTTTAAATTCAAACAGTCGTCATTTTCGACTCTCAAATTTGGGAGGGAGACGAATAGAGAGAAGGGAAAGAGAGGAGATAAGCAAGAAATTGATAGAGGACTCAAGAGAAACCAAGCAGTTCGAGTCCGACTCAGTTGAAAAAATGCCTCCTAGAATGCGTCCTACCAAGAAGGCTCCACAACACGCCAAGTTGGCTGCTCGACGGAAGGGGGTTCAGAGGAACCAAAGGTCGTTCATTCCGCAAGCTCAAAGGGGGGACTTCTATCCACAGCTTGATGAACACACCTCCGCTGCTGAGAAAAAATCCGTGGTGTGCTTCTATCTGTAACCCTTGTTAGGTTTTAAATTTTTTTTTATTTGGATGAAACTGATTGAAATTTGATTTTTCAGACTAAAAATGATTTAACAAAAATCTGAACTTGCATGTGGATAATGAACTAATTGCATGGATTGAACTAGGAAATGTGATGATAAATGCATATTCTACATTTATATGATTTAACCTATTTTTATTTGAAAAAGGATGAAACAGACTCAAAATAAATAACAATTCTTTTGATAAAAATTAGGACAAATAAAGAAGAAAAATAATGACATATGATGGACATTTGGACAGACCCAAAGAATGATTTTTATTTTGCTATCATGACATGCTTTTGAGAATAGAATGAGATATTCATACCTGTGTTGTGTTTACCTGCAGGAATTGCGCACCAGAGGCTCTCCGGAGGTGATCGGAAGACTATGGGATAGCTTGCCTGGTAGCTAGGAGCAGATACATTCGCCTAAGGGCATGATCTACGCTGTTGGGTCGGGCCAATTTTTTGAGATGGCGAAGGCAATCGGAGATACACAGAGGAGTGTGGAGCTAGTGAAAGCGTTCAGGGAATTTTGGTGGGAGACTATTCACTCGTTCCATTTCTCCTGGGGCGAGGCGACAGTTACACCATATGACTTTACAGCCATTATAGGATTGCCATTTAGGGCTGAGCCCCTTTATGTTGTTGAGCCCATACTTGCTGTTGAGCCCCAACCTATTGCTGATGCAGACTTCATGGGCTTACTCGGTTTCGTTCCCCAGTACAAGAAGGGGAATGGATACGAGTTGGGTGAGCTTCATGGTCGGATTGGGGAGCAGAGTAGAGACTATCCTGTTGTTTTTGATGATTCTGCTGAGAGCCGGCTGAGACCCGAGAGGTTGGCGAGAGCTTTTGTATGGGTGGGTTTTTCTGATATGCTGTTCATCAACAGCGCGTCTACTGCCCTAATTTCACTATTGGAGCTTCTGAGAGCTTGGGATGCTATGGGGAACCTGTCCTGGGGCGAGGCAGGTTTAGCCGAGATATATTTAGCTCTAGATGACGTTAGCAGGGGGAAGGCAATGCACTTCAACTGCTGTCACATGGCCTTTGAGGTATTCTCTCATCTTGACTTCTTCTTTTTTGCACATTTCACTCTGTCATTCCCTATCATCATTTCCCCCATTTTGACTTCTTCCTCATCCTTTCAGGCTTGGGCTTATGAGGTCTTTGGCTGCTATGCATAGCAGATCCAGGATGAATTTCCTGCTACCACTTTCCCTGCTCTTAGACAATGGGCGAGGGATGCCAGGAGACAGACCAGGACGGATAGTGTGAGGTGCAGGATGACTGCTTCGTATCAGGATACCCTGCTATGCTTAAGAGGGACTCCTCAGAGATTGAGCTTATTTCCCTGGACTGGCCGATATGATGACCAGGGTTTGGATTATGCTGCGCACTTGACAGAGTGTCGCAAGCTGCTAGTGGGTTTGTCTGGGGACGCTCTATACTTAGGGGAGAGAGTCCATAGACAGCATGGGCCGGACAAGATTGCTCAGGTTCCTGTTGATCCTCCAGAGGACATGTGGTTCCCTCAGAAGTTGGAGGATTTGGCCACTTTGATCCAGGGTGACGACACTTACAATCATGTTGAGGAGGGAGGTGACTACACTGCGTATGTTGCAGAGAGGCTATGGTCATCGCAGGTGATAGCAGGGCATGGTGCTCAGAGCGCAGGACCGTCATCCGGATATGTAGCGAGAGCCCCTTTGCCTCCTCCATACTTTGACTATCGGGGCGATGATCACGCGAGGCGAGCTCCCATTGACATGAGCCGAATTCATCCTCACCTCCAGCTTCCCGAGGGCTCTAGATCTGTGAGTGTCACCTTTCCCTCTTTATTATGTGCACCTGTTAGCATCCTTTTTCATTATCACGACCTGTCTCCTAATCTCTTTTGTTGTCTGATTGTAATAGGTCTCAGCTCAGTCCTACAGACATCTTTCTCGAGCTTACATGGGAGCTTTAGACATGATTGAGCAGCTACAAAGGAGCGCCCAATTCTGGAAGGAGCAATATAGATCCCAAACTTCAGATGATGACTCCTCTCCCAGCCAGTCGGGAAGGAAAAGGGCTCGATTTGACGTGGAGACGAGCGGAGCGAAGAAATATCGGAGCAAGAACCCTTCATACGTTCCTTCCGGCTTGGAGGATTCATAGGACGATAGTGATGATGATAACGATGATCTCCCTGTTGATCCGCATGAGCTTGATACTACTGTTATTCCTGAGGTCAGTGAGTTCTATCGCGTGGACCCTGTAGCTTATCAGGCTCCGGCTGATGATCCTGACCCTGTACTCACAGAGGAGGATGATGGAGGAGATACCGAGGAGGAGGATAATTTAGAGTAGTCCCTTAGATCAGATTATGACCTTTTGATTATTGTACTCTTTGAGAAAACACGCCCTAGACTATTCTATTTTGCTATGCACCTCTTTTGTACAAGATCAGACTTGATTATTTGTTAGTTTGTATATACACTGTTAGCTCTCTTTATTGCATAAGTCTATCTTGAAAATGGAAAATGGAATGATGATGGCATGGTAGATGGCTTGATTGACTGGTTTGAATAGATTCATGGTTTGTATATGTACCAGGTGAGTGTGTATATGTATGTGTGTATATGGGATGAATGAACCCTCCCCCATGCATTTGAGAAGTGGACGGATGATGGTTGCAGCAATTGACAAGTCGGGGAGTGCCCTGGGGAATGCAGAATGTTGCAATTCACTGATGTCTGATGTTGGCTAAAGGTGTCGGACGACCTAGTACGCCAGTTGCAAGGTTTGTCGCGTGACAGAGGTAGCCTGATTTGTACTTACAGAAACTTTGGAATTGGACTGGAATTGCTGACGCGGATTGGAATTGGGTGACCAAGGAGGTCGAATGACTGATCCTACTGGGGAATGACAAAGAGGAACTGGTCCCTTGCTAGGAAGATGAAAAGAAAGTGACCTAGGAGGTCAAATGGCTGATCCTACTAGGGATATGCCAAATGAAGGGAGTGACCAATGTGGTCAGATAGCTGGACCTTTATGAAAGGCCACCTTACCACTAAAGGGTGATGAATGAAAGGGATGACTAATGTGGTCGGATGGCTAGACTTTTATGAAAGTTTTACGCACCATTGAGGAACGGTGAATGAAAGGGGTGACCACTGCGGTCGGATGGCTGGACCTTTATGAAAGGCTACCTACGTATCCCGGAGGAATCAAGCCTTGGTCGTAGTTCAAGTCTCACTAGATAGTTAGGAACATGTCTAGGATACTTGAGATTTTGATGATTAATGGAGGAGTCACCTTATTTGACAATTAATGGAGGTTGTCACCTTACGAAACTAAAGCTTACGTCTCAATCGAGGAGATATAGGTAGCTAAGGTTGGAAAACTAAAGCGTACTTCGCTATCTAGGAGATAGAGGTAGCTAAAATTTGTAAACTAAAGCATACTTCGCTATCGAGGAGATAGAGGTAGCTAAAGTTTGGAAACTAAAGCGTACTTCGCTATCGAGGAGATAGAGGTAGCTAAAGTTGGAAAACTAAAGCGTACTTCGCTATCTAGGAGATAGAGGTAGCTAAAGTTGGAAAACTAAAGCGTACTTCGCTATCTAGGAGATAGAGGTAGCTAAAGTTGGAAAACTAAAGCGTACTTCGCTATCTAGGAGATAGAGGTAGCTAAAATTTGGAAACTAAAGCGTACTTCGCTATCGAGGAGATAAAGGTAGCTAAAGTTGGAAAACTAAAGCGTACTTCGCTATCTAGGAGATAGAGGTAGCTAAAGTTTGGGAAACTAAAGCATACTTCGCTATCAAGGAGATAGAGGTAGCTAAAGTTGGATTTTGACAATTCGAAGACTGTCACCTGGCGTTATTCCGTTATAACGGAAATAACGGAGGGATTTTGGGAGAAAATGTTATCATTAGTAATTGGCACGTTACTTGAGCCTCGGGGTGATTTTTTTTGTGGAAATGTGGCGGAAATTGGGCCAGGATGTATATATGAAATGTGTTTGGGGAATGATTTTTATGCAGGTTTTGAGAAGGTGGGGTTGTATCCCTTGGGTGCGGACTGAACTGTTGTTGTTACTGAGATGTTGTCAATGTGGACTAGAATTCCCTCTTGGGCTGAGACTGGGTTTAAACCTCGGGTCTTGATTAATGTTCCTTTCTCAAGCTCCGGCACTTGAAGCTGATACTGACAGGCTTTTAGAACCAAAGACTAAAGCAAGTGTCGAAGTGACCCAATCTCTCTTCTAGGGGTGGATGCGACTTATCAAAGCCCCGGTCTGAGAAAAAAGTCTGCAAAGCCCCGGTTCTTATTAAAGCGAGGGAAGATCCTTTTATTTGGGAAAGCCCTGGCTTGAAGAGGTGACTTGGTAGAGTTCCGACTGATGACCTAGCAAAAGTCCCAATCTGTTTGGTACTGCAAAAGTGATCCTGAGGTTGATCTGACCAAGACTGAATCCATTTTGTGACGTAATGAGGAACCTGATGCGGACCCAAAAGTGACTAAATAAGCCCCAGTCTAAAGAAATGACTTGGCGAAGCCCCAACCTTGATGAGTTTCAAGGCAGCCCTAATGCGAATCGTAGCAGAAGAGGAGAACCTATCCTTTTTTTATTTTCTTTAGTTGATCAGTCAATCGTAAGAAGATGTGAAAGAGAAGAATTGTAGAAATTTATACATGCAGGGGCATATTTTTTCGAAAGGTGGGAATAGATCCCAATTTTGTATCATTTTGATGGCCACATTCGACGTAGGCACAAGAAATCGCTTTGGGTTTAACTCTTTTGAGAGAGTATAAGTGTAGAAAGGTTTGTAGAAGTGTATGGAAGCCCCTGCTGACAGAAAATTAGTGTTTAGCACTATTTTTCCTAAGATGTGGAAAGAGAAGACTTGTCAAGACATCTGAAAACTTATTTTATTTACAATGATCACAAGATTGCTTAAAACCCTTTATTAATGTTCGGGTTATTCAACCACTAATCTTGATATGAATAAACATTTCGATTAATCATGAGGAGAAAGTCAACCGATGTCGCGGATCAAGGTTGGCTGGGTGTGAAAGAAAGGTTTGTGTATAGAGAGGTCTTTGATGAGACCGGTTTTTCTAGATTTCAGATATGTTTATGGGAGAGGCCACTGATGAGACTGAATTTTTGGGAATTTGAATGTGTTTATGACCGGACCATTTCTGGTTGCCTACGTTCCCCTCATTGTGAGGAGCTCAGGTCGCAGTAGTTCGGCTTCGGCTGAACTGTGTTTGGTTTTGGGAAATGGGATTTGTGGTTCCTTTGGTGGAAAGACTCGGATGAGAAAGTTGGATGATGAGGCATGGGCCTCGGGATGATTCCTTGACCAAGTCATTTTTGGACGGCTGCTTCAATTGCTTCCTGATTTTCGTCTTTCATTTGGGGAGAAAGGATTTGCATATGCCTAAAGGCTTATGAAATGCTTCTGCCTTTGCTTTGACCACTCCATTGTTATTGACAACTTTTATTCTTTCAGCTTTGACCTTGCCCCACCTGTCAAGCTTTTGATTGGCGGTGCTGGGTTCTTGGCCTCATTTTTTTTTATGTGCAACTCTGTTTTTTGCCTAGACCGTCCTTTTCAGGGTTTTCAGCCTAGCTGGGTATTACTCTTTTTTTGCACTATTTTTTTTTTCTTTTTTGAAGCACTTAAGGGCAAAGGCAAGCTCCTAGGTTGTTGTCGACATGAGGTCAATCTTTCGAAGCTGAGAGGCCTTTTGTTGTTCCTTGATGTCGCCGCCGTCATTGACTTTGGTCAAGGTGAAGGTGAGGACATGATTTGAGAGGCGTATGGCTTGATGAAGTCTTTTTGTGAGGTAAGGAAAGTGTATGGGGAAAGCATTGGTTGATTTTCTCACACCGATTAATCAGAACGTTAATTATTTCGAGTGATTATTTATTGAGTAATGCAAGTGATCATATAAAATAAAACCATTTCATTAAATGTAATGTAGGTGTGCAAATAATGCCTTAAGTCTTGCAAGAAAAGAAAAAGACTCTTTTATAGAAGATGAAAGATTAATTACAATGTCCGAGGAGGACTTGATTGAAATAGAAAAGTACTAGAACCTACGAAAGTTGACTGAGAGACTTTTTTATTTTTTTTTTCTTGCTTAAGGATAGGTAACCCCTAGCCTAGCTACTCTTCGCTGGTCGGACTGCCAGGACGCTTGAGCTTTCCATTTTCTGTTAACTTCTGGATTCCATACCGCAGACCGAGGCAGTGATCAGTTATGTGCCCATGATACTGGTGGAAGTGGAGGGATTTGAGGCCATGGAGCAGCTGGAGCAAGTACAAGTTGTCTAAAGAAATGGGTCAGAAAAGTCACGGAGACAAAACTTGATGACTGAGCATACTGATGGAAGGAAGTGAACCTGGGAGGACTTTGAGGGATATTGGGATCTGTTTGGGAGGATTCAGCGCTGCGCTGGTTGTTTTGAGTGAAAGGGGTAGTACTGGCTGGTTGTGTCTTCAGACTTTTCTCAAGCTTAGAACTAGTTATCCTGTCAACTTCTCTCACTTCGGGCACTTGGATTTTGCACGGCTGAATCACTTCTTTACCTGGTTTGACACCTTGGGTCAAGGGAGTGCTGGTACTTATCATGAGGTCAAGCCTTTCTTGCATTCGTTTCACTTGTTTCGTCAATATTTCCACATGGGGGTCAACGGGAAATCTCGAGTTACTGGAATTCGCAACAAGACTTTTATCAGTAGAGGGAACCACAGCCGCAGACTGGTGAAACTGACGGGTGAATTCACTAAGTCCGGTAGATGACAACTGAAAACTTGAGGCATCCAGATTTTCTTTTAGCAACTCATGGTTGCATTCAGGTGAGTATAGAGGTCTCAGAACATAGCCACATGGCTCAGACTGATTATGTGAAGCTGGAGCATAAATTGGCAGGTACCGCTGAAACTGAGGAATAGGTGTGATGAAGCCCAATCCGTTCTGGGGAGCTGAGGGTGATGGAGCCCTGATGGCCTGGGATGTTGGAAAGGACTGAAGAGGAGTAGTCCTTGGTAAGGGATCATATGTGGATGAAAGAAGGTATTAGCTATAGGATGGAGGGTATTGGTTATATGACGGAGGGTATAGGATATAGGATGAAGGGACTGAGATCACTGTTTCTGGAGTTTCATCTTCAATCATGACCAAAGAACCATTTACCTCAACTGTTACCTGAACTCCATGACGGCAGAGAGCACCGATGAGCATGGCCAACTGCTCTTCATGAACCCTATGGGCATTTTCCAAAGCTAGGACTAACTCTTCCTTCCTAATCATCAGATTTCCTGTACCATCACTGTTTTCTGTCATATCTTCCATTCTAAACCCCTGAGTAGACAAAGCGTGATTCTGAGCTGCAGGAACTGAGGTTTCCGCACCGAAAAGCCGCTGACCCGGTATTCTCACCCACTTATTTCTCGCTGCGAAAATGAGATGGGCAAGGTTTAGACTTGGGGTGGGCGAGGTTTAGGCTCGGAGGTAAGTGTTTAGGCTGAAGGCTCAAGTAACATGCACTTATTGCTTAAATTTTGCTTAAAACACATTTTCTCCTAATCCTAATTGATCGGAAAGGATTTGACCGTGAAAGGTCGAGATTGAAAATTGGACCGTGAGGGTCTTGATTGGAGACTTGACCGTGAAAGGTCGGGATTGCCTATTTGACCACGAAAGATTGATATCGGAGGTTGGACCGTGAAAGGTCTCGGTTGGAGATTGAAGATCAGACCGGGAGGGTCTCGATTGGAAATTTGACCGTGAGAGGTCGGAATCGAAGAGCGGAGATTGGACCGTGAGGGTAGCGATTGGGGATGTGACTGTGAGAGGTCGAGATCGGAGATCGGAGATCGGACAAGGTCGCGATTAGAGATTTGACCGTGAAAGGTCAAGATCGAGGATCGGAGATCGGACAAGTGCGGAGATTAATTAGGTGAGATGGAGAGATTGGACCATGATGGTCAAGAGGTTGGACCAGTGAAGATTGAAGTAGATTTGACGGTGAGAGGTCGTGAATTAGAGATTCCAGAAATAGGACCATGCAAATGTGATTCCATTAATTGTTCAAGTTTACTTAAAACAGTGTCTTTTATTTATTTCTATTTGGTTGGAAAAGGGGTTGCCCTTCTTTTTCGCAACTACTCTAGATCCTGGATCAGTGGGTTCCGTCACTACGTCTATAAGCCCCTCGTTTTTCACCTGTATTTTGACCTCCCAGGGTGGACAGCCCCGGGCGAGGGTCCTATAAGGCACGCGGATCCCATCGACCGAGTGAGAAGAACTCTCCTAAGGTCTAGTGGGTCATAGGAACTTTTAACGCACGAGCGATGTGGATTATAGTCAAGGCAATGCCGGGAAAGTCTCGTCTTTCTGCCTCAACGAAATTTCGGCAGAGTTTCGTTTACGCGATAGACGTTTTGACTTTGGCATTGTCCAAGAAAATAATAGGCATGGTTCAGACGGTAAAATTCAAATGGCACAGCGTCACATTGAGCTTTGTTGCATACGTTGCGCGAGTCAAAGTCAAAGTCAATGCCGGGTCAAGATCTTGCCCATTTTTCATTGGCGGAATTTCGGCAGAGTTTCGCTTGCGCGAAAGATCCTGATTTTTGGCGCGGACTCGGGCTTGACTCTTTCGTATCCCGGGCAGGTCAAAGTCGAAGTCAATGCCGGAGTCAAGATTCTGCCAATTTTCCTTGGCGGAATTTCGACAGAGTTTCACTTGCGCGAAGGATCTTGACTTTCGGCATGGGCTAGGGTTTGACCTTTACAGGGGTATGCAATGAGGCTGTATAACACGATCTAGACCAAAAACCAACCAAAAAGTCATGATTTTAAAATGTGTGACACGGACTAGTGCATGGGTCGACATTGGCTGCCATGGAGAGTTTGGGATGATTTCGTGCGCACCCGGGAGCATCGTAATGCTGTCCGTGACTGCAGCTGAACAACCATCCCGGGTTAAAAGGACGTGCGTGCAAAGTGTACAGGATATATATGGTGCGCGTAGTGTGCGGCCTCCTAAAAATATTCCTTTTTGAGTTAAAACAGAGATTTTCAGAAATGTGTTTTAAAGGAATGTTTTTCGGGACGGGGGAAATACAACAAGTAAGCACGTAAATTTTCTGGAGCCCGATCAGCCTTGGAACTAAATAGCCCCAAGCTGCCAAAGCTGCCAGATTAATCTCAGAAGTGTCCTGGTGGAACTGCCCAAAGAAGCCGCCCGGCTATGATCCAGGCAGATCAAGCCGTACGGCTGGATCAAGCAGTTTTCCAGATTCCAAATTTTTTCATTTCCAGGCTCTTTCCCTGGACATTTTGGCACCTTTTCAGCTTCAGAATGCTCCCTGTTCAGTATTCAGAATATGCACAATCCCAAAAACCAAGATGCATGCAAAAATAAGGAAAGAAAAACAAGCACGAAAATTGGATCCGCGGCGGGAGGCTAACCCTCGTAAACATTTCCAATGCTTCTTATGAAAGAAGTTTGGAAACATTTACATTTCCCCAGCGGAGTCACCAAACTGTGAATGTGGGCCCAAGATCGCGGGTTTTGTGAACCACTTTCTTGTGTAAGGGGTCACCGCTTCACCTCAGTTTGAAGACATCCGGTTCATTGAAAAACGGAGTCGCCACGCCATTTTGATTTCCTCAAAACTTTGAAAAAAAGGAATAGGGTCCGGAGGTTAAGTTACTCCTTGGGAAGAACGTTTGGCGTTCACCCAAGAAGCCTTGCCAAAGGCAAGTCTCCCTAGATCCGCTTTTTGTGCTTGTTTTGTGCTCTCGTGTGTGTGTGTGTATTTTGAAAAAAAGGGATGGAATGTGCCAAGTTATCTTCCGAACGTATAAACCATTTTGAGTTGGTTATCACTCAGGATTCCTTGGATTTAATGTGTTCGGGATTTTGATCCCGTGCTCATCTTGGACTTATGATCATCATTAAGTGACCTTTCATTTACCTTCCCGTTGGAATAATCAACCATATTAGGCGTGAAAGCCTTGGTGTGTCTTAAACCAACGTTCTTCGGGACAAGGTCTTTATGTGATCGGGAGAGAGGGACACCTTTTTTATAGTCCAATAATGAGACTCTTTAGAAAGGAAGAGCCTTTGCCCATCAATCCTACATCTTGAGACGATTTGAGCTTAGTAGGGACATTTATGCTCGTCTCAAGTGATGATCGGAGATGTAGGGGCCAAGGTTCATCCGCTTCTAAAGGGACTTCGGCTATGGCATCTTTAGTGGAGGAAACGATATAAAGATGAGACCTTTACACCGATCCGCCCCACGGGATGCTTCAAGTACCTAAGGGACTAAGGGGAGGGGTATACAGATTGGATCTTTATACTCATCCTATGTCTTTCGTGCTTTAAGAAGGTCACTAGACAATCCTTGGAGAGCGATCTAACCATGAGGGACAATGGGGGAATGACATTTAAAATAAAGATTGCATTTTTATGTACAGAGAAAAAGGGACTTCACATCATCATGCGGTGGATCTTCCCTAGAACAAGCCACGTGTGGACCCTTATTCATCCTTGGGAGAGGATCCCCGATGAATCCTTTGTGTATGGGAGATGACATTTAAAGTACAGATGGACATCAGATTACAACGGGAGAAGATTAAAATCAGATTACAACTGAAAGGAGAATGTTTTTGCAGACTGGCCTATGTTGTCGCGTGACACAGGACTTGCATGGCAAGTTGTGTAACCTGATACCTTTAGCCATTTGCAGAGACTTTTTACAGACACATTTACACACACAGCAAAGCAACAATATAGTCAAGTTGCATCACAAATGGATCTCAGAGAGCATGTGTATCAATAATGAACACGTCGAGAGGGTGTGAATATGAGGGATCCACACTCATCTCTAGTGTTTATGCAAAGCTATATTAAGATAACTAGATTACATGTAATACTATGGAAAAAACTACTGATCTAAACAATTTAAGGCTGGAATAGATATGCCATGATTAGATCTCAGCCACTATATCGTATTTAAGGCTATTTGGTTGATTAAACCATATGTATTTGAAAGAGAGAGAGAGAGAGAGAGAAGGAAAGAGAGCGTTACCCTTGAAGACCACGACTCCTATATCAAGTTAGATATAGGAGCCTTCAAACATCAACTTCTAGAGCTGATATCAAACTTGGATTCAATGAGAACCGTTGGTTCTATGTGTATGTAGTATAGGACCAAGAAAGAACGGGAATCATATAAAGATTGATTTTTTGTGTGTATATGAGAGTGGGTTAATAGGGAATTAGGGCTTTTTTTGTGTGTATTGGACGTAATTTTAGCAGAGTAACGTTAAGGAGTGAAAAGGGGGATCCTCAAATGAGAGGTACAGGCCTCTATTTATAGGCTGCATGGGAGTGGCTTGGTATGTCGCACGACATTACGAGCCATAACCGTTTTCCTTCTAGAAACATGCAAGGTGGCGAACTGAAATTTGTCAAGGCAAGGTATGTCGCACGACATTACGAGCCTCAACCATTTTCCTTCTAGAAACCTGGAAGGTGGCAGATTCTAGAATGCCCTTTCCAGTGAGGTCCTACCTGGAATTTTAATTCCTAGCAGGTCCTTCCTTCCTTGGAAAGCTTGGAAAAGTTCCCGAATCGCCCCTGAACTTTATGAAAGTTCGGGGAATCGCCGAGAAACTTAATCGGAAGGCATGAGCCAGATTTGGGTACTTACAGTGGGGCATTTATTTATGGGCCCTTTTCCCCCGTCCCATAGTTTTTTGTACATACTTGTGGCTGTTGATTATGTTTCAAAGTGGGTGGAGGCAATTGCCACCCGGACTAACGATGCTAATGTTGTTTCCAAGTTTGTGGTTGATAACATTTTTAGCAGGTATGGAGTGCCGCATGCGATTATCAGTGATCAAGGTACCCACTTCACTAACAAGAGGTTCAATACTGTTTTGAAAAAGTATGGGGTGGTGCATAAGCTTGCTACAGCATATCATCCTCAAACTTCGGGCCAAGTAGAGGTGAGAAATCGACAAATAAAGGGTGTTCTGGAGAAAACAGTGCGTCCCAACAGAAAAGATTGGGCATTAAAGTTGGGGGATGCATTGTGGGCATATAGAATGGCATATAAAACACCCATTGGAATGAGTCCGTACAGGATAGTGTATGGGAAAGAATGTCACCTCCAGGTGGAGTTGGAACACAAGTCGTATTGGGTTGTTAAAGAATTGAACATGGCCTTGAATGCCGCGGGAGAAAAGAGGTTGCTTGCACTTGATGAGCTTGAGGAGCTCCGACAAGAGTCCTATGAGAGTGCAAAGTTGTATAAAGAGAGGACCAAACGATACCATGACAAAAATTTGAAACACATGTTCATAAGGCCGGGTATGAAGGTGCTTCTCTTTAACTCTCGCTTAAAGATCTTTCCGGGCAAGTTGAGTTCTAGTTGGTCAGGTCCATATGATGTGGTGCGTGTGTATCCGTATGGGGCGGTTGAGCTCAAAAATCCAAAAGGTGGGAATCTATTTAAAGTGAATGGTCACCGGGTGAAACCGTATTATGAAGGGGTGTCCATTTTGGAAGACATCAATGAGATTGATGTGATCGAGTTGGTGGATCCGAAGGAGGTCACCTAATTCCTTTGGGGCATGACGTCGATCTTAACGACTATAACCAAAGCGCTGATTGAGAGGCAACCCAACGTAGGTAACATTTACTGCTTTCGGTATTTTTCCTTTCAGTTATTATTATCTTTGCATTTAAGTTGTGTTGTGTTTTTCTTGGTGTATGCCATGAGGACATAGCATTCTTTAAGTGTGGGGGTGGTGGTATTTATATATATAAAAAAATGTTAAAATTTTATCTTTCGCTTTTATGGGTCTTTTATTTCGTAAACGTATTGAACTACGGTGACCTGAGCCTATTCTTGTTGGGTAGTCCGCCCACATTAATGGGGACGTAGGCAACGAAAGTGCGGTCAAATTGTGTGTCAAGTTGTGGCATGCAAATGGTCTAGCCAAAGACGGTAAAAAAGGGCGGCTCACCGGGAGACAACCCGGATTTGTATGTATTTAGGTATTAAACTGGTGGTACTGAAAGGTATTTTTCTTTGTTTAATGATGTGCAGGAAAACGTGCATGGAAGGAGCAAAAGACCTGGGCTTAAAAAAAATTGAAAATTTTTGGCCCAGGCAGAGCACGATTCGTGCCTCTGAGAACGAGTGGGAGCACGAGTGGGAATGAAAGGCTCAATTTTGATCAGAACGAGTTGGAGGCTTGGTCACGAGTCGTGAGCATGAATGACCAAAGGGCATGACTCGTGCCAAACGTATTTTAAACCCATCAGTTCCAAAAACCCTTAATTTCCTTTTCTCTCTCTCTCCTTCCTCACAGCTGTTTCTCTCCTTTCTCTCTACCTAGTTTCGAATTTCATTCTTTCTCTCTCTAAAATTCCTCATTAAATCCCACAAAACTCCTTCCCTAACCCATAAAATCCTCCTCTCCATCCCATTTAACCCCTCTAATCCGAAAATTGCTCCCCAAAAATCCTCCCTTTTGGTGATTTATTGAAGACAATTGAGAATTTGAAGTAAGTGGTGGGTTTTTGATTACTTGGAGTGGGGAGCAACTTGAAGCAAAATTATTTGGGGTGTGGTGTTACATTGGTCCCCTCCATCTTCTCCGGCCATCTTCTCAAATTCCGGCGAACTTTCCGACCAATTTTCCGACCGACTCAATTGTTCAAAGGTAAATTTTTGTATCAACTCCTCCTGTGATATTAAGTGTTTGTTGGTTGTTGTTGGTGAAGTTTGAGGAAGGTTGGGATTGTTTGGTGGTGTTAGTTGATAGTATAGTTCAAGCGTTGTGATTGATTTTTATTGTGGAACAATGGTGAGAACGAAGGATAGTACGAGAGGTAGTAAAAGAGGTGATGCTCCCTCTAAGAAAAGGAGAAATGTGTTTGATGAACCCCAACGAATGGCCAATGATTTTATGGGCTTGACGAGACTAACCGAGTCTCAAAAGAATAGGTGGAGAAATCTAACAAATGGGAGAGACATTCAAGTTACCTGATTTTTGTGTGTGGACACGTTGAATAAGTTAGGACTTCATGGTTTGGTTGGGGGTTTATTGAATAATGTTGGGTTAGGTGCATTCTTGGGCAAGAGCGCAGGGGTGTACAAGTGGGTTACGCTTGAGTTCTTGGCGACTATGGAGAGAAGAGATGAGAATGGAGTGAAAAGTGTTAGGTTCAATTTAAATGATGCCCCGAGAACACTTTCTTATGCAGCATCTCGAGAGTATTTAGGAGTGAGTGAGCCGAGGGGAGAGTGGTCAGAAAGGGATAGAATGGTGGAGACATTTTTCTATGAGCTGACGGGGAAGTATATGTAGAAACCGTATGTGGTTATGAAGTCTCTCTCGCATCCAGCCTGGAAGTTGCTATATAGGGGTTTGTCAATGACCTTTTATGCTAATGGTGAGCCAGCGCAAATGAATGCCTTCCAGTTTGCTATGATGGAGTCGGCGTTATCCTCCAACAATGTTATTCCAGATAGGGTGGATTTATTTTTTAGAAAATGTGAAGCATTGTCGGTAAATGGGAATGGCAATATACCGGTTGGGGGGATGATCACTCTATTGACCGAAAACATAGTGCGCAATCATCCGAGAGCTGTGGGAAATATGGATGGGCCCCTCTTCTACGATCGTTTCTTTTTATATCGTTACGACACTTTTTAGAGGATCTCGGGACATAATGAGGCATTGATATTTAATTATGGAGAGGGTAGGAGCTTCAAATGTGCACAGGGGGTAGCTTTCCCTCATGGACCTTATGCTCGGGATTGGAGGATGCCTTACGTTGCTGATATGACACTGAGAGATTTGAGGAGAGATAGGGGAGAGAGAGTGAGTGATGAGGAGGAAGAACAACAGGAGCCCCAGGGTGATGAGGATCATGCAATGAGAGATCCGTTTGAGGCTGGGACCAGTGGTGGTCATTTGGGTCAGGGCCAGTCGAGCACTGCTGGGGCATTTGCCAACTGGGACGACATGAGAGTATATCTGGAGGCTCAGCATCAGAGGGATGTGGATGACCGGGAGAGAAGATACAGAGAAAAGTGTGAGGCTCGAGAGGCGATGAGTCTGATGTGGCGAACCCGGTTTGATTATGTGGATAGACGATGGGACGCACAGGACGATAGGATGGAGGCTGTGGAGGATAGACTGGAGACTACTCAGAGGATGGTATATCAGTAGCAGCAGTGGATTCAGCAGTCAGAGCCGAGAGAGTTTGAGCCAGTCCCACAAGAGCAATTTACTGAGATGGCTAGGAGGGCAGATAGGCGGAGGCAGAGACAGTTGGCGAGAGAGGCGCAGTTTTCAGATGGGGGCTTCGGCCCAAGATATTGATGGTACCTTTCATTATCCCCTTTCCTTTTACATTTAAACTGTCCTAGTTATATATTGTCGTACACATTGAGGACACTGTGTAGTTTAAGTGTGGGGGGAAGGGAATTATTTCACCTTGTATATTCTGTTTATAAAAAAAAATGAAATGAAAAAAAAAATATATGAAAAAAAAGAATAGAGAGGCTAAGTGAAAACCGAAAATGGCACTTAGGCAAAAAGTGAGGATTTGAGTAGATATCATCCTTTGTTCACCGGAGTGGAGTCATAAGGGGGGTTTGGAGCTCAGATAGGATCACTTTTGGAGATGGAGGTTTGGGTCAGTGGTGCTAGGGTAGAAATCCTCGTCTACTTTGGAGTGATAAGAGGTGTTGGTGAATATCACGAGGTAAGTCTTTGTTGAGGACTCTTAACCTAACATTGACTTTTGTTGAGGGAGTTGTACTGTTGTAGTGTGAGCTAGTGTGGGGGAATTTTTAGGACACTTTAGTTTCCCCCCACTACCTTGTGTGGGCCCTAGTTTGGATGATCATTTTAACATGGGAGTTGATATCAAGCTAGGGCATTTATCTTTCTTTTGGGAGTCTTATGGAGACGGAGTTTTGTATACTCCGGTAGTTCATCATTGATTGACTTGTGTTGGCGAGTAGAGGAGACTAGGAATCATTTTCTTCCACACATCTGTTTTAGACCAGTTTTAGATTGAAGTTAGGATATTACTCAGGGACGAGTAATGGTCTAAGTGTGGGGGAATTTGATGAGTTGGATTTTGTATATGTTATTTACCTATATTTTCGGATATTTTACATCCATTTCAATGTATTTAGAATAGTTTTGATGTAATTTGAGAGAAACTTTGTAATGTGAGGTTTTGTTGAGAAATTATACGATTCGAGGGTAGTTTAGTCTTTTATTTTGTATTTGGATGTTGATCTCAAGAGACCGAAGATTTCAAGTCAACTGTCAAAGAAAAAGTCAACAAAATGACCAAGGTTCAAGAAAAAGGTCAAAGAAAGTCAAGGGATGAAGGCTAGGTCAAATCCAAGTCAAAGATGAAGATTTCTGCACAGAGCACGAATGGGAATCTGGAGCACGAGTGAAGAAGGACTGAGCACGAGTGAGGAACGAGTGGGACTCAAGCACAAATCAGAGCCAGAATGATCAGAACGACTTGGAGCTGGAAGAACGACTCGTGAGCACGAGTTGGAGAGAAGAGCACGACTCGTGCCTAAAGGCACGACTCGTGCCCAGAAGCATTTTCTGACGTCAGCAGAGCGTGGGTGAGCAGATTTCATGGATTTAATTAATTTCTTTTCCTAATTAGTCAAGGTTTTAATTTAGGAGTATAAATACCTCCTTATAATACATTTTTTAGGTTAGCTTTTATCTTATCAATTTTTTTACCTAGGGTTTCAAGGATTGAAGGAGTTTGGGTTTTCAAGGTTTTGCAAGAATTTTCAGGTTTTATGTATTGCTATTCATATTGTGTGATTTCAATCATGAACATGAGTAGCTAAATTGTTTAGTTCGCGGATTGGTAGCAACTCATATTTGATCTTTATGCTAATCTTTTAATTCCCCTTTAATTGTGGTTTTAGTTCATCCTAATATTCTTAATTTGTATTTGGTACAATTCTTGCACTTGCGTGGAGAATTGTGCATGAACACTATTAGGGTGATTAGATTCGATTGACGATCTTGCGTGAATCAATTGAGTCTAGGTTTCGTTAATTCTTTTGTTCTTAATGAATTGAGCTTTTATTGATTTGATCTTGCGTGATAATTGGTAATTACTCAATATTAGAATTTCAACCCGGTCATCTAACCGTCCCAATTCTTATAAAAGCGAAGAAACCCTTGAACCCAATTAATATTTCTATTCTTCAAAAGCATAAAGAGATAATATGTTGTGAATCCAATCCGTGGGCTAGTTGTTTTAATCTTCGAATTACTTCTTTGATTATGCTTATTTGTTATTTTAGTTGCTTAATTTCCGTTTGTTTTTAGTTTTAATAAATCAAAATCAAACCCTCCCCCTTTTGGTTACGTTTTGCACTAATTAAATCAACTTGTTGAACACTCAAGTCTCTGTGGTTCGACACTTACTTGTACCTGCTACTTCGGTGACTTGTACTTGCAAGGTTTTTATTACACAGTGGAAATTTCTTCCATCATCCGTCCCCGACGGCGTATTCTGAAAGGGTGTGAGAAATTGTAAGTACCCCAATCTGGATCGCTCTCCATCCAAGCATACGACAAAACCAGGGGCAAACTTCCGGAGGTCATAACTCCTTCATACGAACTCCGATTGAGACGTGCCGTATATGGTTGGAAAGCTCTCGACGAGAACTAGCTTGCCATCACAATTACAAAATGTGGAAAATCATGGAAGTCCGTACGGACCTCTTTGCTCCTAGACATCATAATTGCAAAATCCGCTTAAAGTCCACGAGATTCCCTCAAATCCCGGAGAACATCATTACCCTCCCTACATGGTTGGTCCGTACGGACCTCTTTGCATGCCTAGATGGTCTGTACGGACCTCTTTGCGGAGGGGACATAATCATCTCAGAAATCCTCATCATTCCCTGAAATCGAGGAAAACCAAAACACTAGATTACCTAGAAGGTCCGTACGGACCTTCTTGCAGTTTTCTGGCACTATAAATAGAGGGTTCCCCCTCCCTCATTTTCAGACATTTCCCTCTTCTCTCCTCTCCCCCAGCCTTCAGGCTCCCCTCTAAGACCCTTCGGGGCAATCCCGGCCCCTTTCGGATCCTTTCGAGGCCTTCCGAGCTTCCTCGTGGTGCTCCGAAGCCTCTCCGAGCGCTCCCGCGACGCTCTCGCGCTGCCCCGAGGTACTCTCGAGGTACTCTGAGGCCCCTCATGGTACTCCGAGGCCTTGCCTGGTCTTTCCCAAGGTGTCCCGGCTCTTTCCGAGTTAAACCAGTAGCTTGAACGCACGCCGAAACTCTGCCCGAGTGACTCCTGCCATCCCAACGCACGCCGAAACTCTGCCCGAGTAATCCCTGCAATCCCAACACATTCCGAACCTCTGCTCGAACGCAGCCTACAATCTCAACTCTCGCCGAAACTCTGTCCGCAGACAATCGGCCCCTTCCGAAGCAATCCCAGTCCGTGCCGGAACACTATTCCATCCTCAAACACTATTCCCCAGCGGAAGACAGACACGAACCAACATTGGTAAGGCTTCCTTCCATTACTATTTCAATACATTTCAATACGTAGTGTACAATGTAGACATTCGATACAGCATGCATTTTTAAAAGCACACACACACACATACACAACAGTTAAAGAATATTAGGGGTATCCAAAAGACTCGTTTTTACGAGGCGACTCGGGTGAGCTCTAAGATTCTAATATTCTCTTCCCGAGGAGTCATCTGACCTCCGAACTCAAAATCTCATCACACAAAAACAGTTTATTTCTAAACTGATGCCCTTTTTCAATGTTTTGGGCTTAATAAAAACGGCGTGGCGACTCTACAATTGCGAAAACAACGGCGAGACACCTCCCAACTAACGCTAAAGCGGAATAAGCCAGATGCCGGGGTGCGAACGCGCTGCCTCTCGGATCCGGGCGACTTCCCGAAGCGACAAATGCGAGATGCCGGGGCCCGCGCGCGAGCCGGATCCGGGTAATTTCAGTTGGCGACTCTGCTGGGGATATTTTGTTTTAAAAACTTTTAAACAAAACAAAAGATTTTTAAAACAATGATGAGGGTCAAACTTTCATTTTACCCCTTTCTTTAACTGTTGCGTGTGTGTGCATGTGCTTTACTTTTTTTATTTTACAAAAAAAAAAAAATACAAAAAAATGCATCAATATACATCTGTGTACATATATTTAAAATTCTTCAAAAACTTCTGTTTTACTCAGAAAAAGAATTTTAGAGACCGCACACTACTCGCACTGCTGCCTCGGTTACACCGCACGCTACGCGCACTGCTGCCTCGGTTACACTGCACACTACAACCCTCAACCCGGGGTGGTCTCAGTTGCAGTCCGTTTGGTCTTCCTAGGCCTCTCGGATGTGCACGGGATCATTCCAAACATCCCATCCTAGCCAAGCGTCAACCCTGCACGTTTGAGTCTTGAGTCACACTCTGTCCAGACTCGGTTGGTTTTTACCCAGTCCGTGTCACACAGCCTGGATACATATCCCATGCCGGCCATTTTCTGAGTCAAGGCTCGGAACTCAAGATCCCTTGCACAAGCAAAGCGATGAAAGGTCATGCTAAAATCTTGACCCGATCTTGATTTTCCGAAGCTACACCCAGACGATGTTGCGTCCCGGATATACATCCATGCCCACATGACACCATGTCATCAAGCCTTTGATACGTCAGCCATGACGATATGACCCAGCCAACGCCTAACGTCACAGATCCCTTGCGCAAGCAAGGTAAAGAGAGGTCATGCCAAACTCTTGACCTGATCTTGACTTGGGTGCCGGCTCGACTCACTATTCACATGGCTAACACATTAAAACGAACATGACAGGCTCGGTCCTTAGGTTTGATTTTTCTTTTAGGCTGGTGGAAACCGCTTGCCCTATAGGACCCTCGCCCGGGGCTGTCCACCCCGGGATGTCGAAATACAGGTGCAAAACGAGGGGCTTATAGCCGCACAGATGGTCTCCACTGACCCAGGATCTAGCATAGTTGCGAAAAAGAAGAGCAATATTTTCCAACCTACCTAGGATTCTGATAAAACACTGTTTTAAGTAAATTAAAACAACAAAAAAAAATAGAAAAGCGGAAATTGCATGTCACATGAGCTTTCCCCCCTTCATCCACAAAGGTCTTCCCATATCTAAACCTTACCCGTCACCCCCTCCAGTGAACCGAGAGTGGTTGAGAGTACCCGGTAGCCGCCTTTTCAGTATCGAGGTCACAAGGTCCGACAGCCCTTCCGATTCAGCGGTCCGAACAGTCCGCTACTCCCCCATGGCGGAATCAACAGATAACAGTGAGGGAAACGGAACCCCGCCCCCGGGAAATTTCCAAACGATGGAAGAAGTTTGGCAAGCTTTTAAGGCTCTCGAGAAACGCCAAGAAGAGCAGCAGGCTTGGATCGAATATGCCATGCGCCGTCGCAGAACCGTCGCGGTTCCCCAACCTGATGGGACCTTCGTTCTCATAGAAGACGAAGAAATACCTGCTCCCCCGGGTCATCAAAGCTATCAGCAGGTCCCACCTCCGCCAAGCCACGGAAACCTAGCAATGCAAAATAGCTCCCGCTCAGAGCTTAACTCAGGCGTCAGTCAAACAGCTCCGATTTTCCAACCTCAGCACACCTATGGGCCCGCTCCCTCAGATCTTAACACCTCTCAATATCCCCTGGAATTCAATCTTGTGCCTCTGTATGAGTCCCGCAGCCACAACTTGAAATCCCAATGTTTACCAGGGACGGACATCCCAAGCGGATATCCCGACATTTCAAACCTTCCACCCGCTGGACTGCCACTTGGGGCTAATGAAGCATTTCCCCAATTCCCAAACACAACCCTTAGCGGCCCGGGCAATCACGCCCTTAACCTCAATGACCCAGGGTACGGGATGGTATACACTCAACTGCCTCCCCGAGACTCCCGAATGGCGATCCCATCAGCCAATCCACCTCCATCTTCGGTCTCCATCCCAGAAAATGGCAGCCTGCCTCTGCCTACTGACCCCCATATGGCTTGGTTGGTAGAACATGCAAAGGAGATACAACGGAAGAGTTTCCTTAAGCAAAAGGAAAAAGGTTACCAAACACCTCCAAACAAGAAGAAAGAGGTTACCAGAGCAGTCCACTACATCCAGAACGGAGCTCAAGTAAACCGCGATCAAGCACCCCCGAGGAACAATAATCCCCCCGCATACCACGGTTCCAAAGATTTCGATAACCTCGGGATGCCCTTGAGCCAAGTCCTCGAGACACTAGTAAAGAGGAACATTCTCAAACCTCTCAAAAATTTCCATCCAAAGACTCTCAAACATAACATGGACATGAGCAAATGGTGTGCTTTTCACAACTACCCCGGCCACACAACCGACCATTGCTTCGTGTTGAAGAAAGTGGTCCAAGGGCTAATCGAAGAGGGAAAGTTGGAACGCCCCCGCGGTCCCAACACAGTCGGAAACCCTTTCCCTGGAAATGACGGGGTAAGCATGGTGGATAAGTCCTCGGCAAATTCTCGTGATGATTGGGGACGTGAAGACGGAACCTGGGGCTTCCGCAATGAAGAATTCGGAAGAAAGAATCCAAGAATGGTTATTCCCCAACATTCCTTTCCGGAATCATGGCACACCAAGGGATGGATCGAGCCCTCCCCGTAGATAAGGCAGTTCGAGACAGGCCGAGCAAGTGGCAGCATAAAAAACAGCGTAACTTTCACAAACGCGGACCCACAGCCAGCAAGAATAGACAGGACGAGAAGCTTGGACTAACCCCCCGTCTCCTAGAGTCTATCTTCAAAAATAAAATACCTCGAGTCTGTCGTATTTATGCTCGAGTCTCTCGAGTCATTTGACGGCCTTACGCCTAAAGATTATGCGTTTGTAACATAAACCGCGCTTCCTTATGCTTTGAATAAAAGATCGACCTTTCTGAGTATCCCCTCATTGTCACTTTAACAAATGATAAATTAACTAATCAAAACAGTTAATAATGATTCACTTGATAAAGACGCAGACACATTAATGAACAATGCATTAAACAAATCTTTAAGCATGTTGTCAAACGAGAGGAAAATCGGGCCCAAACTGCGAGAAGGTTCTAACCAAAATGAATTTGGGGAACTGCTGAAGAGCCACAGAGACGCAAATCGGAAAATTCTCCATCGATACTTCTCCCAAAGAATATCGAGTCTTCTTCTCCTCCTCCTACACTCTTAAAAAAAAAACAAAAAAAAATCATACAGTCAAACCTCACAGGTTCTAGTACTGTTCTCATTCAATCAAGTCCTCCTTGGACATTGTAATTAAGTCTTCAATTTTCCATACGAAAGTTTTCTTTCTTTTCTTGCTAGACTTGAGACATTATTTTGCACCCTGCATTACATTTAATGAAATGGTTTTGTTCTATGTGATCACCTGCATTGCTCAACAAGTAATTCCACAAATGATTAATGCTTTGATTAATTGTTGTGAGAAAGTCATTCGATAGCTCCCCATACACCTTACCATACCCCACACAAAGGCCTCCATCAAGCCATACACTTTCCAAAACATGTCCCCACCACCACCTTGACCAAGTCAACGACGGCAGAACATCAAAGGACAACAAAAGGTCACTCAAAGATCAAAAGATTGACCCCACGTCGACAACAATCTAGGGGCTTGCCTTCGCCCCTCGCGCGCATCAAGAAAGTTCAAGTGGGGCTTGCCTTCGCCTCAAATGCTTCAAAAAAAAAGAAGCTCAAGCGTAAGCTACAAAAAAAAAAGCTCAAGCGTAAGCTACAAAAAAGCTCAAACAGAAGCTACAAAAAAAGAGCTCAAGTAGAAGCTTTCACAAAAATAAATGAGGTCAAAGACCCAGCAGCCAACGATCAAGAAGCAAGGGAGTCACTGAAAAGACCGTCAAATACGACTTGTCAAGGAATCACCTCAAGGTCCGTGCCTCATCATTCAACTTTCCGAGCCTTTTCGTCAAAGGCCGCACAAATATTCATGCATGGCCCCGAAGTCAATCACTGTTCAACCCCGAACTGCGTAGACTTGAGCTCCTTTTTTTAAGGGGAACGTAGGCAACCGGAAATGATCGGGTCATAAACACATACAAATCCACAAACCCGGTCTCATCAATGACCTCTCCTATACACAAACCTTCTTTCACACCAGATCAACTCGATCCTTGATACCGATTGACTTTCTCCTCATGATTAATCAAAGCATATCAGGTTTAATTGTTGAATAACCTGAACATCAACAAAGGGTTTTAAGCAAACAAGTGATCATTGTGAACAAATCAAGTTTTCAGATGTCTCGACAAGTCTTCTTTTTCTACAAAATAGGACAATAGAGCTAAACACTGATTTTCTGTCAGCAAGGGCTTCCATACAAGCTTTTCAGTGCTCATACTCTCTTAAAAGAGTTAAACCCAAAAGCATTTTCTTTGTGTCCACATCAAATAAGGCATTCACACAAAAGGGGACCCCTCCCCCCATTTTCAAAAAAATAAATACGCCCTTGCGAGTGTACATTTCTCCCACAAAAGAGAGTCGAACTACGCAGACCTGAGCCTCTCAGTCCGAGGGGAATGTAGGCAGCCTTCATTGGTTCGATCTAAGGAATACACAAAATTCCAAAAATTGACGCCACCAAGGCTCAGAAAAGAAGCAAACAAGAGATTTTGCGTCTCGACAAAGCTTTAAAAGTAAATCACAAATCATCACAGCTAAAACACTTTTTGATGAGTTCAAGCACGGTCTACTCTCGATTCACAACATGCTAAAAGACAAATTAAAACATTTAACAATCAATGTGTCTGCAATGACGATGAATGGATACTCAGTGTTTCAGAAGGTCATTCCATGCTACTCGCATTTGGCCCTTCATCACTCTTTCCTTTCTTCCCTCATCCCCAACGAGTCTTCTTTCATTCCACATGAGCGAGTTCTTTCTCCCTCATTCCGAGATCAGGAGTCCTCCTAGTCGTGTCAAACGAACCGCCGCTCTCGTGAGCATCGCTCACCCGTGCCTCGGCTCGGATCTCCTCCCTACGAGTCCTACAAAAAGGGACCTCTCCCCGCCGGTTGTCAACTCGAGTCCCGTAGTCAAACAAAGCGTCTCCCGTGACATCCCGAGGGTCGACCAAGCTTCGCACTCCTAAGGCAATAGCTACTGCGGCAACCGGGTCCCAGAATCGCTACACGCCGTCTCTCCAAGACCACCTGGGACCTGCCCAACACGCGTTGCTCATACCGGGCCGATACTGAGTCGTCCAACACGACACTCTCCCACGTCTAAGGAGTACTTTAGGAGGGAAAGCGGAATACTTCCATACCCTCAAAATACGTAAAGGCATCGGGACTGTCACGCAGAAAGAAGCTCTCCACATTGACAATGTCATCCTACCGGCCCAAAGAAAAGGCCGCCTCATCCCGAACCGCTGAAACAAGCAACGGAACATAGAAAGAGGACCAAGGCAAACACGGAACTCTCGACAACATAGGAACCTTCCGGGCAGCCCTCCTAGTCTCAATCTCCCAAAGTGGAAACCCACCAACGGATCTCGACGCGTACCAAGATATGCCATCCATCTCTCCTGCGCATTGATCCATGTCCAAGACAAGAGGTTACGCCAGCAAACGTCCACGGACTAAGAGACGCCGGAGACTCATGCATGGCTTGAAGCCTCTCTCGCGACCATAATGCAAGCAAAGCAGGGGCTTCCCGCATGAATCGGTTCTCATCACTGCACGATCCACACCGTGGAAGGTTTCCCCCGAAACCAAAGGAATGATATCCTCGCCCGTCCGATAATGGCCTGCCACATCCAACAGAGCACCGTCACATATCCTGATGTAGCTAACCCCGAAAAGAGTGGCTATCAAGCACAAAGCGATCGCGTCCCAGGAGACATCACTCCCGCCACCGCTCACGAAACTGCCAAAGCCGCTTCACCCAACCGCCGTAAAACTTGCCAAAGCTGCCTCAGCCTCCACTAACCACAAATGCATTCCCAGCTCATGCGACATGCACAAAAATAATAATAAGCTAGCAACAATTCCTAGGTCAATCCCTGGAATCACAAATACGTCATTACATCTTAAAATAAAATACTTTGATGTGCAAATACAAGTGTTTTATTACAGGTACAAAATGTCTGTTGCTCTACAAAAAAAAACAATGGAAAGAGGGAAAGCAAAAGAGCCCTAATCCGACTCATCATCATCATCCTCCACAAGCGAGAAATCCAGCATCTCGTCGCCTCCGCCAACCACCTCATCATCTCTGCATGCAGGCGCAACCTCGCCTCACCGCAAGTCCCGAGACAAAGGCGTAATCTCGCCCTCACCGCAAGTTCGAGACGCGGGCGCCACCTCGCCACTCACCGCAAGTTCGAGAGCGCCACCTCGCCCTCACAAAGAAGTTCGGACAAAGGCGCCATCGCGTCCTCATCCTTTCACCGACTTCGGTCAAAAACGCCCGCCGCATCCGCATCATTTCAAGCAACTTCGGTGTGGCGCCACACGTCCTCAACATTTCAACAACTCGATCGCAGGCGCCCCATGCCCTCTAACACTTAAGCAATTCAGCCAAAGACGCCACCACGTCCTCTTCATCTCGGTCGGAGGTGCCCCACATCCTCAACAATTCAACTTCCTCCTCACAAAGGTGCCTCCTCCTGCAGTAAACACAAAGCAAAGGTATGTCAATAAACTTCAAACGCAAGACATAGCCGTAATAAATGCTACATAAAAGAAGAATCCCAAAGACGGCATGATGCCTTTCCAAAATTCCCACAAACAAAGTTCCATATAGGATCCACAAAATGCCCATCAAAACTCAAACAAGGTTGGTGTCCCGTGACGCCTTAATAGCTTCTCAACTTAGGTCATATTCCTTAGAACTAGGTCCCAATTTAGGTCATACTCCTGAACTAAACCCCAACTTAGGTCATATTCCCGAACTAGGTCCCAACTTAGGTCATACTCCCGAACTAGGTCCCAACTTAGGTCATATTCCCGAACTAGGTCCCAACTTAGGTCATACTCCCGAACTAGGTCCCAACTTAGGTCATATTCTCCCCTGAACTAGGTCCCAACTTAGGGTTCATACTCCTGAACTAGGTCCCAACTTAGGTCATACTCCCCGAACTAGGTCCCAACTTAGGTTCATATTCTGAACTAGGTCCCAACTTAGGTCATATTCTGAACTAGGTCCCAACTTAGGTCATACTCCCGAACTAGGTCCCAACTTAGGTTCATATTCCCGAACTAGGTCCCAACTTAGGTTCATACTCCGAACTAGGTCCCAACTTAGGTTCATACTCCCGAACTAGGTCACAACTTAGGTTCATACTCCCGAACTAGGAACTAAGGTCATACTCCTGAACTAGGTCCCAACTTAGGTTCATACTCCCGAACTAGGTCACAACTTAGGTTCATACTCCCGAACTAAGCCTCTTAGGTATAACGCCTTCACACAAACTTCAACTCAGGGACATCACCACGTCCACTCACCACAAACCTCACTACTTCACCACAGCAAGGCCGAAGGCTTTGAACCACTCGTCCGAAGACCATATAAACCTCCCCCATCACTATCTCCGGCCGGAAGGCTTTAAACCACTCGGTCCTGGGAGACCGTATAAACCTCCCAAACTACAATCTCCGGCCGGAAGGCTTTAAACCACTCGGTCCGAAGACCGTATAAACCTCCCCCATCACTATCTCCACTCGGAAGGCTTTAAACCACTCGGTCCCGGAGATCGTATAAATCAGCCAAACTACTATCCCGGCCCGGAAGGCTTTAAACCACTCGGTCACCGGAGACCGATAAATCAGCCAAACTACTATCCCCGGAGGCTTTAAACCACTCGGTCCGGAGACTCAGTATAAATCACCAAACTACTATCCCCAGCCCTAAGGCTCTAAACCACTCGGTCCGAAGACCGTATAAATCTCCCAAATCACTATCGCCGGCCCGGAAGGCCTTAAACCACCCGATTAGGAAAATCGTAAAATTTCCATCCCAGGATACCACCACGTCCTCACAATTGACCTCGGCGGTCACCACATATCAGACATCACCCCGTCCTTATCACCGACCTCGGCGGTCACACAACACTTTAGGGCACCACCACGCTCACATACACTCACAATTTCACGACCTCGAACTACGACTGTGCTTGATTCCCGCCAGTGGATACGTAGGAATCCTATCACAGGTCCAAACCCATCGACCTATACGGTCACTCGGGACACCACCACGTCCTTATCACCGACCTCGGCGGTCACACAACACTTCAGGGCACCACCACGCCCGCACTCACAAACACTCACCCCACACACGAACTACGATCGTGCTTGATTCCCGCTAGGGATACGTAGGAATCCTATCACAGGTCCGGCCAGCCTAACCGACCTAAACGGTCACATAACAGACACCGCCATGTCCTCACGCACTCGACCTACACGGTCACTTCCTCTCCCAAAGACGCGATCCGGATCAGGACCCTTATCTTATCGACGACCCCACTTCTTTCATAAGTGACGTCGCCGAGGGCTTCGTAAGTACCCCAATCTGGATCGCTCTCCATCCCAGCATACGACAAAACCAGAGGCAAACTTCCGGAGGTCATAACTCCTTCATACGAACTCCGATTGAGACGTGCCATATATGGTTGGAAAGCTCTCGACGAGAGCTAGCTTGCCATCACATTCACAAGAGCATGGAAAGTCCGTACGGACCTCTTTGCATGCCAAAAGGTCCGTACGGACCTCTTTGCACCAGACATAATCATTACGAAAATCCCCTTAAAGTCCACGAGATTCCCTCAAATCCCGGAAATCCATCATTACCTAAGAGGTCCGTACGGACCTCTTTGCAGTTTTCCACTACTATAAATAGAGGGCTCCCCCTCCCTCATTTTAGACAGCTCCCACTTCTCTCTTCCTCCCTAAGCCTTCTGGCTCCCCTTCTAAGACCTTTCGAGGCATTCCCGGCCCCTTCGGATCCTTCCGAGGCCTTCCGAGCCCCCTCGAGGTGCTCCGAAGCCTCTCCGAGCGCTCCCGAGACGCTCCCGCGCTGCCCCGAGGCACTCTCGAGGTACTCTGAGGCCCCTCGTGGTACTCCGAGGCCTTGCACGGTCTTTCCCACGGTGTCCCGGCTCTTTCCGAGTCAAACCGGCGATCCCAAACCTTGCCGAACCTCTCGCCCGAATCCAACCAACGATTCCAACGCACGCCGAACCTCGCCCGAGTGACTCCACGCCACCACAACGCACGCCGAACCTCGCCCGAGTGATCCCGACGATCCCCACGCACGCCGAACCTCTGCCCGAACGCAGCCTGCAACCTCAACTCACGCCGAAACTCTGTCCGCAGACAACCGGTCCCTCCCGAAGCAATCCCGATCCATACCGGAACGCTACTTCGACCTCAAACACTATTCCCCAGCGGAAGACAGACACGAACCAACATTGGTAAGGCTTCCTTCCTGTACTATTTCAATACATTTCCATACATAGCATACAATGTAGACATCCGATACAGCATGCATTTTTAAAAGCACACACACACACACACAACATTTAAAGGATATTAGGGGTATCCGAAAGACTCGTTTTACGAGGCTACTCGGGTGAGCTCTAATATTCTAATATTCTCTTCCCGAGGAGTCATCTGACCTCCGAACTCAAAATCTCATCACACAAAAACAGTTTAAAATTTATCTTTAAACTGATGCCCTTTTTCAATGTTTTGGGCTTAATAAAAACGGCGTGGCGACTCTACAAAATGCGAAAGCAAAACGGCGAGACACCTCCAACACGCAAACGCTAAGACGGAATAAGCCAGATGCCGGGGCGCGATTGTGCTGCCTCTCGGATCCGGGCGACTTCCCGAACAAGCGACGAATTGCGAGATGCACGGGGGCCCTCCGCGCGCGAGCCGGATCCCGGGTAATTTCACCGGCGAGTCTTCTTTCGCTCCACGCGAGCCAACTCTGCGTCTCTCAGTCCGAGATTAGGGGTCCTCCCCGTAAAGTCAAACAATCCCGCAGCTCTCAGGGCTTCATTCGCCCGTGCTTCGGCTCGGATCTCCTCCCTGCGAGTCTGCAAAATGGGACCTCTCCCCGCCAGTCTGTCAACTCTCGTCTCGTAGTCAAACAAAGTGTCTCCCATCACATCCTGAGGGTCAGACCAGGCTTCGGCACTCCTAAGGCAATAGCTACTACGACAATCGGGCCCCAAAATCGCTCCACGCCTGCTCCCCAAAGCCACTTGGGACTGCCCAACACGCTTCTCATACCAAGCCAGGTACTGGGTCGTCAATACGACACTCTCCCGATGTCTAAGGAGCACCACCGAAGGGAAAGTGGAGTACTTCCATACCCTCAGAAAATACAAGAGAGCACCTGGAGCTGCCATACAAAGAGGAGCTATCTCCACAGTAGCAAGGTCATCCCAGCCCCACAAAGGCTCCTGCTTCATCCCAAACTGCCGGGAAACAAGCGACGGAATATAGAAGGAGGACCAAGACAAACCTGGAACTCTGACAACATAGGACCCTTCCTGCAAGGCCCTCCCAGTCTCGATACCCCAGTGTGGAACCCACCAACGGATCTGATGCGTACCAAGCTGTGCCATCCATCTCTCCCAGGCGGACTGATCCATATCCAATACAAGAGGTCGCCGAGCAAACGACCACGGGCTAAACGACATCGGAGCCTCGGGCATGGCCTGAAGTCTCTCTTGCAGCCACAAGGTGAGCAAAGCGGGGCTTCCCCCTCTCATGAACCGATCCCCAGTCGCCAGACGGTCGATACCATGAAGAGTCTCCCCTAGCACCAACGGGACAATATCCTCTCTAGCTCTGCAGTGCCCAACCACATCCAGCAAAGCGCCATCGCAAACCCCAAGGGAGCTGACCATGAAAAGCGTCGCTATCACGCACAAGGCAAATGCATCCCACGAGACATCACTCTCATCATCAATCATGAACCGCTCCGGCAACGCAAAAATGTCAATATGACCCGAATCAAGGATCATGCCCTGCACTTCTCCCAACGAAGTCCGGAGAAAGCCTGCAAGCTTCACGCTCACTGCAGCACCACCAATCAAAGGAAGCAAGATGGCCTCCACCTTCGGTCCTCCAATCAAAGCCCGAAAATCCTCAAAGGTGGGCACTACCTCGTTGTAGGAGAAACAATACACGTGCCTCCTAACATCCCAGAACTTCGTGGCAGCCCGCAACAAATCCCAATCAGGAACCAACTCCTTAAGAGACCAAACCGAGCAATGTCGAAATCTTACCTCGAAAGCCCGCCTCTGATGCCTCATACGGTGTCGCATCCACATTTTCAACCGCTCAAGGAAGAGTGCTTGCCGCTCCTGCGAAAGCCTTGGCAAATTTCTTGGAACGTACGAAGAATCCATGGCAAAAATGGAGGTTCCTAGAGAAAATGGGGAAGAAAGCTCGAAATGGCTGCAAATGGGAGTGGGAAAGTCCAGACATCCGGAGAACATTTATTTCCTCCCCAAAAGCAAAGCTGGTCCGTACGGACCTCTTTGCATGCTAGGTCTGACCGTACGGACCTCTTTGCAACCATGACCCATTTCCCCAGCAAATAGTACAACAACCACTGTCCCCAGCAGGACCTTGCTCCAAACTGCCCAAACACTGGCCAAAGCCATTTTCGGGAAGCATACACTACCCACAAACGCACTCTCAGCTCACGTGGCATGCACAAATAAAAAAAAATAGTAGCAACCATTCCAAGGACAATTCCCGGGAATCACAAAAACGACATTACATCTTAAAATAAAATACTTTTGCCATGCAAATACAAGTGTTTTATTACAGGTACCAATAAATGTCTGTTGCTAAACAAAAAAAAAAGAGGGGATATGGAAAGAGGGAAAGCAAATGAATCCTAATCCGACTCCTCAGCATCATCATCACTGACATCCTCAAGCGAGAAGTCGGGCATCCCAGTAAACTCGCCAGTCACACCCTCATCATCGGAGTACTGAGCCCCCTCCTGAGGCTGGTACTCGAGATACTCAGAAGGATTGAAACCGAAAAAAGGGTCAAAATAGGCATGCTCTGACGAACCCTCACCTTGTGCATCCGGCGGAGGAAAGAACTGATGAAGGGTCTGCGGCCTCTGAGCTCCCGAGGATGTCCCGGCATACATGCTATGCCGCCCCCGCGAAGGTCCTTCCTGCTGTGGCTCCGGCTTGGCTCTCGGTGGAGGAACATCTACAGAATGCCTCGAAGGCATCGACTCGTACGCCGGCACACGTCGCGAAGACCGGCAAGATAGACTCGACGCCATCTTCTTCGCGAAGGACCTCATCGCCACATAACGGCGGGTCAGCATATCATAGGCTCTCCCCGGGACCTGCACAAGCAAGCAGCCAAAGAAACGCTCAGCAATACAGTCATACTCAACAAAAAGAGAAAAATACAGAAAAGATGCCAAGATGGAAAAGAGTAAGCACACTCACGCATGTCGGGATCCACTCGGTAGGCGGCGGGGCACGCTCGGGGACGGCATGCAGACACCCTCCTCCTCGATGAATCCCCATGGACATATGTGAAATCCGGGCCGGGCACCGGAACCTCTGGGGGACCCTGCGGACCAGCCTCCCTCTCCCTCGCCAACACCAGCTGGCATCCTCAACTTCCTCCTCACGAAGGCCCCATACTCCTCTCGATACAAAACAAACTCGCCGGGCACTCACGCCACCCAAATACCTCTCAAACTCCAATACATCCATATCCCGGAATCCAACATCCCGAAAGGCGGGTCCCTCGGAGCCAAGGGAAGCATACCCGGCCATGCGCCAAAAGACCCTCTCGCCCAAGTACATGACGTCGCAGGTCAGGCCACGCAGCATCTTCCGCTGCGCCGTCACCACAGGAGCCCCCTCGAACTCATCAGCCTCGTATCGAGCCCAGGGGTACAGAACGAACGCCTCCGGGCTATCTCTCCCCAAATGTGCCTGCACCTCCCCGTAGGAAATGGTGAGCTTACCCCTGCTGGTCCTCCTCTTCCTCGCCGGGCGTGCCCAGCCTAACATAGCGGGATAGGCCGCTATGGCCCCAGGATCTCTATCCCACGGGAAGCACTGGAAGATCTCGTAGAACCACACCTGCGACAAAAGCAGAAAAGGCTCAGTGCAAGAGAGAACGGAGAAAATGACAGGTTGCTAATCAAAAACAGCAATGAACTCATATCTCCAAAGCAAAATCAAAACAGGCCAAAGAACTGGCCACACCCCTGCTGAACCGGTCCAAGGAGAAGTAAAGCTCGGCCAGGCCCGCCTCGCCCTAAGCTATGTCACAAACTCCCTCCAAGTCAATCAAGCTTTCCAGCAGAGCAAAAGGAGCCGTTGTTGCGTGGTTCGAGAATAAAGTCTCGGAAAGGGCAAACCACAGAAAGGAGCGCGCCAGCTGCTCCGTCGTCACCTGGCCGGTACCCCGACAGTAGGCCCCAATACTGGCTGTAATCCTCGTCTCCACATCGTAGTACAGCTTCCCCAGGCCCCTACGAGGAAGAGGCGCAAAGCCCAGCAGCTCAGTCAGCACGTCCTCGGCAATCATATCCCTCCACCGCACTGGCCTTCCTTTGAAGGAAAGCCCGGTGATAGCAGCAAAATCTATGGGCGTCACTGTCACCTCGCCCCAGCTCAGATGGAAGGTGTGGGTGGTATCCCACCAATACTCAGAAAGGCCCAGGAAGACGCTCTTGTTCTTCCTCGTGTCAGAAACCCCGACCAAGTTCTCCACGAACACGCCCAAGCCAGAATCGTAGACCAGCCTCCTAGGGCTCGGCCCGCCATCCACAGAGATATTCGGCATCTACTGCCATAACTCGACCACAGCCTCGAGCGATCCCCGAGTCTTCATCTTCTTGGCTTTCCCAGCCAAAAGCCCCTCATCCTGCAGGTAAACACAGCAAAGGTACGTCAGTCACAGTACTTAATACCAAAGCATAAAAAAAAAAGTCCGTCACCAAACACGGCACACATTGCAAAAAATCTTTCACATGCAACCCGTCACAAAACACGGCATGCATTACACATAATTTTCCCCATGCAGTCCGTCATAAAACACGGCACACACTGTACAAATTTTCTCAACAAAGGGATCAAGCACTACACAACACATTTTCAAAAGACCCGTCACAAAACACGACACATATTGCACATATTTTCCCCACAAAGTCCGTCACCAAAAACACGGCACACACTGCATGACACATTTTCAAAAGAAAAGTCCGTCCCTACACGGCACATACTTTCAGACAAGACCCGTCACAAAACACGGCACATGTCACATTTTTTACAAAATTTGCCCCTACACGGCAATTTTTCTCACAATGTACATACATAAATAGCATAAGGTACAAAACACCAAAGCATGCATTTCATTAGAGAGGCACTTTATTTTCACAAATAAGAGCTAATCTACACATTTCTGCACAAAATTCACATACCCACAATATTTACATGCTCAATTTCAACAATTCATCAAGAATTTCACAAAAAAGCATGGCAAATAACAAAAGCCCCAAAATGCGAAAAACTAAAACCTAGTTCTAGCATTCAAAATTTCAAGCAAGGAATCAAGACGAAATTGATTTCTTACCTCCCCGACGTTCCTTACTCGCCGATTATGCACCTCCGGATTTGGGTACAACACATCCGGATTCTTCGAAGAAGGCACGAAGGAGATCCAATTTCTTTGAAGCTCCATCCTTTGCTCGATCACATCTCGACTCCGTTGGCGACGTCCCCTCCTTGATCCTTCCGCCATTGCAAGCAATTCAAGCTAAAAATGGAAGAATTTGGTGCAACAATGGAGTTTTTCTCCTTCTCTCTCTCTCGGATGCACGAACTGGAAATGGGAAATGAAGGGGATGCCTCAGTTTTAAACCCAGTCAAAATCTGGGAACTGTAAAAATCACTACTGGTCCAAATTACTTTTCTGCCCTTATAATCTTTGCCCCTGGCTGTCCAAGGGCCTATTTCAGCAGATTCAATGCAGTATGGTCCTTAACCCATCAATTCAAGAACCGGCCGTCAATGTAAGCCCAGACTTCGCCCACTCAACGGCAATTCAAGAACCGGCCGTCAATGTAAGCCCGGACTTCGCCCACTCAACGGCAATTCAAGAACCGGCCGTCAATGTAAGCCCGGACATTGCCCACTCAACGGCAATTCAAGAACCGGCCGTCAATGTAAGTCCGGACTTCGCCCACTCAACGGCAATTCAAGAACCGGCCGTCAATGTAAGCCCGGACTTCGCCCACTCAACGGTAATTCAAGAACCGGCCGTCAATGTAAGCCCGGACTTCGCCCACTCAACGACAATTCAAGAACCGGCCGTCAATGTAAGCCCGGATTTCGCCCACTAAACGGCAATTCAAGAACCGGCCGTCAGTGTAAGCCCGGATTTCGCCCACTAAACGGAAATTCAAGAACCGACCGTCAGTGTAAGCCCGGATTTCGCCCACATAACGGCAATTCAAGAACCGGTCGTCAGTGTAAGCCTGAATTTCGCCCACTAAACGGCAGTTCAACCACCGGCCGTCAGTGTAAGCCCGGATTTCGCCCACTAAACGGCAGTTCAACCACCAGCCATCAGTGTAAGCCCGGATTTCGCCCACTAAATGGCAATTCAAGAATCGGCCGTCAGTGTAAGCCCGGATTTCGCCCACTCAATGGCAATTCAAGAACCGGCCGTCAGTGTAAGCCCGGATTTCGCCCACTAAACGGCAGTTCAACCACCGGCCGTCAGTGTAAGCCCGGATTTCGCCCACTAAACGGCAGTTCAACCACCGGCCGTCAGTGTAAGCCCGGACTTCGCCCACTCAACGGCAATTTAACCACCGGCCGTCAGTGTAAGCCCGAGCTGTAACGACCCTAACCCTAGGCACTAATTTTAATATTATATTGTGTGCTTTTAAAATTTCTGTTAATATTATGTGTCCCTTTTTATATACTTGATTTATTATATTAGGATAAATGATAGGAAAATAAATTAATGTTTAAAAGAAAAAATAAAAATAGAAAATTGATAAAAGTATGAGGAGGTTATTTTGAGTAGAATAAATAATGAAAAATAAAGGGGGTTTTATTTAATTGGGTATTTTGGTGAAAGCCTTGGGAGGTTAGATGGAGTGGGGGGGGGACCATCTCCCTAAATCACTCCCCATCCCCTCATTAGTCAACATACCCCATAACCCCCATACTCCCCTTCACCCTTTTCATACTCCTTCCCCTTCCCCTCACTTTCATTTTCTTCTTCATTCTTCTTCTTTCACTTTTTCCATGGAGAAAGCTTAGTGAAAGCCCTCTCATTTCAAGATCCCTAGCAAGTCATTTCTCCACCATTTTCAAGTCTAAGAGCATTTTTGAGGATGGATCATCTAGAGGAACAAATCAAACCAAGAAGATCTTCCTTCCATTCTAAAATCCCAAAGTGAGTTATTATGACTTCCTTTCTTTAAATGTTCATAAACTATTGATGTTGTTATTATTGATATAATGGTTATTTGAGGCCTTAGAAACCTTCTTGGAGTTGAGGAATTAGTTAATATTATGGAACATTGTTGTTGTTCATAAGAAATGATTAAAAGTGTAATAAAATTGGTTGAGTTGTATTAAGATGGTTAATCATGAAATATGGAAGTAAAAATGGGTTGGAAATCAAGTGGTAAATGATTTGGGTTTAGGTTATCTTGGGGTTTAAATGAATTAATATAATGTGTATGAAGTTTAGGAAGTCCTTCTAGGTTCACAAACAAAGGAAAACTAGTTTGGGACAATTTTGGTTTGGGTTGTTGAAGGATTTTATTCTGTTTTGAATTCTGGGCTCAGGGCACGAGTCGTGCCCTGTGGCACGAGTCGTGCCTTGGATGGGGACGAGTCGTGACCAAGATTTAAGGGAAGTCGTGCTGGTTGGGGACGCCGGAATGCAGGGAAGGTTAAATGGGCACGAAGTCGTGCCACTGGGCACGAGTCGTGCCCTGGCACAGTTACTTTGCATCAATTTCTAAGCTGTTTAAATCAAATCAAACTGGAACCAAAATGAAATCTCTTTAACCTAGATTGAAGTAGAATACTTTGGCTATACAATGACATCTTAAGGGATCAAAATGGAATTGTGGAAGTAGTTTAATTATTGTCCCGAAAATGGTTGATAGGTTTGATTTGTAACTTCATCAAAATAGTTCCAACTTGGGAAATAGATCTTGAACTTTTATTAAGGTTGTTCGAGGTGGTATAATAATTATGTAAGAATGGTTTACGATTCATAGTGGCCTTACTTACTCCATATCTTTGGTGAGTAGTTGCAATAGAGTAAAAACTATAGGTTTCACTATTGAGCTAATTGGTAATGGGTATGTATCACTTTGTGGCATGGTTATTCCAAGTTGTGGAATTATTGATTATATGGTTACCTTAATATCCTAAGTATGGACTATTTGACAAGTGTTATGTAGCATCCCAAAGTGTGGATTATGTGTTATATAGTGGTGTTATATCCCAATGGTGGATTATATGGCATGTTGATTTTATGGTATTCCGGTGTGGATTATTTGGCAAGTTATTGCATTGGTATTCCAAGTATGGATATGTTTACTATGTGGTTGTATGGTTATCCCAATTGTGGATTTATTTGTTATCATTCATATTTATTGATGATACTATGCATAGTGTATTACTTGAATGTTGCATTATGGTATTGATTGGCATGAGTATACATTACCATGTTGTTATATTGTTATCCCGTTTTGTGGATTATCTCAAGTATCTATCATGTGCTTGAGCGTGTTTATGTTCGGGTGGGTATGATGGATTTCAATCAATTATTGATTTGTTCAATAAGTGATTGAAGGTTCGTTATACCGGTGACCCTTCCCCACTCTGTGGCCAGGGAGTGGGGCTGTGCTAACGACTGTATTGACCCAAAAAGCTTTACAGACCTGTTGCGATCGTTGTAAGGAGGGACGATATTATTGTTGGATACTCTAATATAGGTATCCTTTCTTATATGGATCTCTGGGGTATGAGTCCTATAAGAGGTGAATGTGCTGGAGGCAATTCACCAAAGAGTGGAGTTTTACTCCCACGTTGTACGACTTATTGTTCAGACGGGAAAAGGTAAAATGAGGTAACGTAATGTGTTTACCGCTTTCATAATGTGTTATGTGCTACCATGCTATGTGTTGCATCTTGTTTGGCATCTTGCTGCATTCATAATAGCTCATTGAGATTTATTCTCACCCCTCTCCCTTTACTGTTTTTAGATTCTGAGACAGGTGGACCAGCCAAGTAAGGGCGGTGAGGAGTTTGGAAGTTATATTGTGGGAATTGTCAGGGTATGATTAGGTTGGTATAGAAAGTGTACGTTGGTATAATTCATTTGTGGAATTGTATTTATAAATCTTTACTTTATGTTATAACCGAGGCCTTTTTGTATTTAAAACCGTTTCTTACTTTCTAAGTTAGTCAATTATTTCTCCGTTGTGAAAAGGTTTAGATTTATTTTAAATGGTTATAATAATTGTATTTAATTTTGAAAGTTAAATAAAAGTTTTAAAGGTTTAGGATAATTGGGGTTAGTTTGAGGACGCTCCAGTTCGGGACACGTGTAGGTTCCGGGTCGGGGTCCTCACAGTTGGTATCATAGCTCGGTTAGAGTTCTCGGGTAGAGTCTAGCTGAGTGAGAGTGTGCGATAATTTACGTCGAGAGTTTAACGCAGGAATTTGATCAAAGACAGGAAATGATATTGACCATCCAAGGAATCAAGGAAAGGTGAGTTATGGAAAGATAGATTCCTCCACCATCATTTGAGGTATTTTACCTGTCTCAGGAGTTAGGGTTCATACTTTTATAAATCCCTGTTCATTCGTTCTCATGTGGCATTACATTTCACCTTTTATTTGCATAAATTGGCCTAAAAGTTGCTTTATGTGTTGGAGGTTCTATTCCTACGGGAGAGTACCTTGAATTATTATTGTTTATCATGGTGATTGTGATTTGGGAGGACTGTCGCAGGAAGCGAGTCTCCTTATCTATGTTTGATTTGCCTCCGTGTGTGGTAGAGGCGGATGAGTCATTATTTGCTATTTTATCATATATGCATAAATGTCGAAAGTATGGCCTAAGGAATGTGAAGGTTATTTGAGTTGTGTGTTATCTTTGATTTAAAAGAACCTTGAATTATCTCATGTACCGGGGGCAAATGAATTTGTGAACTCTTAGTTGAGGTTAGGTATATGGCCTAATTAAGAGTGGTTTATGGTGGTAAAATTGCATGATTAGTTATTCATTGATGTCTCGTGGTAGAGACTAGATATATGAGACTATTATTGAAAGTGATAGTCTAAGTGGAGTTATACGAGTTATAAAATATCGCGAGTACGAGAGCTTATGAAACTAATATATCTTTGCCTTATGTGCTATTAGTCGACTAAGTGGCGTTTTCCATGTGAGTTTCAAAGTGGGTTTTCATCAGGTATCATACCAGGATTTTGAGATTTTGAGTTGCTATAAGGTACTATTTTGGTATTCGGATTCCTAGATAGAGGACACTAATTGGGATGGTGGAATTGATGATTCATCTTGGGAAAGTATTTGATAAAGAAGATAATTAGCTTAGCGACTCTCCGTAAGGATAAATTAGTACTATGTAAAAAAAAAAAAAAAAAAGATGATACTTGGTGGTTATTTATAAGGTTATAGAGATCTTAAATAGGTAACTGTGAAGAATAAGTATTCGTTAGCACTTGTTGACGATTTGTATGACTGATTTTAGAAACTAGTAGGATACTCAATGGTTATTAGTTAAATTTTTCGGAGTGTTACAATTACAGTGAAAATTTGCTTAAAGGATATACTTAAGATAACATTTATATATATAGTATGACCGTTTTGATTTGTGGATTGTGTATTAGTGATGGAGCGGTAAATAGGGAAAATGCAAAGAAGTATAATAGATACGAGTTATTGGTGACTTAAAGGATCAACTTCGGGAATTGGTGAAAAATGCATATGGTTTGTTTTGAGAGATGATTATCATTAGTTGAGGAAATAAAATGAGGATAAATCTTATTGGAAGACAAGGATACTTTAGGATGATTACACCGTATAGATTGACTTAGTTACGTGAATCATATGAGGGATTAGCGTGATGCTTGAAAGATATTGACGTTATACGGATTTCGAGTTGTTGATGGTTATTGAGAGTTAAGTTAGATTATACCGTAATGTTTAATCGAAATTTGGGAATGATTGATATATGTGAAGTTCTAATTATATTTTCTTATTTAGAAAATTATGGTATTTAATTGGGAACTAGATGTTGCAATACGTTGTTACTAAGTACAATACCAATATTAAAGGTAGGGAATAGATGACTCAAATTAAGTAAAAGTGTTGAATATACAACTTGAGGAATTATCGAATTGAGGATGATTTACCTAGTTTATAAGCTTAATGATTGTTTAGTGTTATTTATCGGAAATAGTAATAGTATGGCAAGATTGTGTTTTCTTATAGAGAAATTAACTAAGTATAAATATTATAAGTGGTGGCTATAATATAAATAGAGGTCAAACAAGAATATTATGTTGGTATTGTTTAATTGTGTTTAACAATTGAAAGTGTGTGTTGAACTTCGGTGTGAGCATTTGTACCCTTCGGGGATAATTGATTTAATAAGGTCGGTGAACCGTTTTTGTGTACATTAAAATGCTGAGTAATTTAACTATCTACAACTGGTATGGGACGGTTGTAGATAATTAAATCACTCGAGTTATTTTGGTAGCTTATCAATCTTTTGAAAATTTCTTAAGAGTGTGAGTGGTTTAGTTAATTAAAACTGGTATGGGACAGTTTTAAATAAATAAACCATTCGAGTCTCATTTGATCTCATTTTATCTATCCTTGGAATTTTGAAAGATGTTGTAAATTTTCGAAAGATTGGTTATTTTAAAGATATAGTTCGTGCAGAAGCAAGTAAGAAGGCAACCTAGTCCCCCTATAGTGATTGATTACATTACAGTTTTGATCCGAGAAATGATTTGATAAATTGTGGGGTTGTTATTGTGTCGGTCGCAATAGACTCGGTTTTTGTTTTGGAGTTGGAACGGCTCCGTTGTGGGCGGCCAACCATTTGATTTGAATATTTGATCTGTCTCTGGACCGGAAAATAAGTGGAACATTGAATTGTGTTATATAGTCGACCAGTGTTCCGTTTATAGAAATCATGATCGTATTAGCATGTGCATATTTATTATTTCATGGGCAGTTATTTGATGTTTATATCATGAGATATTTATTGATAAGTCCTCATATATGTTAGGAGATAGTTTGGTTGTATAAACCCCATAGTACTAGAGGGATTGGATAGACATCATTTGGAAGATCCTTGTGGGAAGGTAGGAATGCTATTAAGTTTAACCTTGTAAAAGTTGAGGAATCATTACTTGTTATTGATGAGATGCTACGGGCATGAACAATGGATGTTAATAGTTAATAGTACGTATGGTTACCAGTGGCTGGGTGCGTATGATAATAGTTATCCTTCTAGCATTTAGATAAAACCTTATGAGGTGTGGTTCGGAAAGAAAATATCGATCTCTAATTTGTTGGGGTAAGGTTAGTGAAGCAAGGCCTAAGGTGAATTGGCGTCAAAGTTGTTAATCCAATTGAAGTTTTAGAAAGGGTTGGTGATTTGACTTAGAGACTGGCTTGGAGCAGCTTATAGAGTATTTGGATTTTAAAGGTAACATAGTAGTGTATTTAGAGACATAAGTTGTAATACTTTTAGTTGTTTGTATTTTTATTGAGGTTGTGAAAATTCGGGTTAGTGATAATTGCATGGTATTCTTGGAACATTAGGGTGTAATACCGCATTGTTAATAGAATTGGAAATTTTGGAGAGAAATCACAACATTGAAGAAATTAATTGGGAAGTAGAGTTTGGGTTATACCTAAGTAACTGAGGCGGGTTGAACGTTTAGGTAAGTACCAGTCAAATTCGGGACGAATTTTCTTTAAGGGGGAGTGAGTGTAACGACCCTAACCCTAGGCACTAATTTTAATATTATATTGTGTGCTTTTAAAATTTCTGTTAATATTATGTGTCCCTTTTTATATACTTGATTTATTATATTAGGATAAATGATAGGAAAATAAATTAATGTTTAAAAGAAAAAATAAAAATAGAAAATTGATAAAAGTATGAGGAGGTTATTTTGAGTAGAATAAATAATGAAAAATAAAGGGGGTTTTATTTAATTGGGTATTTTGGTGAAAGCCTTGGGAGGTTAGATGGAGTGGGGGGGGGACCATCTCCCTAAATCACTCCCCATCCCCTCATTAGTCAACATACCCCATAACCCCCATACTCCCCTTCACCCTTTTCATACTCCTTCCCCTTCCCCTCACTTTCATTTTCTTCTTCATTCTTCTTCTTTCACTTTTTCCATGGAGAAAGCTTAGTGAAAGCCCTCTCATTTCAAGATCCCTAGCAAGTCATTTCTCCACCATTTTCAAGTCTAAGAGCATTTTTGAGGATGGATCATCTAGAGGAACAAATCAAACCAAGAAGATCTTCCTTCCATTCTAAAATCCCAAAGTGAGTTATTATGACTTCCTTTCTTTAAATGTTCATAAACTATTGATGTTGTTATTATTGATATAATGGTTATTTGAGGCCTTAGAAACCTTCTTGGAGTTGAGGAATTAGTTAATATTATGGAACATTGTTGTTGTTCATAAGAAATGATTAAAAGTGTAATAAAATTGGTTGAGTTGTATTAAGATGGTTAATCGTGAAATATGGAAGTAAAAATGGGTTGGAAATCAAGTGGTAAATGATTTGGGTTTAGGTTATCTTGGGGTTTAAATGAATTAATATAATGTGTATGAAGTTTAGGAAGTCCTTCTAGGTTCACAAACAAAGGAAAACTAGTTTGGGACAATTTTGGTTTGGGTTGTTGAAGGATTTTATTACTTTTGAATTACGGGCTCGGGGCACGAGTCGTGCCCTGTGGCACGAGTCGTGCCTTGGATGGGGACGAGTCGTGACTAAGATTTAAGGGAAGTCGTGCTGGTTGGGGACGCCGGAATGCAGGGAAGGTTAAATGGGCACGAGTCGTGCCCCAGGGCACGAGTCGTGCCCCGGCACGGTTACTTTGCATCGATTTCTAAGCTGTTTAAATCAAATCAAACTGGAACCAAAATGAAATCTCTTTAACCTAGATTGAAGTAGAATACTTTGGCTATACAATGACATCTTAAGGGATCAAAATGGAATTGTGGAAGTAGTTTAATTATTGTCCCGAAAATGGTTGATAGGTTTGATTTGTAACTTCATCAAAATAGTTCCAACTTGGGAAATAGATCTTGAACTTTTATTAAGGTTGTTCGAGGTGGTATAATAATTATGTAAGAATGGTTTACGATTCATAGTGGCCTTACTTACTCCATATCTTTGGTGAGTAGTTGCAATAGAGTAAAAGCTATAGGTTTCACTATTGAGCTAATTGGTAATGGGTATGTATCACTTTGTGGCATGGTTATTCCAAGTTGTGGAATTATTGATTATATGGTTACCTTAATATCCTAAGTATGGACTATTTGACAAGTGTTATGTAGCATCCCAAAGTGTGGATTATGTGTTATATAGTGGTGTTATATCCCAATGGTGGATTATATGGCATGTTGATTTTATGGTATTCGGTGTGGATTATTTGGCAAGTTATTGCATTGGTATTCCAAGTATGGATATGTTTACTATGTGGTTGTATGGTTATCCCAATTGTGGATTTATTTGTTATCATTCATATTTATTGATGATACTATGCATAGTGTATTACTTGAATGTTGCATTATGGTATTGATTGGCATGAGTATACATTACCATGTTGTTATATTGTTATCCCGTTTTGTGGATTATCTCAAGTATCTATCATGTGCTTGAGCGTGTTTATGTTCGGGTGGGTATGATGGATTTCAATCAATTATTGATTTGTTCAATAAGTGATTGAAGGTTCGTTATCTGGTGACCCTTCCCCACTCTCGTGGCCACTTGAGCGGGGCCGTGCTAACGACCAGTATTGACCCAAAAAGCTTTACGAGACTGTTGCGATCGTTGTAAGGAGGGACGATATTATTGTTGGATACTCTAATATAGGTATCCTTTCTTATATGGATCTCTGGGGTATGAGTCCTATAAGAGGTGAATGTGCTGGAGGCAATTCACCAAAGAGTGGAGTTTTACTCCCACGTTGTACGACTTATTGTTCAGACGGGAAAAGGTAAAATGAGGTAACGTAATGTGTTTACCACTTTCATAATGTGTTATGTGCTACCATGCTATGTGTTGCATCTTGTTTGGCATCTTGCTGCATTCATAATAGCTCATTGAGATTTATTCTCACCCCTCTCCCTTTACTGTTTTTAGATTCTGAGACAGGTGGACCAGCCAAGTAAGGGCGGTGAGGAGTTTGGAAGTTATATTGTGGGAATTGTCAGGGTATGATTAGGTTGGTATAGAAAGTGTACGTTGGTATAATTCATTTGTGGAATTGTATTTATAAATCTTTACTTTATGTTATAACCGAGGCCTTTTTGTATTTAAAACCGTTTCTTACTTTCTAAGTTAGTCAATTATTTCTCCGTTGTGAAAAGGTTTAGATTTATTTTAAATGGTTATAATAATTGTATTTAATTTTGAAAGTTAAATAAAAGTTTTAAAGGTTTAGGATAATTGGGGTTAGTTTGAGGACGCTCCAGTTCGGGACACGTGTAGGTTCCGGGTCGGGGTCCTCACACGAGCTCCTTCCCCAGCAAGTCAAAAGGGAAGTCATACAAGATCGCATATCCCAAGCACCGGCCGTCATCGTAAGCCCGGACCTCGCCTACTAAACGGTAAAACAAGTGCAAAAGGAGCCAGCACCTCCCAGCACTAATCCCAAGGCACAAAACAAAACGCCAAACGGTGAAGCAACCACCGGCCATCATCCTCGCCCGCCCAACGGCAACTCAAGCACCGGCCATCAAAGTAAGCCCAAAGTCACCTCCTCTGCGGAAAAAGACCCTACAAGGCCACGATGATCCCCAACAGATAAGCACCGGCAGTCATCGTAAGTCCAACCTTCTCCCCAGCGGATAAAGCACGAGGCATCTACACCTCTCACACCCACAGCCAGAAGACGATTCAAGTCCTCACGCATGGCAAACCGCAGTCAGAAGACGATTCAAGTCCTCATACATGACACAACCACAGCCAGAAGACGATTCAAGTCCTCACGCATGGCAAACCGCAGTCAGAAGATGACTCAAGTCTTCATACATGACACAACCACAGTCAGAAGACGACTCAAGTCTTCATACATGACACAACCGCAGTCAGAAGATGATTCAAGTCCTCATACATGACACAACCGCAGCCAGAAGACGATTCAAGTCCTCACGCATGGCAAACCGCAGTCAGAAGACGACTCAAGTCTTCATACATGACACAACCGCAGTCAGAAGACGATTCAAGTCCTCATACATGACATCACTATCTTCAGCCCGGAAGGCTTTAAACCACTCAGTCCGGGAGACTGCATAAATCAGCCAAACTACTATCTCCAGCCCAGAAGGCTTTAAACCACTCGGTCCGGAAGACAGTATAAACCTCCCATATCACTATCTTCAGCCCGGAAGGCTTTAAACCACTCGGTCCAAAAGACCGTATAAACCTCCCAAATCACTATCTTCGGCCCGGAAGGCCTTAAACCACCCGATTTGGAAGATCGTAAAATTTCCATCTCAGGACGCCACCACGTCCTCACAATCGACCTCGGCGGTCACAAACCATCTTCTCGTAAGATTAACCATCTTCTCGTAAGATTACCCATCTTCTAGTAAGATTGCACACCCTGGACGCTACCACGTCCCTACTACTGACCTCGGCGGTCACACGACATTTCAGGGCACCACCACGCCCGCATACACTCACAATTTCACGACCTCTGAACTATGACCAGGCTTGATTCCCGCCAGGGATACGTAGGAATCCTATCACAGGGTCCAGCCATCGACCTATGCAGTCACCCACAGGACACCACCACGTCCACACACAGAGTTCCAGTCAGAGGACATCTCACGTCCTCGTACACAACAACACTCACCCCACACACGAACTACGATCAGGCTTGATTCCCGCCAGGGATACGTAGGAATCCTATCACAGGGTCCAGCCAGTTGACCTAAACGGTCACACAACAGGACATCGCCACGTCCTCTCTCAGACCTACACGGTCACTTCCTCTCTCAACACGCGATCCAGATTAGGACCCTTATCTTATCGACGACCGCACTTCCTCCGTAAGTGACATCGTCGAGGGGCTTCTGTAAGTACCCCAATCTGGATCACCCTCTTCCGAGTACACAGGAAACACCGCAGACTCACAAACGCAGTCTCGAAGACCTCTGACACTCAAAACCCTCAAAAAACCCTCAGCCAAACCAAGGGAGGAACTTTTCTGGGATAAAAAGGGACAAAAGGACCTCTTGGGAATTTTCAGAAAATTAGAAAAGCATTTAAGGTCCGTACGGACCTCTTTGTTTTAATAATTACTAAATCCCCTTAAAGTCCACAATATTCCCTCAAATCCAGGAGAACATCATTACCCCCCCTACATGGTTGGTCCGTACGGACCTCTTTGCATGCTAAGATGGTCCGTACGGACCTTATTGCATAGGGGACATCATCATGGTTGAATCTTCTTCATCATCATATTCCCTCAAATCGAGGAAAACTAAAATATTGGATTACCTAGGAGGTCCGTACGGACCTCTTTGCAATTTTCTGGCACTATAAATAGAGGGCTCCCCCTCCCTCATTTTCACACAATTCCCTCTTCTCTCCTCTCCCCCCAGCCTTCAGGCTCCCCTCTAAGACCCTTCGGGGCACTCCCGGCCCCTTTCGGATCCTTCTGAGGCCTTCCGAGCCCCCTCGCGGTGCTCCGAAGCCTCCTCGAGCGCTCCCACGATGCTCCCGCGCTGCCCCGAGGCACTCTCAAGGTACTCTGAGGCCCCTCGTGGTACTCCGAGGCCTTGCCTGGTCTTTCCCGAGGCATCCCGGCTCTTTCCGAGTCAAATCTGCGATCCCAAACCACGCCGAACCTCTGCCCGAATCCAACCAACGATTCCAACGCACGCCGAACCTCTGCCCGAATCCAACCAACGATTCCAACGCACGCCGAACCTCTGCCCGAATCCAACCAACGATTCCAACGCACGCCGAAACTCTGCCCGAGTGATCCCTGCGATCCCAACGCACGCCGAAACTCTGTCCGCAGATAACCGGCCCCTTTTTCGAAGCAATCCCGATCCGTACCGAAACACTATTCCGACCTCAAACACTATTCCCCTATGGAAGACAGACACGAACCAACATTGGTAAGGCTTCCTTCCATCACTATTTCAATACATTTCAATACGTAGTGTACAATGTAGACATCCGACACAGCATGCATTTTTAAAAGCACATACACACACACGCACAACAGTTAAAGAATATTTGGGGTATCCGAAAGAATCGTTTTTACGAGGTGACTCGGGTGAGCTCTAAGATTCTAATATTCTCTTCCCGATGAGTCATCTGACCTCCGAACTCAAAAATCTCATCACACAACAAAAACAGTTTATTTTTAAACTGATGCCCTTTTTCAATGTTTTGGGCTTAATAAAAACGGCGTGGCGACTCTACAAAGCAAAAACACGGCGAGACACCTCCAACACGAAAAACAGTGCCGTAAGGCCCTGCGAAATGCCAGATGTCGGGGCGCGATCGTGCTGCCTCTCGGATCCGGGCTATTTCAGGTGTGTTTTAAACCAACGTTCTTCGGGACTAGGTCTTTATGTGATCGAGAGAGAGGACACCTTTTTATAGTCCAAGAATGAGACTCTTTAGAAAGGAAGAGCCTTTGCCCATCAATCCTACATCTTGAGACAATTGAGCTTGGTAGGGACATTTATGCTCGTCTCGAGTGATGATCGGAGATGTCGGGGCTAAGGTTCATCCGCTTCTAAAGGTACTTCGACTATGGCATTTTAGTGGAGGAAAATATGTAAAGATGAGACCTTTACACCGATCCACCCCACGGAATGCTTCAAGTACCAAAGGGACTAAGGGGAAGGGTATAAAGATTGGATCTTTATACTCATCCTATGTCTTTCATGCCTTAAGAAGGTCACTAGACAATCCTTGGAGAGTGATCCAACCTAAAGGGACATGGGGGATGACTTTGAAATGTAAAGATTGCATTTTTATGAAAATAAGTGCAATGAACACTATGAGAACTAAAGATATGAATGTAAAGGGAAGACCTTTGAGGCTTTCCCATGTCCTTTGAGAACCTTATGGACAATCCTTGGAAGCAAGGTCAAGGGAAGGGGAAGCATTATGAGAATAAAGATGACATTTTTATGTAGTAAAAGGGAGATATTTCACATCATCATGTGATGAATCCTCCCTAGAACAAGACACTTGTGGACCCTTGTTCATCCTTGGGATGGATTCTCCATGAATCATTTGTGTTAGGGGAAAGGGGGGAAATGATATCTACATGATAAAGATTGGATTTTTATGACAATATATCCCATTTAATGACAAGAATAGCAAAGCAAATAGCAAGTAAACAATTTGACAATATAATAAGGATATTTCAAGGAGAAAGGAAGGAGAGATTACCAATGATGGTTTTCTCTATCTCTCTTGGGGTTTTCCTAATGTAGGAGTGGTTTTAGATGAATTTTATGGAGGAGAGAGGTGATTTTTGGAGAGTTTTGGTTTCTGAAAATTCGAGTATTCAATTGGGCAGAGTAACAGTGCCTGAAATTGTATATCAAAATGGGTAGAGGAGGCCTCTATTTATAGGCTGATTTGTGCTTCCTAATGAAGCCGTGCGGCATTAACCTCTGGCTAATGAAGTCGTGTGGCATTATCCCTTGGTGACTCAGCCTGCTTTTAGATCCATGCAAGGTGGCACCTAGAAACCCCTTTCCAGCGAGGGACTGCTTGGAATTTTAATTCCTAGCAAGTCCTTCGCCCCTTGGAAGGTTTGGGAAAGTTCCAGAAGTGCCCCTAAACTTAAGGAAAGTTCGGGAAATTGTCGGGAAACTTAACCGAAAGGCATGAGCCAAATTTGGGTACTTACAGCACTCCAAAACCAAACACATAGACATCAAGTATCATTTACTCAAAGAACATGTGGAAAAGGGGAACTTCAATTTAGAGTATGTGGGGACAGATAATCAGATTGTTGACATCCTCACCAAAGCTCTTGACTCCAAAAGGTTTTCATTCCTTAGAGGAGAAATGGGTATGCTTGAACTTAAATAAGTCCATACTTTTTATTACTAACTTGTGTGTTAAGTATGTTGTTAAGGTAAAAGTCCTGTTGAGGTATCAAAACCTCACCCTTGTTGAAACCGCGTGGACAAACCGCATGCCTATTCAAGACCGCATGCAGTATCTCAACCGCATGCAGCTTCAAAATCGCATGATCAAAACCGTATTTCAACACTTAGAAAATTTTCAATGTTTTTCATTTCTTAGCTTTGAAGAAGCTCCAATGCGGATTGATATTTCTATCCTTAAAAAAAATTCAGTATTTTTTAATATCAAACTGCATGCATGCCACGTGGACCCAGGTAAGTTTTATATATTTATTATTTGGTCATTGTCTTTCTTAAGACAAATTATTTGCATAAGGGTAATTTTGCTAATATTTTCCCACATATTTGAAATTTAAATGCATTAAATGCAAAAGGAATATTTGTGAAAACCCTTCACATCAGCAGTCATTGGGCTGTATGAAGAAGGTGAAAGGGTGGAGCTGATATGGTGGTTCGCTTATTGGGAAAGTGGAACCATCATTAGCTATTTTCACTCCACCCAATAACCACCTATATATACCCTTTTATGTGCAACTATTTTCTCTTTACACTTCCAACTCTCTGCACCATACCTTTTTTGTCACTATTCACTTTCTCTCTCTATTTCTCTCACTTCAAACACATTTTCATAATCTGAAAAATCTCATGGGTCCTAAACGATCAAGAGACACAACAATCACTAGAGCTCCCAAGAAACCGTTCAACGACATGGTTTGTTTTCTAACCTTAATCTTTAAGTTTCTGCAAATCTTCCATGGATGAACCTTTAAACTGTTCGTATGCCTCAAATTTTTTATTAAATCTTAGTTTCTTGCTCATTTTTATTAATACTTGTTGGGTTTTGCTCGTAATGTTGCAAGGATTCTGCTTATGCTGTTTATTTCATGATCTAAACACTTAAAGGTTGCTAATTTTAGAAATTTCAGTTTAAGGGTTTTCGAAACCCATTTCTATGTTCATCATGATTTCTTGATGATTCTGAGTAAAAGTTGCTATCTTGTTGTTACATTGTTGCTCTACAACTGGTTAGGATCATTTTGATATGCTATTTATTGATTTTGGTAAACTTTCATGATATATTTGTTCTTCGTGTTCTTGATGTTCTTCATGTTCTTGGTATGTTCATAAATTGTTCATACAATTTTCAGAAAATACTTTATATGTTGGACTGCATGATTCCCATATTTTGTTTTTCATACTTAGAAAATTTTTGAAAATTTTGTATTTTGAATATGCCTTAGAACCCCATCTCTCAAAACCGCATGCCACTTTAGATTAAACCGGATGCTTCATTAGGTTAAACCGCATAGGTTAAACCGCATGTAGAAAATGCTTGTTTGAAACCGCATGCTCACTTTAGATGTTAAATCGCATGAGGAAACCACATGAGTTTATTATTTGAAACTGCATGCTGTTTTTTCTCTAAGTGTTAGATGTTATACTGCTCTTGTTTATGTTGATCTAAACCACATTTCATCTTAAACCGCATGTTATTTCTCACTTGTCATTTTGCATTCTTAAGTCTTACTTAGTATATAGGCTGGAAACCATGACCTTCTCTAACAGGCACTTCATTGAAGTGTGAGATAAATTTGGTTTAACAACGCCACGTACTAGTAAATATGTTCTTGAGTCCTCATGTTTATTTCTTTGTTTTAAATGGATCTAACTTGGTAAAATAAAATTTGTTTTTGTAGGATCCTCACTTTTTCCTGCCTGAATGGAAAATAAGAGAAGAAGAGTTAAAGAAAGATGCCTTGGGAAGAGAGTTGATAAGGAAGATGGAAGCTTCTGGAATTCTACCTCTCTTCAACAAAAAGCAAGATTATACGATTCCCTCTTACGTTGATCAATTCTACGCCAACGCCATTCTAGGGAAGAGGGTTACTGAAAATGGAAAGACCATTCCCTGCTTAACCGAAAATGTCCAAGGGTTGGATATCACAATAGATTATATGGATATGAGGGATGCATACCAGTTCAACGTTCCAAATGCTGCAGAAAGAGTTGATCAAGAAGTCTAAGATCCAACCGCGTCTACAACTGCAGGAATTCCTACTCTGGTAGGCAAGTATAAAGCGGTCCCTCAAAAAGATTTTGGTGAGTTGATGAGCCACCTCTGCTTCTTAGTTGGCAAGTCCATTTATGGGAAGAATGGCAACCTCAATAATTTCACAAGCCAGCAGTGGATGTACTGCTCTACTATCTACAACAAAATTCCCCTCCATTGGCCCAAGATTTTGATGAGGGAACTCTCTGCTCACATAGACACTTACAAATCTAAGGAGGTAGGAGTTGATCAAAGATGGAGGTAATTATGCATACTCCTAACCACAATCTTTGCAGACTACGAAAATTTGGAAGAGCATAGACATATATATCCTGAACTGATAGTTGATTGGTCAAATGGAGAAGAGTCACTTGGTCTGAATGTATGTCATACATTCAGATACAAGAATAGAGATGCTCAATATAAGGAGCTTTGGGATGCTGACACTCTTCCATCAAAGGAACCTTACATGGCTAAGAACTCTAAAACCGCAGATCAGGCGGTTGGGAAAGCGGCCAAGCATACAAGAAAAGGGAGAGCTGAACCGCCCCTAAAGAAAGCCAAAACCGTGCCTACCCCCAAACCGCGTGGTACTGTTGGTGTTGGGCCAAGCCAACCAAATAAGTTCAAGAAGAAGGTTCTCGTTGATGAACCTATTGATGAAGAAATCATTGAAGAGGTTGAAAACCTTGCTGATGAAGTTGAGGTGGATGATGAAGAGGTTGAGATTCCCTCTAAAGCAGCAGCAGCAGCAAAGGTTACTATGGAGAAAATTCTAAACAATAAATATTTGTTGAAGTTCCACAGGGAGGAACTTGAAAAGCTAGAGAGGAGGGCTGCAGAGAGAAGAGCTTCAAAGGGTAGGGCACCAATCCCTCCATCTGAACCACAACATATCCCTAAACCGTAGTCTCCTCCCCAACCTCAACCCCTTCCTCAACCGTAACAACCTTCGAAACCCCAATCCCCTATTCAATCGCAACCATCTCCTACCAAACCGCAATAACATGAACTCCAAATTCATGCAACTGTTCAAGTGGAGACACCAAGGAAGAGATTTAAAATGATTGCAAGGAAAACCTGCAAGAAAGGGCCACAACATTTTTTCAAACGGGTGGCTAAAAATGATAAGCAAATGGCTGAAGAATCCTCTCCTTCCCTTTCATCTTCCTCGTCTGAATCCAACCTTAAACTCCCCTCAGATAATGACTCCCCTTTACCCAAAGCCTTCCAAACCTGATCCCCCCAACCCTCTAGAGGCCCTGCCATTTCCACATCCGCTAGGAAAATTCCTAGTGATGATGATGAGCCTACCACCCATAAACCTCAAAACCAAAACCCCCTTCGAAACATGGAGGAATGGACAGAGGACTCCATATTTTTTGCCCATATTCATCAGAGTCCACCTCCATCAAATCCCAGACAACAAACACCTCCTTCTTCTCCTCCACCCCAAACTAAATCGCAACCTCAAGCCTCACCCCCAATTTTAGTCCATACCACTTCCACCATTTCCTCTGAAAATTCTTCTTCCCACACTCCTCCTCCTCAAACCTCTATTCCACCTACTTCCACTATTCCTCCTCCAACCCAAACCGCACCCATCCCAACCGCACTCCACACTTTACCTTCCCAAATACTTCCAATTCCTAACCTTTCCACTCAACCCTAACCCCGTACCATTCCTATCTCAAATATTTTCCACAACCTTTCATCCACCTTAAATCCAACTGCACCCCTCAACCAAACCGCTCCCATAACACAAACTGTATCTCTTCCATCAACCGTACCCCAAGCTACCTTTCCTCAACCGCCTCCTCTTTTCTAAACTATTCCCTCCTCTTCAACCGCCCTTCCTACTGACTACTCCCAAATACTTTCAGCACTTCATGTCATTCAAGGCCAACTCCATACAAATCAGGGTCACATGATGTAGCTGGCTGCCTCCAACCTCTCCCTACAAGATCAAGTTGATTCCCAGACTCAACTACTCACTACTCAAACCCTTGAAATGGCGGCTCATAAATCTTCCATGAAAAGCCTGCTTTTGAAGTTTGAAGCCATTAAGGGGGGGATAACCTTAATCGCAAATGCTAAAACTGCAAACATAGTCAAAATCGTAGCTGAGACTAGCCTCAATTCTTTCAAACAAGAGCTAGTTGATGAGGTTATTGAGCAGCTAGGAGATTCATTCAACATAGACCAACTCAAGGATTTGCGAAATGAGCTCTTCTGTGAAACCTTAGACAAGGACATTGGAAAGCTTAAGGAAGAGTTTCTTGAAGCCATCAATTCTAGACCGCAACCAGAATCTAACTTAAGATCTGTGTTGGATTCTATGCAAGCAAACCTCCAAAATGAAGCTGAAGTTCTAAGGGAGGAACTAAAGATGAAGATGGATGTAGTTGGTGATGGCCTAACCGCAAGATTGGCCAGCTTTATTGAAGAGGTTAGAGATAGGCTAAATGATCTGAAGGAGAGCTTTAACGATAAACTCAGTTACAAATTACAAGAGCTGGATAATTCTTTGAGGGGGAGCATTGCTGAAATTGATCCAAGCCTTCAAGAATCTCTAACCGCTCATTCAGAAGCCATCCAAGACCAAATCCATACTTTCTTTAACTCCTTGAATTCTTTCTTCCATGTACAAATTGAACAATTCAACAAGAATTTGGATGAAAATGCCTCAAAGGTTGATGATCTTATTGAAGAGATGAAAGGGAACTGTAGGGCGGTTGGCTCCAACAACACCAGACTTGCAACCGCATCCAATATTTTAGGAAGAGTGGAAGAAGCTCAAAGGAGAACCGCTGATGAAGTCACAAGAATGAGAAGAGCCTTGAGAGCAGAAAATTCACCCTTCAATGACCCAAGATCGCAAGGAGCCAACGAGATCGTCAACGAACCAGATGCACCAAACGCAGTGGACTTAGATGCTCGACAGGTGGATCCTTAATTAGACCGCACTCTCATTGTAATTTTTTTTTTGTCTAACTCTTTTTGTGTAGTTTTTTTGTTTTTTTTTTTGCATTCTTGTAATTTTCTTTCCTACATTGTACCTGTAAATCTCAAACCTCTTAGAAGGTAGTAATGAAAATTGCATCATGGTTGATTCCAAAAACCTTGTTCATTCAAACTGCCTGTTTGTAGAACAATTATACATTGGTTTAAAACTCATTCATATACTTAAACTTAAAAATCATTTTTGAAATTGAAGTTTAAACATTCAGTTTAAATCGCATATTTAAACAAAAATTCATATCTTTTATGTATGCACTGAGTGCATTTCTATACTTTCAACTTGTAAGTCTTTCATCTTTAAATAGTATAGAAATCTATAACTTAGGCTAGTGTGTCCATTGTCTTGGGACATGACTTACCATGTTAATTCTTATGGACATGATTTTACCAAGGACAATGTTTACCTTTATTATAGTAGGTAATGGCATCAATCAAATAAGGGGAGATTGTTGGGTATGCATACTTTAATCCTCCTAGCTTTAGCTTTAATTTGATTGATACCATAACCTCATCTCTATTTTCTGGACTTTAGGCCCATATGTAATGAAGCTTAGACTTCAATTTTTTAGTACAAGTCCATTTTATATAATAGGTTTATTTAGGCTTGAAGACTGACACGAATTCATTGGACAAGAGGTTTCAAGTCAAGAGGTTTTGAAGACCTGCAAAACCGCAGCTCAAGTGCAAACTGCGTCTATGCAGGCTGCACAATGCAAATCGCTTGTTTGGTTCTCTTCTTGAAACCACACTTTGAAGACTGCAAGAGAAACCTCGTTAGTGAAATCGCACGCCTTAAACCGCACATCACCAACCGCATCCAATGATTGAAGACTTGAAGTGTTGGACCACTTTTGACTGTTGGAATCCACGTCAGCAAAATTAGGTCAACCACAAAATCACATCACGTCACTGACGGTCATAATCTAGAAGGATTTTGAAAAGGTGACAGGTGTCCTTCATTCCTTAAAGTCAGTTGAGGTCTGATCAGCCTTATCTGCAACTTCTGATCAAAAGGAGAAAAGTGGACACCTGGACCAATCAGACCGCACCAGCACTGTACTTGCACAGCTGTACCATAACGGCTACTCTTTGGTGCTTGGTTATAAATACCCCATTCTTCATATTTTGAAGATTGCTTGAGAAAATTGAGAAAAGAGTCCTTAGAAGCTTTGAAGATTATTTCCCAGAATTTCCAATTCCTTTGAATCTTCATCTTCAACCTTCATCTTTCAAGAACAAATCTCCAGCCCATAAATTTAAGCCTTGTAACACCCAAGATTTCTTGAGCTCTATATCATACAGATTTAAAGATCCTTGAATCTTGTTTATCACACACACACCTCACTTGATTAATCACATAGATTATATCATTTGAGATACACCGGTTATAGTCTAGGATTTGCTTTCATTGATACGATTTTAGATTTGAGTTTGATACTTGTAATCTTGTAATCTCTCTCATCATCTAATATAAAGTCTAGCATTTAGAAAATCCAAGACTAACCATCTTGGTAGTGGATGTAGATCATTTATGATTCAACCACTCCAAATATTGTGTTCTTTAATTTCTGCATTTCTCATTACTGTTCATCAGATAAACTAATTTATCTTTATCTGTTTGATCTTACTTAGGTTCTCCAGATTTGTGAATTGTGTTTAGAGTTAATCCTTGTCAAACCTCATTTTACTATTCATAAAACCGCACCACTAAAACCGCACTCATACATAAAGAAATTCTGATGTGCATTTTGCAAACCCTACTTGCGATTTTGATACACTACAGGGCAGTTTTGTAAGCAAGAGGTTTAGTTTTTAAAAAGGGATCAAAAAATTTATAACAGCTATTCACCCCCCTCCCTCTAGCTGTTTTTCACCCTTGTTGCCACCTTTGGGACCAACACTATGTCATAGTTTAAAAGAATTTGGGTCTTTAAACTTTAAACACATAGCAACATGATCATTATGGGATCAAATGTATGTATAATATAACCTTCTGGACATAGAAGGAAATTTCTCAACAATATGTTTTTGACATCATTTCGATCAAATTATGAGTAATACTATTTATTATCTTCTGATTTGGTTTCAAAGTGAAAATCATTCGATCGAATGTCTTTAAAATTTAGGAGAGTACACTTAGATTGAGGATACAAAAAGAGCATCTTGTATCACTAATTTTGTTCCCGTAAGAATAGCTATTGAAGCTATTCCGGAACCCATTATTAGAACATTTATCATTGGCAATTGTAGTGACCCTCCCTTTTTTCTCAACAAGGGTGTCAAAAAAAATTATATCCTTCAAGATAGTATGAGTTGTTGCACTGTCTACCAATCATAAATAATCCATGATCTTTATGATTTGCAATTCAGAGTTTCACGTTATTCTAAAAAAATCAAAAATGTATAAGATAAGTTACAATAAATTATGAAGAAAAAGATTTAAAATTAAACATACTTAATTGATCACACTTAAAAAATAGACACAAAATATTTTACAATGATAGCTTTAAGAAAACAAGACATAAGAGGTAATTAAAGCACATTGAAAACATCAAATTGAGATAGGGGTCCATCATTTAAGGACAAGTCATTATCTACTTATTTGAACAAATTAGGGAGTTCCAAATCGATATTGATCGAAGATTCTTCATTGATGTCATCACCTTGATGGACAAATCTGTCTCAATGCCTTTGCCCTTCATTTTCATTGACTCTTTATACAGTTTAGCAAAGTGTTCCGAAGTTTGACAAGGTTTTGCCCAATGATCTTTTGTACCACATCGGAAACATACGATTTTCGTATTTTTAGTTTCAACATGTGGTTTCTTTGATGATTTCTCCGTATTATTTTCTCTTTTCTATTTCAGTTTTCGGAAGAAGTGGCCATCATTTTGGGGTTAATGATGATAATTTATCCCCCTTACTTGACCTCTCCCTCGGCCTTGAGCTCGACCATGACCATGTCCGCGAGTACCACCATGACCATGTCCATACCAAGAGTTATTACGCTCACTTGCATTCGCTTCAGGGAATGGAGCGAAAGCAGTTAACCGAATCTCATGATTCTTTAACAAAATTTCATTATTTTATTCAGCCATGAGGAGCACAAGATTTACTAAAAGTATTTCGTGAAACCCCTCTCTCGATACCGATGTTGCAGTACCAAACTCGAGGCGTGGAAGGTAGATAAATGCTTTTTCTAACATCATCCCATCAGTTACTTTTTTACCACACAACCTTGTGATGTTATTTTGAATATCATGAAGATTTACTCACCTAGAATTTTAAAGTTCTGAAACCGTAATTGGATCCAGTCATATTTTTTTTTTGGTAGAATGATTGCCCTTAAATTGTCAGATCGTTATTTCAAATCTTCCCAAAGTTCATATGACTCCTCTATAGTGGAGTACTCCATTTTTAGTTTCGTGAATGTGGCGTCGCAAATGGTCATTGCATTAGCCTTCTCTTGTTTTAAGGGCTCTCTTTTCTACTGGTCTGAGATATCGCTTTCAGATTTAATAGTATGATCAAGTTTCTTGGCTATGAGAAACAATTTGATACCATATCATGTAATTAATGTCACTGATGTCGAGATAAGTACATATTCGGTCCCTAACCTATAGTCACTTTTTCGTTTTAGTCTAAAATGTATTTTTTTTCGTTTCCCCCCTTAACCTCATATTTTTTAGTTGTTGTCGTCCTTCCATCGGTCCTCCGTCAATTTTCCCGTTAAAAATTCCTATGTGTCATGTTGACATCACTAAAGTACTGAGTTGGCTATTAAAATAAATGAAAGTGGTTGATGTGAAATTTCTAAGGGGTGAAAGTGTATACTACTAAACTATTGACCCTCAAGATCGTTATTATAAATATAAAGGTCTAGAGATACTGACATTATTTATAATTTAATCCCAGCTACCCCTTTCTTCCCACCACTGACCCCCAACCACCACCAATCCAGGTCAGCCCATTCTATCCCTCTTCCCCCTCTCCCTTCTTCCTCTCCCCGCCGGTCACCTCCTTCCCGCAACATCTGAATTTGACCCTCAAATTTGAGCCTTAACCCTATGGTGTCGGCCTCTCCATCTTCGTTGCTCAAGCCAGATCTGGAAAAAGAGTGAATTGAAAAAGAAGAAAGAAATGTCGGATGTTGATCTACACATGGGTGTTATTCACCGGAGGATGAGAGAGATGAGTGAAGCTGACGGTCGGCGATTATGGAGGTCGGTCATTCATTGGGAAGGACAACCAGATTCTGGGATGTAGCCCTTCTGTTCTCCCTCTTAAATCTATTATTTTCCTTTCGCCACTACTGCCCCCACGCACCTCACCTTACTCGGCTCTTTTCCTACCCACGATCCTTCCTACCCTCTTCCAGATCCGATCACTATTGAGCGTGTGTTGTTTGTGTATATTGTTGAGAATGATTTTTTTATATATTTTTTTTTTGGAATCTGTTGTGTAAATTTGTGAACACTTATGAATTAGTGTTAATCTATTTGTTCTTGCATCTTTTGAAGTTGCGATGGTGTATTTAGTGAGATGGTGGTGGCGAATGGTGAAATTTATAGTAGTTAGATGGTGGTGACGACATTACTGGTGGTGATGTAACTCACTAAGCAAAAAAAAATGAAAAAGTGACACACTAAGCTAATAATAATTAATGGATAAATTTTAATAAAATCATTACAATAAATGAAAGAAAAATGGGAAAAAATCATTTGAGAATTTTCTATGATAATAGTTTTAAAGTCAATTCAACCATTTAAAACTCAAAATACTTTTTTTAAACTTCTTTCATAAAAAAAAAAACGATTTTTAAACTGAACAAAAATCGAATTAAAGTGATGAATAACAAATTTATTAAATGATGAATTAGTATTTTGCTCAAAATATTTATAAGAAAGATTAAAAATTACTTAAAGAATCAATAGTTTAACATTGTATACTTTCACCCTTTAATATATACACATCAGTAACTTTTATCAAATTTTATAGTCAACTCAGCATTTTGATAATTCAGCATGTCACATATGCGTTTTTAATAGGAAAATGGACGGAGTATTGACGGAAGGACGACAACAACAACAACAAAAAATACGAGGTTAAGGGGGAAAACGAAAAAAAAAATATACAATCTGGGTTAAAACGAAAAAGTGACTATATATTAGAAATGAAATAGGTACTTATCTCCACTTATGTCCAAGTTTGTAAAGTGAAGTTTTGCCATATTTTTCATTGAACAATAAAATGGAACACGTATATTAATATATATAATACTGATTAAAATAAGTTATTAAATTATAAAAGAGATAAATATAATGATAATTATATTCCAAATATTAGTAATATTGCTAACATTGAATAAATAAAATAAAGACTCATAAAATACATTTCAAAATCTTTTGGTTTATACTCCACTTATGATAAGGAGTATTAAAAGAATGTTGGTCTTTGATGTAAAAGATGTAAGATCAAAGTGTTTGAGAAAATTTTGAAAAATATATATAAAATGTTGAGTGAATTGTGTTGGTATTATATTTAAAATATCATTTAAAGTCGTTAACTAGTCGTTTGGATATTTTTGAGATAATAACTAAATAAATTTAATCCCAAGTGAAATATCAAATTACTCATTTATAAGACTATAAATATAATGTAACTAATTGAGTTTTAAGTAATTAGATCATTATAGTATAAAAGCAGTGCAAATTTATTCATATATGGAGCAAATATTACTAGCACACAACCTACATATACTTTTAGCACACACACACACCTTTTTCCACATAAATTCTTTTGACTTTATTTGTTTGTCATTTATATTTTGTTTTCTTTATATTGTCATTTTATACAAAATTTCAACACAACATTAACTTCACATGAAAAATGAAAAACTATCTACACAAGTAATCATGTTCGGTATGAATGTTGGTATTTATGTGAAATCAAGTTACAATAATATTCACCATTTCTCTTTGAAGGTTTCTCCAGAATAGCCCTTCAAAAAATAAAAGATTCATCTTGAATCATTCACCACCATAAATATAATAAAAGAGATTAGATAAATATTGTAACAAGCATATAAAATATATTTAGTATTGATGCTGCAGGAATTGTGCTTATCAATCTTCCTCCACGTGGCAGGACGAATCACCTGGCTCCTTGACCTGAAATCAGAACCCACGACTAGCCGGATGTGTCTCCGGCGAAGACGCTCGGGCGTGAGAGTAAGATAACGATGTATATAGCTCAAAATGTATTGAATAATGAACTCAGAATACAAAATGGCAGTTACCTTTCACCGTTTGGTAGTGATGAAGTATTTATAGGAAAATGTGATGTATTTTTGGGGAGGCAGCATGTCCTCCGAGATTATAGCGGCAGTTACTTGGTCGTGGGCACGTGTCTATAACGATCCCTGATTTGTAGGGATGTAGTTGTGAGCGTTGATTAACCAAATAAGCCGGCAAGTGTCAGGTCGTCATTTGCTGATTTAGGTCGAGGTCGCCACTCGTAGAATGGTCGACCTGACTGTCGGGTAGAGCATGATTCGTACCCGAATTGTAGTATGGATCATGAGGTCGGACTAAGTTAGGTCGGGACCTGGTAGGTCGGACCATGGGCTTAGTCGACTGATGTTTGAGATGGGCCTTGGGCCTTGTTCTGATTGGATCAGTCTTATTGAGAATATGGGTGCCAATGCCATCTGTGATTGGGCTTTACTTGCTTAGCCCAACTTGACACTTTTGGTATGTTCAGTGGCCCCCAACTTTCGAGTGGACTTTGTCGACTTGGAAGTTAAGGAAATCTTTGACGGGAATTGCTTTACTCGCAGGTCGCTACTCATTCTGAGGTATAGTCGACCTTTGATGACGTGGCACCATCCTGGTCGTTGGCGATGAACGGTAGGAGATGAAGGAGCGCCGATTTTGGTAATGATTGCAATTCTGACGCTTGGAACTCCTTCTCGAAAACCGCTTCAGTTTTTAGTTTTGGAAAATTAATTTCTATTTTCTTTTCCCCTTCCAAATTTAGGAAAATAGAAATACTCAGTCTTCTTCCCAAATTCGAATTCTTACCGTTTCCAAACTCTCCCTCTCCGGCGATAATCACGGAATTGTAGTAAGATTTAAAACTCCGCTCTCGGCTTCAAAGAACGAACTCCCTTTCTGCAATCAATTAAGGTATTTTCCTTGTATATTTGCTTTAGGGCTTTGATTTACGCTTTGTGTTTGATTCCGCCATGGCTAGGACCTTTAGTAGTGAACCGTGAGCTTGGTACGGGTATTGCACCGTTAGCCGTAGAGTATGTAAGCACATAAACGGTGGGTGGAGAGAGATGTCATTGAGCGAGTGTGCCTCTATCTTGACCAGTGGGAGTTGAACTTTAGTGAAATAGGGTTGCCGATTCGGGAGAAATTGAAAATGTGGTGATTGACGACTCAAATGTTGTCGCTTTTCATCTATTTCATGAATTGCTTGATCATATCACTTTGTTTTATGTTAGGGATGTCCACAAACCCTCTTTCCTTAGGAACGAGAATAGGTTTTCCGGGGAGTTTAGGTCGCCCTTAGGTAGGTCGATCGAATGTGATCATAGGATCCGACTCCCCGTTTCTCCTTCTTCTTGTACGAATATGACAACTCAAGAAGGAAATGCTGCTTCGACCTCTTCAGGCCCCCGAATTGTGGATGCGTTTGGCTCCTCTGTTGTACCGGGGAAGAACGAGAGAGGATATATACCCAGTAGGCCTCTTCGAGGAAAGAAAAATATGGAGTCCCGATATGACATGGTTTATGATTTCTGTGGAGTAAGTAGAGTGGATTATAGGATAACCATCCTTAGTAAGGCGGACTTTATGGCCAAGTTCCGTACCAGCTTCACTACTGATGCCACTAGGGTGGCCTTCTTTTATGGACAGTTTGAGGCAGGGTTGAGGTTGCCCTTAGATCCCTTTATCAACGAGTTTCTGGAGTGCATGGATGCTCTTCCCCTCCAGCTTGGGGCAAACACTTGCAGAGTACTAGTGTGCTTTGCTATGGTATGTAGGTTTCTAGGCCATGAACCTTGCATGAGAGTCTTCAAGGAATTTTTCGCTCCAAAGCTCGACAAGGCAGATTGGGGGATTAGTACTCCTTCCAAACCCAATTCTCCAAAATTGTTTGCCAATCTTCCCAACAAGCATAGCAGCTGGAATTCCCATGTGGTAGTTGTAGAGAGTAGGCTGGGATGGGAGTTCCCCTTGCCAAATAGTGAGTCTGACACTATTGACGAGGAAAACTACTGGGAGCCCCTATGGCACCAAACCTTGTATAGGAAGTTGTGCGCGTTGGTCAAGAAAGGGCCCATTAGCTGGGAGGTGCTAGGGACGACCAAGTATAACTATATCCAGGCTGGGATGATGCCTGGGGATGGAGTGGTAGAACCCCTTGTTCCTGTATTGAGAGGCCAGGTATATCCGGACTGGGTTACTCATTCCTTGGGTAGGTTGAAGGAGAACTGTCAATTTTGTCAGAAGAATGAAAATTACTGCAAAGACCACGGAGAGCATGTTGGTGGTAAGGATTTACTTGACCTGCATTCATTAGCTCGTCCATTGTTAACTTGCATAAGTAACTTATCATTGGCACATAGCGTTATTTTTAGCTGCATACACAACTCTTAGATCGTCCGTTGCCTGCTCGTATGTAGAACTTAGTTAGCTCGTACATAGAACTATTTCGAATTGCAACTCTTTATCAAATTGCCTGCTCGTATGTAGAGTTATTCAATTCGTACATAGAACTGCTTTGAATTGCAACTCGTCAATTGTTTACTCGTAGAACTGTTTTGAATTGCCGAGCTAACACTTGATTTCTTTGATGCCGTGTAGTTTTAACTCCCGAACAAGAAGCGAATATGGTGCGTATTGTTGGGGTTTCTGATAAGCGGAAAGCCAAGAGGGCTCGTAGGGCATTTGATGCTAAGGCGAGCAGAGAGAGAGAAGCTGCTACTAGGAACAATTTGCTCCCGAAGGATGTCGCTGGGATGATCCCAATGGAAGAGGTCGAGCTGGAAGACCCTTTGCAAAGCGGCACCCAATCCAATGATGCTAATGAAGGAGGTGACGATTCCCACAGGTCAGTCAGGGCAAGTCTGAGCTCCGACCCAAATCAAGATGCCAATATGGAGACCTCTGGAGCTGGGATGGCGGGGGCTAGCCCTTTACAGGTTGTAAATGTTGATGATGATGATATGGAGGAAGATGAGGACGATCGTCCTATAAGTTCGAAGAAGAGGTCCCGATCTGAGAAGGGAAAGTCTGTGTCCTCGAGTCAATTGCCTCCACCAGCCTTCCTTCCTCCCAGTAAGGAGTCTCTAGATGAAAAAATGAAGAGGTTGAGTGATGTTCCTCCGCTAGAAGGGTTTAACAGCTTGAGCCGCCGCTATCCCGACATGAGCCTGGGCCAAGTGATTGTTAGGAGGGCAATAGATGTCGACCTCCTAGCTTATTTCGCTGATAAGGGGATCACCCCCGAGGAATTTTCTGCTCGTTCTGGGATGGCTCATAGTGAGGTAATTTGTCATTTTCTCTTTCATTGTAGTTGCTTATCCCTTGACTCGATCCACTTAAATTACGAGCTAACACTTCTTCTGTTTCTTTGAAATGTAGAATCTTACGATGGTCGAGCAGGTGAAAAGCTCTTGGAGAGCTTCCATCGAGAGGGAGAGGCAGGCCCTTCAAGATTATTCCAAAAAGGCTAAAGAGCTTGCGGATTTGAAGGAGAAGTACAACGACCTGGACAATTCATATGAAGCTAATGAGATGGTGAAGACAAAGGCCTTGTCCGACCTCGAAGCTACAGAATCCAAGCTCAAGGAAGTGGAGACGGAGAAGGATGCTGAGAAGAAGGAACTGGAGAAGGCCAAGACTGAGCTGGCCACGATTAACAAGCTTCTGAAGGAGAAGGATGACTTCTTACTCAAGCTGCATGAAGAGCATCGACTTGAGCGAGAGAAAGGTCAGAAAGATCTCCAGACCGCTGTTGAGAAAGCTGCTAAGGACGCTGCTGAAGCTGCAGTTGAAAAGTTCAAGGAGGGGGATGAATACTACAATGCTATCGTGGCCAAGGCACAAGACTTTCTTGAGGTCGGCAAGAGGCACATGGCCCGTTGAGCACTGGTGGATCCCTCAGCTACATTTACCATCGAGCAATTAGCTCGTTGGTTTTCTGAGTCCCAGTACGACATGGCAGCTCGCCAAGGTCATTCGCTTGTTCCCTATCTCGAGAACGACTTGGCCTTTATTGCCCAGGAAGATGAAGAAGATAATTGTGAGAAGTGGGAAGCTCCCCCTATTGTTGATAGAAATTTTGATGTGGTTCTGCAAGAGTTGGATGATGCTGAAGCTATGGAGACAGCAGATGAACAGGTTTATTCAGAGTCGGGTAAACCCATTGGCCCCCAGCAACAAGGAGATGGGGAGGGTCGAGCTGCTACTGACGACCAAACTGATGTCGGCCAGGACTCTTGAATTGTTTAGTTGAATTTGTAATGAACAAGTCCCAAACAACATTTTTTGTTTTTTGCTCTAACATTATCCGAATGCCTTGGCCCAGTTTTTTGGGAGGCAAAATATTTTTGTAAGTTAATTTTGTCTAAGTCTTAGCCCGTTTTGGGAGACTTACCTCTATCATAGCTGACCTTATTTATTGCATGTTGTATGCTTTTTAAAGTAAACGTCGAGCTAGATATAGATAGGATGAATGAGTAAACTTGAGCCTAGAGGTGACTTGATCTGTATTTATTTAGTCGACCTCAGCCTTGGTTAACTTTTTTGTGAATGAGATTGACTATGAGTCGAACCTGCTCACACTATTGAAGCTGACCTAGGGTCTAGCTAATTAGAACAAACTGACTAAGAGTCGGGTTTGTTGGAACGAAGTCGACTAAGAGTCGGACTCGTCAAATGGATAAAGCTGATTAAGAATCGAGCTAATTAGAACAGACTGACTAAGAGTCGAGTTTGTTAGAACGAAGTCGACTAAGAGTCGGACTCGTTAAATGGATAGAGCTGATTAAGAATCGAGCTAATTAGAACAAACTGACTAAGAGTCGAGTTTGTTAGAACGAAGTCGACTAAGAGTCGGACTTGTTAAATGAACGAAGCTGATTAAGAATCGAGCTTGTTAAAATGAAGCTGACTAAGAGTCGAGCTTGTTGGGGTTAGTGTAACACTATGTTTGATCGAATAAACTGCGCTTTTTATTGAAGTAGGGAACATGCTTACATCAACTTGAAACAAGAACTAACACGAGCTTGAACTTTGAAATTAAAAGCTAGAAGTAGTATTTGATGAGGTGAGTAGCATGCCAAGGATGTTTCAACTCGTCACCTCCGGGATGAGCTATCATGTAGGTTCCTTCCTTGACGACTCGAGTAACTACATAGGGACCTTCCCAGTTAGGAGATAGCTTATTCTGCTGGGTCCTTCTACCCGTTGCCTCAATCTTTCTCAACACATAATCTCCAACTTGGAACGACCTTGCCTTGACCTTCTTGTCGTGATAACTTTTAGTTCGCTGCTTGTAGTTGACCATTCGGAGGTAGGCTGTTTCTCGCTTCTCGTCGATCAGGTCCAAGTCGATCAATCTGTTGGTATCATTCTGCTCTTGATCAAAGAAGGTCACTCTAGCAGTAGGGAATCTGAGCTCAGCAGGTGCCATGGCCTCTGATCCGTAAGTGAGAGCGAAAGGGGTTTCCCCCGTAGGCCCCCGAGTGGTTGTACGAACTGCCCAAAGAGCAAGGGGAAGTTCGTCCAACCAATTGTTTCGTCGACCTACGAGCCCTGTCTTTAGCGAAGATAGAACAAGTTTATTTGCTGCTTCAGCTTGTCCATTTCCTTGAGGATAGGCGACAGACGATTTCCAATGTTTGATCCCTACTCGATTCATTTCTGTTTCGAAGGTTTGGGAGAACTGTAAACCATTGTCGGATACTATAGCACGAGGAAAACCAAATCGACACCAAATGAAGTCGTGGATGAAGTTGATAGCATTCTCCTCTGTGATGCGAGCTAGTGGTTTGGCCTCAACCCATTTGGTGAAGTAGTCTATGGCAACTATCACATACTTGCAGTTTCCTCGGGCGGGAGGGAAGGGTCCAATCAGGTCGACGCCCCACATGTCGAATGGCCAAGCTGCAATTACTGGAGTCTGCTCGGTTGTTGGCACATGAGGTAAGTTGGCAAATCTTTGACATTGATCACATTGCTGAACAAAGTTGTGAGTGTCAGCTCTCATGTGTGGCCAGTAGTACCCCAAAGTGATTAACTTGTCAGCAAGAGTCCTGGCCCCCGGGTGTCCACCACAAATTCCACTATGCACTTCGTGTATCAATAGGGCGACCTCTTGAGGGTGGATGCACTTTAGTAATGGTCGAGTATAAGATCTTCTGAACAGGTCGCCTCCTTGAATGACATACCTCGGAGCCTTCTTTTTGATAGCTCGAGCCTTCTTCTCGTCATCTGGCAGCTCACCACTTTCTAAGTATGCCTTCATTTCCTCGATCCAACACTTCTCCTGAGTCCAATTTCTTGAGGGATCATCTATGCATTGAATTTTTACTCTTTCATAGGCTGGACTTTCGAGGAAGGAGATAGGTTCATCATGTGGTTCATCCGAAGTGGCTAATTTCGAGAGGAGGTCAGCTAGCTCATTGTCTTCTCGTCCAATTCTTTGAATCTCCCAGAATTCCAAATCTTTTATCAGTTCCTTCACCAGGTCGCAGTATTTGATCAGCGTGGCACTAAGCACCTCGTACTCGCCTCGGACCTGGTTAACTATCAATTGTGAATCACAGTAAGCCATGATCTTAGTTGCTCCAAAACACTTGGCGTACTCTATAGCTGCTATCAAGGCTTCGTATTCGGCCTGGTTATTGGAAGCATCGAACTTGAACCTTAATGACTCCTCGTACACTGTCCCAGATTCTGGTTCAATTAGCACTATCCCAGCTCCACTGCTATTCTTAGTCGCTGATCCGTCTGAATAAACCTTCCAACAATCGTCGGGTAGGCGGTGGCGACACAGGACTACGATTCTTTCCCTTTAGCCTTTTCTTTTGGAGATCGCTGCTCGTCGTCTTCCTTGGTGAACGTAAGCTCGACCAAGAAGTCAGCTAGAGCTTGAGCCTTCAACGCCTTTCGAGGTCGATACTCAATGTCAAATTCAGTAAGGGCAATTGACCAATTGAGAATTCGACCTGAACTCTCCGGCTTGTGAAGAATTTTTCTTAGGGGAGCATTTGTAAGAACCACAATTGGATGAGCCAGAAAATAAGCTCGCAGTTTCCTTGAAGCCACGACTAGGGCATAGGCGACCTTCTCAGCATTGTAGTATCTGCTCTCTACATCTGATAAGGCCTTCTTGATGTAGTATCTTGGTTTTGAAGCCCTTCATCCTCTCTAATCAACAACTGCTGCAACCGACTTGTCTCCCGAGACGGATATACAAACAAGGTCTCTCCGGTGGTCGGGCTACTTAGCGAGGTGGAGTAGCGAGGTAATCCTTCAATTGTTGAAACGACGAATGACATTCGGTCGTCCATTCAAAGCTTTTCGTCCCCTCGAGCTTTGAAGAAGGGGAGAGATCTCTCTGCCGACTTAGATATGAAGCGACCAAGAGCTGCTACTCTGCTTAGTTAAGTCATTGCATTTCTTTGATAAGTGGGGGCTTTCATATCGACCAGGGCCTTGATTTTCTCCGGATTAGCCTCTATACCCCGTTGAGATACCATGAACCCAAGGAACTGGCCAGCAGCTACACCAAATACACACTTGCTAGGGTTGAGCTTCATGTCGTTTGCTCTTAGAATTGGCGAACGTTTCCCTTAGGTCGACCACGTGACGTCCGATCTTTGTTTTGATGACCATATCGTCGACGTAGGCCTCCATGTTTCGGCCAATTTGAGAAGCAAAGACTTTGTTCACCATCCTTTGATAAGTTGCCCTGCATTCTTCAATCCAAACGGCATCATGTTGTAGCGGTAGATGCCTCCAGTGCTTGAAATGCCGTCTTGATTATGTCGTCCTCATGCATCTTAATCGGTGGTAACTTTGAGTAAGCGTCGAGGAAGGCGAGGGTTGAGTGACCAGCAATGGAATCGACTAGCTTGTCGATTCTAGGAAGGGGATAGCTGTCCTTAGGGCAAGCAAGATTGAGAGTGGTGAAGTCGACACACATCCGCCATTTGCCATTTGATTTCTTCACCATGACCACGTTGGCCAACCACGTTGTATGAGTGGCCTCTTTGATTATCCACTGCATTCAAAAGTTTTTGTACCTCGGTTTTATGGCCTCTTCCTTGTCGCGAGCAAAGCTTCTCAATTTTGGGGTCTAGGCTTTATGGTCGGGTTGACTTCCAGTCTGTGAACAGCGACCTCCTCCTTGATTCCCCTCATGTCTTCTACCCTCCATGCGAAGACATCATTACTTTCCTTGAGTAGCTCGATGATTTACGCTCGCTCCTCAGCGATATTTGCTTCCCAATCTGAATTTTTTGGTCGGGGTAGGAAAGGTTGGTGATTACTGACTCTAGCTCATCCACAGCTTCTAGCTCTGGTCCATCCCTGAATTGTAGAGTCTCAATGATTATCTCCTTGACCCTTTGTCTCTCCTCGGCCCTCAGGTGTGGAGCTTCTTACGCTATCATATCATCTAACTTGTCTGCAACCTCGGCGGTGGTGGTGGGGGCCCCAGAGTTATTGTCGAGCTGGAGGCGTAGGTTGCCTATGATGACTTGGTCGACCATAACTACATGCTGAATCGACCTCGGTGGTGTTAGAGTGACGTGTCGACTCAAGCATGACCTCGTCATTTGAGCGATAGGTCGACTCTTCCACGTCGGTGATTGTTGACGATCTGGTAGTTTTGGTGAGCGATTGAGACAACTTTAAATAACCGTCTGCGAGTCTCGATTTCCAACTCCCTTTTCTTTCTTTCTCTGAGAACATGATCAAGGTAGGCTCGAGGCGTGCCTTGTACACACCCTACTCCGGCGGGTGTAGGGAACTTGACTCGGCGATGAGGGATCGATGCCACCATTCCAAGAGCGACTGACTGGGATACCAAGTATAGCGGCATAGTCACTATTTACATCCAATTACTATAAATTGTACCTTTGATACGATCTGAGGGGTGTTGGCCTAGGTCGACGTCGAGCTCTATTTTGCCTTTTGCATCAACTCGATGATTGGTGAAGCCCTCCAACCTACCATCATATCTCTCCAATTGCTCATCATTAAGACCCATTTCTTTAAAAGTTTTGTAGAACAAAATATCCTTGCGAGGCCCCAGAGTGTCGACTAAGAGTACGCTCGTCGTACATCCGTCTATGAGACTGGGATGACGAGAACTTGCTCTCTAGCTGCCATGTTAGTAGCCAATTCGTGGGGGAAGAAGGCGATCACCTCATCTCGACTTCTCTTCTTGGGGGCACATGTGGGGCTTTATTGAGTTGGAAGATCTTGTGCTTGATGGCCGTGTTGCTTGCTTGCTCTGTAATGACCCCCGGGTTCAATCTAGGTTGCCTCGGTCCTTCTTTGTCCACTGTGGTGCTCGCCTCCACCGGCTTGAGGTCTTTTCACATAAGCGTCGAGCCTCCACAGTCGACCATTCTTTGTATAATGCGCTTCAAACCCAAACAATCTTACGTGAGATGACCGGTGTCCTTATGGTAGTCACAATATTTGCTATTGTCCCTTCTAAATTTGTTGCACAGGTTCATTGGGACGGGAGGAGCCGGCTCGACGGCGTTCATAATCTCTGTTCGACTCACCGTAAGGGAGTGAAAGTCTCGGGCACTTTCTCGGTTGCCCTAGTCACTGTTCTTTCCATTTTTATTGTTTCCTCCATTCTTGTTGGAGTCCTTTTTGTCATCGGCGACCTCCACCTTGGGGCTTTTACCATTCTTTTTCTCTTTCCTTTCCTCAGTGAAGCGACATTATACACCTTCTCAAACAACTCCTGTCGAGTTGTTCTGTCTGAAGCTTGTGAGTTCATAATCCATGTCTGCAGGAAATACCGTTTCGGAAGCAATTAATGACTTCCCTATCGGTGAGGTCTTCCTCTATCTTATCAACCATTTCCTTAAACTTGGTGAAGTAGCTCATGGAGCTTTCATTCTTCGCTGCACCAAGTTATTCGGATCGGTGACAGTTATCTTTCGAGCTCCTGCGATCGAGCGATCGAGAACTTTGTCTGAAGCATGTCCAAGTAGTGATGCTACCGCGGCCGGACCGTTGAACCAAGTTAAGGCTGCCCGGTGAGTGTGCTTAGGAGGGCTTTGCACATATTGTCGTCCTCATTGGCGACAAAACACATGGTGGCTTCCGGATGTGCTATATGACTCCTTGCGTTGGTCGACCAGAATACTTCTCCGAAGTGGCAACTGAAAGTAGGAGGAGGCCGACTATCTACGATTTCTTTGGATAAAGGTCGAAGAGCAAAATCAATTCGTTCGACCTTTCCGGCATCCTTTTCTTCTCCTCCTCCCATTGCTCAAACTTCTTTTTCATCAACAACCATTCCACTAGCATCGGGTCTTTCATCTCTTGGAGGGGGCTCGGCATTTGACTTCGGCCTTCACTTCTAGGGGGAGTCACTGCCTACTCCTTACATCCCCTGTGAGAATGAGCCCTCTCGATCGTATTGGAGATCTGTGCTGTCACTTCCTTGTGGCGACTGCGCCTATAATCTCCGAATGGTGACTGCGCCTCTCCTCTCTTACGGGAGACTGCGCCCATTCCTGTCTCTATGGGACCACGACCTCTGCGTCTGGCTGGTGAAACTGTCTATTCCTATTAGTACATTAAGCACGTCCTTAAGTCGAGATTGAGCCTCTTGCTCCCTGTTTACATTGAGGCTAGCCCTTAGGTCGTTCTTGGGCACATGAACGGCCGTGGGAGCTCGTTGAACTATCTGTTTTCCCATTCGCCCCACACCTTCATTTGGCCTCAAACTCTGGCTGTTGCCCATTAGAAACCTGAGTAGGGGCACTCTCTCGGAGCGTATGTCGGCTGTTTTGCCTCCTCCATGGCTATCAAGTCGGCGAGAATGCGGGCTCGCTCGACATCATCTCCTTCTTGCTCGTGGGGTTGGTGGAGGGACACCACATTTCCAACATTAACCTGGCGGTTGGACGTTTTGGAGGAGGTGGAACTCCTTGCCCATCCATATGCCTTTTCCCTCTCCTTGTGTCGGGCAATCCTCACGCCATCAACAACCTTTGGTAGAGCGGGTGGCCTACCGTAGGGACGATTCGGTGGGGAGGAGGCAAGTTAAGGTTCTCGGCGTTTGCGTTCATGTTGTTGTTGTTCACTTCTTCATGCCCAAGTGAAGCCTCGGATACGTGTCCCTCGAAGTCACCATTGTTGCGGGTTGATAGAGTTTTCGAGGTCAAGTTTAAAGCACGATTCCGTGATGGAGACCAAGCGATGCTTTGCGGGAATTGTGCTTATCAATCTTCCTCCACGTGGCGGGACGAATCACCTGGCTCCTTGACACGAAATCGAGAACCCACGACTAGCCGGATGTGTCTCCGGTGAAGACGCTCGGGCGTGAGTAAGATAACGATGTATATAGCTCAAAATGTATTGAATAATGAACTCGAGAATACAAAATGGCGGTTACCTTTCACCGTTTGGTAGTGATGAAGTATTTATAGGAAAATGTGATGTATTTTTTGGGAGGCGGACATGTCCTCCCAGAGATTATAGCGGCGGTTACTTGGTCGTGGGCACGTGTCTATAACGATCCCTGATTTGTAGGGATGTAGTTGTGAGCGTTGATTAACCAAATAAGCCGGCAAGTGTCGGGTCGTCATTTCTTGATTTAGGTCGAGGTCGCCACTCGTAGAATGGTCGACATTGTCGGGTAGAGCATGATTCGTACCCGAATTGTAGTATGGATCATGAGGTCGGACTAAGTTAGGTCGGGACCTGGTAGGTCGGACCATGGGCTTAGTCGACTGATGTTTGAGATGGGCCTTGGGCCTTGTTCTGATTGGATCAGTCTTATTGAGAATGTGGGTGCCAATGCCATCTGTGATTGGGCTTTACTTGCTTAGCCCAACTTGACACTTTTGGTATGTTCAAGTATATAGCTTGAAGTTATTTTTCCTTCAAGCATTATATATGTATATATACTCCCTCCGTCCCGAAACTTACTTCACAAACACTGTTTGCACTGGTTTTAAGGAGGGAGTATTATATTAAAAGTGTTGTGAGTGTGAAAATAAAATAGGAGAGAGAATGAGTGGAGAGAATAGTAAATTATAATGGTGTTGTGAGTATTAAAATAATGTAGGAGAGAGAATGAGTGGAGGGAATAGTAAAGATTCCTTTCCATTTTAGGTAAGTTTTAAATGTGTGAAGTAAGTTTTGGGACGCCCAAAAGAAAAAGTGTGAAGATTGTTCCGGGACGGAGGGAGTATATATATATATATACATACATATATATATATATACATATATATATATATATATATATACATATATATATATATATATATATATATATATATATATATATATATATATATATATATATATATATAAGTGCTTTAAGTAAATACATTTCGTATTCTCACCAAAATATTATAGGTGAAGGCTGAACGCCTATCGTTAATAGTATTTGGGATAGAATATTAAACAAAAGTAAAATTGTTATCTCACCACGAAGGCATAGCCAAATTTATAATGGTGATATAAGAAAAAAATTAAAATTGTATTGGTAGTAATGAATTAACATTGTTAGTAATAAATTAAATTTAGTATCGTTAGTAGAAAACTAAAGTTAGCATTGTCATCTTACTACTCTGGCAAATCTTTTGATGACATTTGAAATAAAAGAGTAACATAATTTTTAGAGTGATTTAATGGATTAATTCTTACAGATTAAAAATGGTGAAGTTGTATAACACTATTGTTGATAATATGTTGTTAATCAAAGTACAAGAGAGAGAGCCCTGTTAATTAACTAAACCTTGGGACTTAGAAATAAAGGAGAGGAAGCGGTGAAATGTGTTGATTCCCTTCTTAAAGGAAAGAAAAAAAAAAAAAGGGGGGGAGGGAGCAACAAGGTTGTGCTGAAAAGGAGAAAACCGGAAAATAAGAAATGACCGATGAAGTAAGAAGAGAATTGAGAGAATGTATTTTGGTGTGTATTTTCTATTGGAGTAAACTGTCTTTTATATACGAGTTTCAACAAATGTCGTCATCACAAATACTATTTACTATTTGTGCATAGTAACTTTATAATATTCATATATGTAGTGTATAATACATTATACTATAATGTGATACGGTTCACACATAAATTATTCACAATATATAGTTATTTTTTGTGATTTTATAACGATTATAAGAAAAAGTATGAGAGATATATATAAGAAGTGGGGGAAAATGAAAAATAAAATAAAATCATAACTTAAAATTTAAACGCCAAAGCGATTCATGAGATTTTATGGACCTATGCGTTGGCCTTTTCTTTTTAATTTACTAATGTTTCTTTATGTTCCTTTGAATAGTAGACATTATATCTAAAACGTAATTATAAATGTGATCTAACGTAATACGGAGTACAATATATGATGACGGTAATTCAATAACTCTATTTACATATACAGAGACTTATGTAGAGCAACCACGCATGCGGAACAATACTTCAATTAATATTTAATTTATTTATTTTTGAAAGCTACACTACTTAAATTAAATAATGACATTAAATTAAATAATGACATGGTTTTAAAAAGTGACATTTTATGCATCTGATAACTATCCATCCTTCTCAAAATAATAATAATAATAATATTAATAATAATAATAATAATAATAATAATAATAATAATAATAATAATAATAATAATATGTACTCCCTCTGTCCCGGTAGAAACCGCACAGTTACTGTTTGCGTGGGAATTAAGGAAAAAAATAATGATATAAATGTTGTGAGTGTAAAAGTAAAATAGGAGAGAGAATGAGTGGAGTGAATAGTAAATTATAATGGTGTTGTGAGTATTAAAATAATGTAAGAGAGAGAATGAGTGGAGGGAATAGTAAAGATTCTTTGTCATTTTAGAAAGTGTGCAATTTGTAATTGAATGTCCAATGAAGAAAGTGTGCAATTTGTAGCGAGACAGAGGGAGAGGGAGGGAGTATTCTTTAAAGATGCGCCGCATGCCACGTAAACTGCCACCCTCAACTTTAAGTAAATAAAGTAACAGGAGTAAGTGATTAAATAGAATTTGGCCCACGCATAATTGTCCTCAAAAAAGAATAACTAAGCCTTGCATGATCTCTAACTCGCTCCATGCAACATCTGGAGCACAGCTATATGGAGCTTTGTCAAATGGGCGTTACATCCTTGTATTTTGATTTCGACGACAAAACGCCCAAATATCTAACTGTCAAACAGTACTCAATCAGGGGTGTAAGCACCTCAGACCCATCTATCATATCATAAAAATACTTGATCATTCAAACATCCCAATATAATTATATAAATAAATAGTTATCATGTCATAAAAAATACTTGATCATTCAAACATCCCAATATAGCTATAAATATAGTGTTTTAACAAACCAAATGAATCACTCATTACCTATTCTAAACACAAGTTCAAATGACCAAATCCTTACCTCATTTCTCCCTTCTACTCACCACAATCCTCACTTTCAATCTTTCCCATGCAAAACCATCAACAAACCCTAATTCCCTTATCCTAGGCATGACCAGTTCTAGAACTACCATCAAATTTCCAAAAATGTCCTCAACCAAGACCCCATCAGAAACTTTAGACATGATGGAGCCCTTGAGAGAAGTGAGAGATGGGTATCTAATATCTCTCAGTTTAGGCTCTCCCCCACAAGTGATCCAAGTATACATGGACACCGGAAGTGATCTCACTTGGGTCCCTTGTGGAAACCTATCCTTCGATTGTATTGAATGTGATAACGACTATCGAAATGGTAAGCTTTTATCCATTTTCTCCCCTTCATATTCCTCTTTGTCCATTAGAGACTCGTGTTCAAGCCAATTTTGTATTGATATTCATAGCTCGGATAACTCCTATGATCCATGCATTGTAGCCGGATGCTCATTAAGTACCCTACTTAAGAGCACTTGTTCTAGGCCATGCCCTTCTTTTGCTTACACCTATGGAGAAGGTGTTGTTGCCGGGACACTAACTAGGGATACTTTGAAAGTCCATGGGAGGAGCACTACTAGCCAAGGAAATCTTAGTACTATTAGGGACATACCCAAGTTTTGTTTTGGGTGTGTAGCATCTACATATAGAGAGCCCATGGGAATAGTTGGATTTGGAAAAGGACCACTTTCTCTTCCTTCACAATTAGGGTTCCTTCAAAAGGGTTTTTCTCATTGTTTTTTGGCTTTCAAGTTTGCAAATAACCCTAACATCACTAGTCCCTTAATCATAGGGAGTCTTGCATTGTCTTTTAAAGAACATTTGCTTTTCACTCCAATGCTCAAGAACCCAATTTACCCTAATTACTATTACATTGGCCTAGAGTCTATAACTGTGGTTAGTGATGGTGGTAGTAGTAGTAGTAGTACGGTTGTCCCTTTAAGCTTGACCGAGTTTGATTCATTAGGAAATGGAGGGATGTTAATTGACTCGGGAACAACATATACCCACTTACCCGAGCCATTCTACTCAAAACTTATCTCCGTAGTTCAATCATCGATTACATACCCTCGAGCCTCTGCAGTAGAGGCTCAAACGGGATTTGATCTTTGCTATAGAATTCCATGTCCTAATAACAATAGCACAATGATGATGGATGATGATGTCCTTCTTCCTTCAATCACATTCCATTTCATGAACAATGTGAGTCTAGTTTTACCCCAAGGAAATAGCTTCTATGCAATGGGTGCACCTAGTAACTCCACAGTGGTGAAATGCTTATTGTTTCAAAGCATGGAAAGTGGAGAAAATGGACCAGCTGGGGTTTTTGGGAGCTTCCAACAGCAGAATGTGGAGGTTGTTTATGACTTGGAGAAGGAGAGAATAGGGTTCCAAGCAATGGACTGTGCCTCTGCTGCAGCCTCCCATGGACTTCACAAGACTTAATTAGGTCTCGGATATGCAGATTTTTTTTATCAGATCCAACCGCGTGAATCAGTTGATTAATGGTAGTTTAGATTCCAGCCGTTTTTTTGTCTATCTTTTTTTTATTATTATTATTATTATTATTGTGCCTTTTGTTTTTTAATGAGCTAAGGTTGTACTTGTTTTAATTAATCTAATGAAAGGAGATGGCTATATATTCTCATTGATTGGCATTATAGGAACAAATTGTAGTGGTTGAATACAATTCTAAGTCAGTTTTTAACGTTTGACAGGCTTTTGCATTACGTGGATGCAATTTGAGATATAATTAAGAAATAAAGCATAGTTTAAACTGCAGTAGTCGACACTATTCTATTTTGCTTTGAATTATGCTAATAATCTACTCTTTTGTTTTTAAATTTAGCCGCCTTTTGATTGGGAACAAAGAGTTATTACTTTTAGAACAAAAAGTTATACTCCCTCCGTTCCAAAAAATAATCTCATTTTATTTTAAATTAAATGATCAACACAACACAACACAAGCGAATTTTGACCAAATATTAATGTACTTGTAAAACTCTAAAAATTGTACTACTTAAAAAGAGTCCCAAAAATGAATGACCAAAATTGAAAAGTGGATGGAAGTGTCAGAAAAGGGATATATTAATGTGCTTTTAGTCTAAAGTAAACTGGGAAGTGCTTTCATTATTTTGTTTTTCCAATGGAAGTTTGTACATCATGAAATATTCATACAAGTTTTGACAGAGCCATATGTTGTGGACTCAATTGCAAGTCCTAGAAATTGAGGAGTCAAACTAAGACTGAATTTTAAGAGCATCGATATTCCGTCTGCCATCAGGACCCTTTGTATACCATGAAGATACATAGTCTCCATAAATCACTTGACGGTATTGAGGTGGCTCGAGGGCTGGGGATATTGGTTTAGTCTTAGCAGGGTCATGAAATGTGGCAACCGAAACCCTTGCTTTCTTGGCATTTGTAATGGCTCTATGTTGAGAACTCTTGTAGGTTCCATTGGTTACAATCTGCAGTCAGAAAGCCATGTCAGATGATATATTGTACTCAAAAATAAACTAGAGGGTCCGTTAATCAAATAGCATTAAAAAAATTATGATTTAACATGGCATATTCAAGTTATTCTGGGGGGGGGGGGGGAATTCAATGAAATCTTCTTATGGCCGCCTAAGAGGTTATGCTAACTCAGGTTGATGCCATGAGGTATCCACAGCCAAAACCTAGGAGAACGCGTTCTAGAATTTGGGGTCAATGTGACTTAATAGATCTCCTCGAACGCTAGCACAAATTCCTTGTTTTTTGTTATTTTGGAGAGCTTATTTGCCCCCTCCCCCCCCCCCCTCTAAGGAAAAATTCTTATTCTTTTCATCTACAAACAAATATTTCTTGGAAGGTTAGGGTTTTTCGTAGGGGAAGAATGTGCAATCATAGTAACAAGGTACTCATAAGAAGAAAAGGACAAATGATACTTTCCGGTTCCCACCTAATAATTCTCCGGTTCTGCACTAATCCTTTCTTGTCAAATAGCCCGAGCTTCTTATGAGCTCAAATGCACAAAAACTTGAAAGAAGTGGAGATGGAGGTCATGAAGAAAAAGTCAACATCTCTGCCTCAATCCCAAATCTTTCGTAAATAGGAGTACTTGGATATGTCTAAAAGCCATTACTTTTTCTAATCCTACCTGGACGGCCATGTCAAACAAAATACAACTACCTAAACCTTATTAAGAGATCCTTAGAGATTCAAATCAGTTTTCAACCACATAGGTCTTTACCTTTCAGTGTATTTCCTTCTTTCTTCACCCCACCCCCAAAATACAATCTTTTGTTTTTCTATCAAAATCATCAAACAGTACGTCACAGAATTACACAAGAATAGAGTTGGCGTGCCCCCTACACTAGCTAGCATTACTTATAAGCTTCAAGGTATTTGACTTAAATAATATAACTTCTTTTACTAACTTTGTATGCTAATGTCGGATCTTAGTCCATTAAGCTTTAGTGAGATGAAGGGTAACTGAAAGATGACACCCACTTTTTAATAGAAACGTGTCAGAAAAAAGAAAATCCTAAACACTCATAAGCGAGTAGACCATGAAGCTGAAGTAAATAGCAATATATACAATCAAAATCAATTCAAAGAAGCAATACCTCTGTTTGGTCAGCCAAGATGACAAGTATGGCATCTGATACAGGATGTACAGTCACCCACTCGTTGTCCTTAAGGACCTGAAGACCCCCAACATCGTCTTGGATGAGAAGTGTAATGGCCCCCATGTCAGAGTGAGCTTGAAGACCAAGAGTGAGCTCTGGTTGTGGGCAAGGTGGATAATAACTGATTGTGATATTCTGGTAGAATTCCCCAATGGCCTCTTCAATGAAGGAAGATGGCAAGTCCAGACTCTCTGAGATTAAGCCCAAAAGCTTCTGCGCAAGGGCTTTCATGTGATTGCTATACTCTGCAACAATTTCCCTGTTAAATATACTTTGTCAATGACTCAATGATGAAGTCACATGTGGAACTTTTCCAGAATCCAAAGAATAGTTAAAGAAGAGTCTGCTTGTTTGCTTGCTGTGAATCTTTGACAGAAAGTAGAAAGAGAGAAAGATACATTTCAAAAAAATAAAATCAAAAACTAGGACCGTAAGCGAGACGAGTCGAGCTTTAGAGCTTCAAGCTCGAGCGAGCTTTCCTCGAGCCCAGTTTGATCGTTCGAGCTCGACTCGAATCGAGATTCAAGCTGATCGTGAGCTGTTCGCAACTTCTCGAACTCAAGTTTTAACGAGCCAAGCTCGAGCTTAATGAGCCTATTAAAAGCTTAACGAGCCGAGTTGAAAAATTAAATATATTATTTTGTGCATATATATATTATAGGTATATTATATGTGTATTTATTACAAAAATAATAATGATTCGAAATTAACCAGCCGAGTACGAGTCGAGTTTGAGCCAAGTTCGAACAATAAATTTACGTGTTAACGAGCTTATCGAGCCGAACTCGAGCTCAAGTTATTCGCAAATAAAAAAGAGTTTTTTAACAAACGGCCCCGCGTACTATCAATTTATAGCATTTTCTACCTCATACTGTCAAAACCTCTAGTCAAAACCTCTAATGCTCAGACTCTTTGATTTACCCCACCGTACCCGTGTCGTATACAACTATTTTAGTGTTGCTAAGAACGGTCCGGCGGGGTTAACTAAAGTATCCGAGCATCATAGGTCAAAACTCCCAATGTCACATGAGTACTCTAGTTTATTGTCAATTTGATCAGGTTTTTTAACTGATGTCAAAAACTTAACGGACTTGTCTATGTTAGCGTCCGGTTGAAATTTTTTCTCCACTTGAAATGTTAATGGAATGTTTTACCCCTTCTCCATTCTCCTCTTCTGTCTCAGATGTATACCTCATTTAATTTTAAAAAATAAAGAAAATATATAACTAAAAAAATCTATCTAATTTATTAAATAGTTGTTGAAGGCGAAAGGCGAGAGGTTCCTAGAAAAGGCGAATGGCAAGGTGGTTGAAATGTGGCCGAAAGGTGAGCAAGGCGGTAAAATATAACAACAAGAATAGTAAAATAATATATATGTAAAATATATTAAACGAAGCTTAAGCATGTTAAAAACAAGAATTTTTCATTATATAAGGTAACAAGTTCACATGTAATAACAACTTAATACAATTAAAACACGAGGCATTTACAAAAAACTACTTTAGAAAGATGAAAATTACAAAAAAACACATAAGTTCGAAATTACAAAAAAAAAAATTGGTTTTTTTTTTATCAGTTTGGTCAAACAATTGATAATTTCAGTTATCAGTTGTTCAAACAACTGATAATTTCAGTTATCACTTGTTTACAACTGATAACTGAAGTTATCACTTGTTTACAACTGATAACTGAAGTTATCAGTTGTTTGAAGCACCAGTTGTTAACAAGTGATAACTGAAATTATCAGTTGTTCGACCAAAACTTGATAAAAAAACAAAAAAAAAAAAGTTTTTGTAGAAAAAAAAAAGTAGTTTTTTGTAATTTCCCATCTTACATGTTTTTTTTTTTGTAAATGCCATCTTTTTTAGTGAGTTTTTTGTAATAAACCCTTAAAACACCCCAAAAGTGATAATTGTAAAAAAAAAAAAAAACACATTTTATGTTCAAACCAGTAAACAAGTAGTCGTTTAAAAGAGTGAAAATAGGTGAATTCAAATATATAATAATAAATGTATAATTTCATACGTAGAGATGAACATAAGATATAGTTAAAACCTTAAATGACAAAGGAAACCCAAAGAAAAGAGAAAAAAAAACAAAGTAAATTAGTAAGCATAATAAAATTTGCAAACCTCCCTTTAAAAATTAGAATAAAGCAAGTAATATGTAGTGTTTTTGCCCCACTCCTTTGTCGTCATTCTAATTTGTTATTTATTGCACTTAATTTCTTTGGATCACTCTAGAGAAATTACAAATATATTTATTTCTCGAATGCGCCACAAGCTATCTTTACTCCATGTTTTCCCAAAACAACGCAATTTAAGTTAAATTATTAAAACTAAAATTACAAAATGACCTAGTTTAACACTACACATACGCCTATTATGCCTTTGACAAAGGCGAACTACTCACGCCTCTTGCCATAATCAAGAAAGGTCTCGTCTAGCCTAAAAGGCGCACAACAGCCCGCCACAAAAGCAAAAGACGGTCGACCCCTAAAGGCAACAAAAAGGTAAGGCGGGCGAAATAGGCGCTAGTGTAAGTACCCAAATCCGGATCGCCAAAATCCGTTAGAAGTTAACCGGAATCCGTTAACTGGCCCGCTCCAAGTTAACCGGAACCCGTTAAGCTCCCCGTTCTCAAGCCAACAAGACGTCCCGGGACTGCCCCGTGCATCCCAACGTCAAAGCGTACTCAACACACGTCGTCGCACGTAAAAGTACAGCTTTTCCTGAAAAACGCACTTTTCGGCACTTTTCGGGGGCGTTTCGGACATTTTCCGGACAGTTATTTAAAAAACGGATAAAACCGGGAATAATAGCACGATATTCCATGCCCTGGTGAGTCACAGGACACGTGGCACGCATGCCACAGTTCCCTTGTCAACCTCAATTAGATTTCAGTGTGAAAAGACCAAAATACTCTTGGGATGCAGTCCCAGTCCGTCCGGACTCCTTTGCAGAGAATCCAGAATTGCCAGCAAGTCCCTCCAGTTTTCAAAGTTTCACAGAAACCCCTGGAATTCAGCCTTAGTCCGTCCAGACTCTTTTGCAAATTTCACCTATAAATATAGAGGTCAATTAACATTTCAAAAAAAGAGAAAAACTTACTCATTTTCTCTCCAAGCCACGGCCCAAACTCATTTCAACCTCCCCCGAGCCTCGTTTTGCCTCAATTTGCGTGAAAACTCTGCTTTTCAACCAAAACACCTCGAAACACCGTTCCAAACACCTTTCCGTATCCCGTATACGCCTCCCGAGCAAAAAGAGTCAACCCCTAGTCATAGGCAACACTCTCTCTCCCTAAACCCTCATTCCGTCTCGGTTTACGCGCCAGTCGCTACAACCGTTTCGGATGAACGTTGTTGAAATGTAGACGTCACCGTCAACGGAGTCCGATACGTTTTAGTCCCAGATCCTCTTCTCTTCCCGTAAGAGAAGTAATCTCGGGTTAAAACGGCGTTCCGGCTCCGTTCCGTTACTTTTATGTCATTTACAATTCCGGATCGTTCGATCCGTTGAACGTCATTTACTTTCATGTCATTTACAAATTCCGGATCGTTTGATCCGTTGATCGTCATTTACTTTACGCAACTTTACAATTCCGAGCCGTTTGGTTCGTTGAACGCACATTTAAAATCCGGGTCGTTTGATTCCGTCGATACCGCACTTTAAATACTGTCATTTACAAGTCCGAGCCGTTTGACTCGTGATAGTATTTACTTATCAAAGTCCGAGTCGCAAAACGATTCGTTGATCGCATATCATTTAATGTTTTTTTCCCGTAAAATCGCTAACAATGTAATGCCCGGTTCAAAACCGGAGTTCGACATTCGAACTCTCTTTCAAAAAACGCGTGAAATGACGTTTGGCATCCAAACGATCATCTTCAAACTTAAAATCCGACATTTGACATTCAAAACTCATTTAATGCTTTTTTCTCGTAAAATCGCTAACAATGACATGCCCGGTTCAAAACCGGAGTTCGACATTCGAACTCTCTTTCGAAAAACGCGCGAAATGACGTTTGGCATCCAAACGATCATCTTCAAACTCAAAAATCAGACGTTTGACATTCAAACGCTCTTTTCTCAAAAGTCAACATTTGACACTTAAGTTAAACAAGTTAAAATCAGCACTCGTGTCACTTTTCCTAAAAAACTTCAAAACCGACGTTTGTCATTCAAACGCTCGCCTTTTCAAAAGAATCACATAATCAACGTTTGACATTCAAACCAAGATTAAGCTTGTCATTCAAGCCCCCATTTTCAAAATGCAAACCCACACACACACACGCACACATTTTCGAGAAAGGTAGAAAGACTCGTCATACGAGGCGTTTCGGGTGATCTCAAAATACTCATCCCGAAACGTAACGTGACCTCCGAACCTAACAATCTCTGGTACTCAAAAAGCCTTTTCCTCGTTTTTGCTACCAATAAAAATGACACCCCTTTTCAAAGCTTTTTCCTAAGTTTTTGCTACCAATAAAAACGACACCATTTTCACGAAAAAAACCGTTTCTCAACGTTTGGGCTCAAAATACAAAACCGCGTGGCGACTCCTCTCCTTCCCGAAAGCGAGGTCTCAGACACCAACATCCCGCGAAAGACTACCGCCTTTCGTCGCGCACGAAATCCGGGTAATTTCAGCTAGCCTTTCGCAACTATGATTTATTAATTTGGAATCATTAATATATTAAAACAAACATTAAAAAAATATAATAACCTATCAATTTACTTATTACTATATCAAAAAAATATAATAATTAATAATAAAGTAACACATTAAAAAATAAAAATAAAACTGAAAAAGAGAGAAAAATAAATTGAATAAATAGCAAAATATTTTAATTAGAACAAAGAAAGCAAAAAGAACGAAAAAATAAGAAGGAAAACAAACTACAAATTCCAACCCACTCCAAGTAACTTCTGCGTTCCCATTCCAGCCACCTTCATCCATTGTTACCATTACCCCTCCCGACCGTAAACCCCTCCCGACCGTAAACCCTCCCTCTTCTCTCACCTTCTTTTGCCCCAATCCATCCATCCCAGTTCTCTCACCTTCTGTTACCCCAATCCATCCATCCCTCCCACTTCCACTACACACCTTCTTCACCTCCTCCCTCACAACTCCCTCACAACAGATTTTGAAGATCCCAGATCTGGATTTTTTTATTTTTTTAACGTCCCTTAAACCTTTCCTCTCTATTCCGACATACTCCTAACGACTCATGTAGAGGCTACAACAACATATTGAAAAACCCAGATCCAGGTTTTCTTTATTTTTTTATCTTGGTTTTTTATTTTACAAAATATAATTATTATTTGGATCGTGGGCGATCTTTGATTTTGTTGTTTTCTTGATTTTTGTGGCATTTTCTTGAATCATACGTCATTAACAACCCTCCATTTCATTCATTTTTCTAGTTGGTGGTGATGGGGGCAGTGGTGGTGGAGGCATGGTGGTGTGGTTTTGGGTGGTGGGTGATTATGCAATAAGTTGAAGATGAATAGATATATAGATACATTTTGAAATTATGAATGGTGGTGGGTGTTAATGGTGGCGGCGGTGGTGGGTTAAATGTTTAGGGATTTGTTTAAGTGGAAGGGGAGAATGGAAAAGAAATGGGTAAAATGGTCATTTAACATCTCAAAGTGGAGAAAAAAATTGTCAATTTGACACCAACATAGACAAATGTGTTTTGACCGTACAAGGTAGAAAATGCAATAAATTGATAGTACGCGGGGCCGTTTGTTAAAAAACTGCGAACAAAAACCATTCGAGCATTAAGCGAGTTAAACGAGCCGAGCTCAAACGAGTCAATATCGATCAACGCTCGTCAAACAAATGAGCCGAACTTGAGCCGGCTCGATAACCAAACGAACTTAAAAAGTCGGTTCGAGCTCGAGCACTCAAACTCGAGCCTTTACAAGCTGAGCTCAATATAAGCTCAAGCCGGCTCGCTTCGTTTAACGGCCCTATGAAAAAACAACAAACACATTTTGGGATAGATCCATATGACACCTCCAAACTGAAGAAGTCGGTTTGACACTGAAAAAATATCTTGGGAGGGTTAGGGACACGAAAACATAAAGCAGTAACAATGTGTTTCTTTTTTTGTCCTAATAAGAAAAGAAATTTCATTAGAAAAGAAGAATACTCCCTCCATCCCAACCGACTTAGGATTTTCTCTTCCGGCACGGGGATTAAGAAATACTATTATAATAAGAGTATAGAAAATGAGTGTAGGAGGTATTGTGAGTATGAAAAGTAAAATAGGAAAGAGAATGAGGGGGAGGAATAGTAAGGGGATTGTTGTTGCGAATATGACAAGTGGATCCCATTAAATATAATAATAATATAAACTTGCCATTTTGGGATGTGCTAAGTCGAGTGGGACGCCCAAAATGACAAATTGTCATAAGTCGGGTGGGACGGAGGGAGTATACAATTAGATGGGCAAGGAGTCCATACAAAAAAAATGCATAATGGCAGCAAGTAGCAAATCAGTCACGCTTGAAATCTGTGAAAGACAACCCCTGGAAAGCTCCATTATTTGACGTCCAAAGAGAACCTAAAGAAATCCCTCTCTCCAACAGAAGATGAAAAGGATGTTGCCGATTTTAAGAATCCAATTAGTCCTTTCTACATATGCCAAATTACAACAGATATCCCAGACTCCCATAAAAGAACCGCATTCCCTCCCTATCCCACCCAAGTTTCCACAGCCATCTCAAAAAACTGATCCAAAGATATCGAGTACTATTACAATGGAAAAATAAATGATCATGTGTCTTCTCTAAAATCTTGAAGTTCACGCACCAATTTTGAGAAATACTATTACGAGGCCTACGACTCTGCAATTCGTCACAAGTACAGCTTATTAAACATACAGTCCACATATACGCCTTTATCTTGAAAAGACTACAAAGTTGGCATGTTACTTCATATTACTCATCCTTAAAAGGAGACGTGGTGGCATTTTTTTTCCTCAATTGTTTGTTATCATAAAGTAATTATTTTATTCTCTGATAGGTCTGACTAGTTGGTCACTGTGGGGTGGTAATGTAGGCAAGCCTGGAGAAAGCCAAGAGTGTGCGAATTGAATAATAACAGGTACCACTTGAGGTGGTGAAAGTGTACGAAGATGGGAGCCTTCAGACACCCAAAACTTTGCCACTATTGCCTAATATTCCTTGAAAGAATAGCCGAGGATGCCTAGAGCCGATGGGTCAAAGGACTACCTAAGGTGTTGTGGGCATACAGAACAACACAATGGACAACAACAGGGTAGTCCACATTCAATTTAGCATTTGGCTCAGAGGCTATTGCTCCGATTGAAATAGAGATACCATCGAGGGATTCAACATGGAACACAATGCGAAGGGTCTTACACCCAACCTTACCCTGGTAGAAGAAGTTTATGAGCAGGCTAATGAATGGATTGCGCATCAAAATATTGCTACTAAATACTACAACTTAAGGGTTAGAACAAATGGTCAGTCTTTAGAGATCTAGTCGTGCATCAACTTTAAACCCTTGGGAGCAGAGAACAAGCTAGGACCCAACTTTGAAAGCCTATACAAGGCCATTGAAGTGGTTTTTTAGCTTGGAGCCTACTTCCTCATACATTACAATGCAACCAAATCACTCATCATACCAGGAACTCTCTAAATTTGGGAAATTATAATGAGTGAACCACCAAAACATGCTTGGTAATAGAGGAAAAAGCTGCTCAAGCAACAATAGTATATAGAAATAACAGGAGTATAGCCGGATTGATAGTTTCCACTCTCCACTATCGTCCTTTCTATGTGATGTACTCAAACTTACAAGCATCAACAAAATGAACCTTCTTTGGCTCATATATACTTTGTTTATGATTTAGAATCTCAACGAGACATAGGTTCACTCCTAAAAAAAGGGAGCAAGGGAATTATTGAGATATAACTTAAACAAAACAAGAATGAGCAAAAAAAATAATTCATTGATACTTGAGAAATAGGTTAAATCATACATGTGGAGAAGATGATAAGCGAAGACAACAAGTAGGCTATGTTATTGCCATTTCTACACTACTGTTGTTTGAGCAATTTATTTTTTCTCTATTTAACCTTGCAGAGTTGAAGGGTTGTTTATTGGAAATATTTTCTCAAATTAAAAGAGCTCCTCATACTGAGAATTGTCTTGAATAGTAATGCTGAAGACAGTAGACCGATTCAATGACCGTGGATGGGTCTTCCCAATTGGGTGCTCGCTTGCTCCTCGTAAGATGCACGCCTTAGCACTAGATCTTTGAAAAATATACTTTAAATCTTGATTTGTAGTATCAGCAACCTATTTTGGTATACAACTCCTCTCATCTTAGCTTGTTCATAGACTTCTTTTAGTGGGTCAAGGTTGGCCCAAAGACCCTGATCATGTTGTATGATATTTAATCCCTCGATATGAAGGGAAGGTGTCCCTATTTTACCTAGAGCAAAGGCCTATGTACCAAAGGCTAAATTGACCGGGTTCTTTTCTATTGCTCATCTAATGTGTCATTATGTAATCCTACGATACCTTAAGTAGTTTCACAATCAATTGACCTAGGCAACATCTAGTCTTTTATTAATTCCTTCAAGTAGTGTTTTGTTTGTCACCTTGTTTTACCCATTTGCATATGTATAGGCAACTAAGATGAAGCTTTGGATGATAGTTTCCAAGCGTTCTGCTACTACCATGTCCTGAAATGGTTGATGCCAACTATCATGAACTTTCTCTATCCTCTGGAGAACAAAAGTCACTAAAATATCCATTGCATATATAGTAAAGAGGCGTGATTAGTGAACTTAAATTGGCTATAAGGCCATGAGAAGCAGTCAAGATAGTTGACATTTGGATCCTCCACAGAGTCAAGTATTACAAAACAAGAAGAAATTTTTAAACTCTTTTTAACCGTTTACACTGAAAGGATGAACTACTTTTTCAGTGAGTTTAAGTAACAAACAGCATAAATACTTGAAACCAGAGATTGCGTATTAACGAACTGAAAAAATAAATCAAATTACACCTGTAGATAGGAGGGTAGTGTGGCCAACGATTAGGGTTGCGGCGTGAAAGAGGCAAAGTGTGATGGTCAAAATAATCCCTCCAATCCAGAACAGTATCGTTAGAAGCAACCAACATCCGGCTACCATACCCTTCCGACGCCGGAAAATTGGGATCACAACTGTAATTGAGCTTTTCCGACATCGGCAAGTCTTTGAAGAACGAGGCGCCGATGTTCCTCATATCGTGAAGCAATTGAATCGGAACGCCGTGGTTGGTCACGTGAAAGGCACTCCAATCACGGCAGGCGGCGGCGAGATCCTGACGGAGGATTTTTACATCTTGATTGCTGTGTAGGTCTATGGATGGGACATGAGTATCAGCAGCGGCCTGGGTGATGGGTCGGAGTTCCGGCGGTTGGATGTATTGAGGTGGTACCTGTGCTAGGGTCTGGACCCTGGTTAGTTCGCCGGCGAGTTCCATTTAAGCTGTAACAAATTCAGCTATGCCCTGGGTAACACTCGGTAACGTTGGACTATAACAATTCCCAAAATATAAATGGCAAATTGTAATTTGGTTAATATGTTTGCGTTACTTTTGCAATTTGGTTTCTAAAATTGAAAAAGTTGCGATTCGATTTTTTAGATTGACATTTTGTTGCTAATTGACGTACAAACTAACATAATGTTAGCTTTTTGACGAAATACAAGTAATACGCTGTGCACTTGAATTTTTAAAGTCCTAATGGTCATTTCACAATCATTTCAACCTCAACACTACCGAGCACCACCACTATTAGCACCAACGTCACTACCACTCACTATTTTACGTGTTTTTTTAATTTATATTTTTGAATCATTTTCTTTTCATTAACCAAGAGCTATACAGCTACATCATTTCGATGTTAAAAAGCAATTAATTCCTTTTTCCCTTGCAAAATGATTACCATACCCCCTAAAAAGTTATTTGCATGGCACATGACTTTAATTCCGTCAAAAAATTAACAGTTCGTTAGTTTTTACACCAATGTGCAATAAAATGTCATTATTAGGAATTAACTTGCAATGTTTTCAATGTTGTGAACCAAATTGCAAAATTGATACAAATATAGGTAAACGAATTACAATTTGTCCAAATATAAACCACAAGTATTAGTTTGGGAGAGTGCTCCTCCGGGATTAATGACACATCGCCACTTATCATTTATGTATGAAAAACAATAAGAAAAATCTTTTTGATGTAAAAGAGATTTAAGGGTTCGGGGGTTAGGTTATGGAATGGGAAGGTCGAGGAGCACCCATTCCACCCAATCCGGAGATCGGTCTTGTCAATTGAGTATTATCAATCTTTTCAATAAATAAGAACAAGAAAACCCTAATCAATTTCTTGATTAGGAATGTCGAATTGTATGCTTCGAGATCGCCTTCATTGATTGAAGGGACTCTAGGCTAACCCTTTTGATGGGATTACACCACTCTAAAAGCCAATAGAGAGATTGAGAAGAAGAATAAAAGTAGGAGTTTACCTAGCGTTTGGAAAGTATTTGATTTAGAACGTGGTTCTAAGATGTCTTCTCGATCGAGAAATGATTTGGGCAGAGCTTCACCTTGATGTTAGGCTTGAGCCTTGATGTTCGTCAATCAACGTGGTTGATGAACGAATTTAGGAGTTGTTTGTGAGTGATTTAAAGGAGTCTTTCGTGGAAAGAAATCAACAAATTGTGTGTATTGTGTCTTTTCGATCGGGAATCGGGGACCTCTGAAATACTGAAAGTCTCCAAGTATTTATAGGGGTTTAAGATGTAAAGGTGGAGAGGGAAACCATCTGGAACTCAATTATCATTGGATGACCGGATGGGATAAGTTTTATCAAGAAAAGAGGTTGAAACGGAGAAGGAAAGTGATTCTGCACATCCTGCAGAGGGATTGTCTCGCGCGAGACACGTATGTCCCGTGCGGGACAACTAGTCGGTTGACCATTTTGTCCTCTTCAGTTGTTCTGTTAGTCAGTCAGGTCCAAAACTAACGAGGTTAGTTAGAAACTTAACGAAACATGCCGAAACTGATATGCTTTCATCAAAACATAAAAGAGAGACGAAGAGTGGTGTAATCATGATTTATTGGTTCAGAATGGGGTGTCTACAGAGCCCCTCGGCGACAAGACTTATGGAAGAAGTCATGTCGTCGATAGAAAGACATCATTCTGAACTCTGGGATGGTCGTGCCGCACGACTGCCTACGTATCTCTATCGGAGAATCAGACCAAAACGTAGTTCGACTCCAAAACACTAAAAAGGCTATTTTAGGTATTTTGAAAATCAATTTTGAGAGGAAAAGGTAAGATCGTACTGAGGAATCAAGGACTTGACCCAATTCTGATGATACCTGGTTTGTTGATGAAGTTGTTAAAGTGCGTCGTCCGAGGTTACTGACGTAGGTGTTGTTGCCGAGGTCACGGACTTTGTTGTTATTGCCGAGGTCACGGACTTTGTTTTCGTTGCCGAGGTCACGGACTTTGAAGTTTGTTGCGGTCGCAGACTTTGTTGATGCTCCACTCGAGGTCACAAGTGTCACTGTTGTTGCCAAGGTCATGGACTTTGTTGTCGTTGCTGCGGTCGCAGACTTTGAAGATGTTGCCGAGGTCACGGACTTGAAGTTTGCTGCCGTTATAGACTTTGAAGTTATCGGTTGAGGTGGAGGTTCTGTCGGCTCCTGTAATGCAAGGATATATGCAAGCTGGTCTCGGATGGACCCTAATGATTCTTACCTTTCTGCACCTGTCAGCACTTAAAGATTCCAGATAGATTTTCCAGATTTTAGTTGTTTAACTGGACTTACGTGGTGGCGTCCACGTCTATTCGTGTAAATAGCCGGTTGGTCATTTTGGGTGGTGAGTTTACGTATGAGTGTATGGTACACGGATATATAGGGATAATTGTATGGATTTGTATTTTAGATGGGTGAACTGTATGAGCGAATTTGTGTTTGACAAGTTGGGACCAAATAAGGTTTTACAGAATATGTTGCTAGTCAGCGAGGCTGTACTGTTTCTTCATTGCTGTAGAATTTTGATGAGTAACCTCGTGGAAACACATCTAGGAATGTTGCGAATCTTCATTCTTAATTCTCCCTTGAATCGTGTCTCTAGGAGGCAAACGACTATAAATCTGTCAACTGTCGTAATAGCTCTATGTCCAAGGCCCTTTGTTGTCTCAAGCCCCAAGTTACTTGAATGTGGTAGAAGACTTTGTGAAGAGGCTTGTGAGTCTGCTCTCTTGATTTGAAGATGATCGAAGAAGACTCTCCTTGTTGATTTGATTTGAAGAGAACCGAATGATGTTTGATGAAGAAGGTTGAAGAATACTCTCCCTTTGTCCTTGATTTTCTTTTTTTTTCAGTGACGCATCCTTATTTTTGCTTAGACCGCCCTTTCGGGTTTTCAATCTAGCAGGCATCTCTTTTGCGTCTATTTTTTTTCTCCTTTTTTTTTTTGAAAATAGTATGTTAATTCGAAGAGAACTCAGAGGAGAGAATCTTATTGAGGAGAGAGAGATGAGATCTCAAGTTAGTTGATGAGAGACGGACTCTATTCTTTGGAAGGTGATCCAAGCATTGACTCTTTGGAGAAGTGTATTCGCTAATGATGAGAGTAAGAAGTAAAGAGAAAATCTCTTAATGTAGATTTGATTATTTTGAAGAGTTGAAGTAGAGATTGACTGGGGGAGGAGAGGTTAGGAAGCCCCAGTTTTGATGCTTGAATTTTAAGAGTGTGTATGAGAGTGGCTAACAGGAAGCCCCTAGATTCGACAAGAAATGCTACTTGGCTCAAAGATATAGAAAAGTTGTTCTACCTTTTAATGAACCGTACATCATCTAGAAATTTCTAAATAAGTTTGAGAAGAAAGTCAATCATTAGTGTGACTTATGGGTAAACATTTTATACTGAAAGTCTTCTTCACTTGATATACGAGGATGCTGAGCAATCTTCATTGCTTTTCTTGGTATCACTTGACTCTTCTTCTTTGTGGGAGAGTCCTTTGAATTTTCACCTTTGTTGTGGGGGTGATGAAAGCTTGAGAGTTTTTTCTTCTTTTTTTTCTTTTTTTTTGTACTCTCAAAGCTTTGAATTGAGTAGCCCCACTCTTCTTGGAATGAAGGTTGACAGCAGCACCTTCGGCTTTCTTCGTTTGTTAACCTTTGACTTTTAGTAGGGGTAATGTTTAACCCTTAAGCCTCCTAAGGATAACTTTCTTCTTAAACTCGTTTAGAAGTCTCTATTTTTTGCGATGATTAGGGAATGGAGGGTCCATTATTTTGCATGAATTAAATGATACCCATGAGGTAGAACAACCTTAGGGAAAGTGTTTAGGAAAAGAAAATTACTTTGATTAATCGAAGAAATTGAAACAAACTCGATAGTTTAGATGACACAAACTAGAGGAGGTGAAGAGTACTAGAAAGACAGAATGACTCTTCGAGTTCATACTTGGAAATTTAAAACCTAATCTACTTCTATCAAAGGAGAAAGGGAGAGGATGGTTGTAGCCCCAAAGTGGTAAGTGTAAATTTCTTCTTGGAGCTTCATCTTCTTCATGTATTGCGAGGGAAAGGATTGGTGATGACGTTGGGACGTTCTAACTCTCCATTGTCAAAGAGGTCTTGGATGATGTTCTTCAAGTGGTGGCAAGTGTTGGTGTCGTGGCCGGAGAAGTTGTGGTACTTGCAGAATAAGTGATGAGCATGATTAGGACCCATATCCTTAGGAGGACCACCTTCCCTTGATTTGATCTTTTCATTCTTGACAAGCACATTGAAGAGTTCTTCTTGAGTGATTCCTTCAATTTTGTCATAGTGCCTCATTTTCTTTTCGGGAGGAGGAACAGCAGAATACTTGTCGGTGTTGGGGCGGTTGAATGCAATAGCGTTGACTGAAGCATCCTTACTTGTGGTAGGTTTGTTGAAGCGGAAAGTACTTTCCTTCTTTCTACTCTTTAGGAAGTCATCAATCCTAATTCCGGACTCATGGAGTTCATTGAAACTAGGAAAGTAATTACCGGCGAGCTTCTCTTGAAATTCATCACGGAGGCATTAAAGGAAGATGTGGATTTGCTCTTTGAGAGTAGGTCTTTCGACAATTTCAGTAAGTTTGAGTCTCCATCTTCTAGCAAATTCAGCAAAAGACTCGTTTGCATGTTGCTTGGTTTGTTCAAGATCCCTTCTAGTAGGGCGGTAAGTGGAGTTGTCTTCAAACTGCCTTTGGAAGACTAAACATGCATATGACCAATCAAGCCTTGTAGTCACAAGAAGAGACATGTACCAATCCCTTACAACACCCTCCAAGGTTTGAGGAAAGCATTGGGCCAAGATTGTGTTATCAACGTCCATTGGAAACATGGTCCAAGTGTAGGTCTCAACATAAGCTCGAGGACAAGTAGTGCCATTGAACTTGGCGATGTCGGGTGTCTTGTACTTGCGAGGAAACTTGGTGATGGATTGTTGAAGAGCATCGGGATCAAATGGAACGAATGAACCTTTTGAAGTGTCAAGGGTTGCAAGTTTATTCTCAAGGTAGTTCTTAGTAACATGGTCACCAAGTTTAGTAGTTTCGTCGCTACCCTCCTTTTTGGTCTTAGTACTCTTGGAGACATGTTCTTCATCCTCGGAGGAGGATGAGGAAGAGGATGAATCGGATTCTTCCTTTTTCTTGTTTGACTTTTTGGTTTTCTTATTCTTTTGGGTGTAGGATTCCTCTTCATAGGAGGAGGATTCCACTTTCTGCTTTTGTTTTCTTCCTTTCTTGACTTTCATGTCATGGAGCTCTTGCATGAGGGCGGCCATTTGGGCATTTTGCTCATCAATTTTCTTACTTTGTTCATCCAACCTAAGCATGGCTTCGATGAGTTGGGCCTTAGCTTCGTTGATTTCGGCCTCGGTGGTAGAAGGAGAAGCAGACATCATGTCGAGCTTTGGCGAAGAACCTAGATGTGTAGCAACCGTGTTAATCCATGATCGAGTCCCAACAAGTCGGCTGAATAGGGTGAATGAAGGCTTGAAGGTTTTGGCCAAAACACGAATAGACCGAACACTTGTCTCGCACGGGAAAAGTAGTTTCGCGCGAGACAACACCACGGGAAGTCACAATTTCTGATTTTAGTCCTAATTTTGGTCGGACGTAAAATCGGTTTTGGGGGTTTCTAACATTCAAAATCCAAACCTAGGGACCTAGGGTTCGAAGTCATCCCAAGTAACATCAAATTTTGTGCAATAAATTTGGTGAGAAATTTTTCTCTTTTTAGGGGAAAATCCGAAAGGACAATCATAGGGACATTTTTGAAGCGACAATTTTTTGATTTCTTTTCCACAAAACAAGATCTTGACAAGGGATTACAAGGAATCCAAGATCAAACCGGCCGGTCCCGGAGTGTCTTAAAAAGTCATTCTACATGATATGTGGCGATGCAGGGCTGAAAGGCTAGGCTACTTGTAAGTGCTCCAATTTGAGCTTGTTAGAATTTTCGTTAGAAAATTAACGAAAGTTATAACATTTCTAACAATTCCTAACTATCCTAACATTTCTAACAAAGTGAGGGTAAAATGGGCATTGTTATTTAAGATTAAACCTTAAAAAGAATCTCAAAAAGAAAAAACAAAAGAAGAAAACCAAATATAGCAATGCTGGAAACATAAACTGGCTGCCTAATTTGAATTTCAAAAAGAAATATTCTTCTTGTCCAAAGCTGAAGCTGCATTTAATGAACAGTGCACGCTGCCTGGATCCATCCGCGCGGATGAGTTTGCTATTTTCAGAGGGCTATAAATTGAGCCCTCCAGTCACAAAAATAAAGAGGGAAAAAACACAATTGCACCGAACCTCTGGCGAAATATAGAGAGAAAACAGTGAGAATTCACAAGAATTGTCACCTTTTTCTCTCCAATCTTTCCCAACTCATACTCATCCACTCACTCTCATATTAAAGCCCTAAACACTCATATACTCAAGCCAAACACTCAAGAACACAAGGAAGATTGGTAAACCCTCCTCTTCCTAACCCTAAATCTCATCCATGCATGCATCTTCAAACTACAAAATGTAGTTCTTTCATCTTCTTTCTTTAGATCTAAGAAGATCACCATGGAAGACCATCTCCATGGATGATCTTCTACAAAGATCAACATTATTTTCAAAGCTTTTCTTGTTTACTTGCAAAAATGCACTTTCAAAACCCTAAAAAACCATTTTCAAGCACTAAATCTTGATTTCAAAGGGTAAAATCCCCCTCCCCAAGCAAATGAAATGCTTAGTCCTAATGTACCCCAAGGATGGTTTGGTATAGTTGATTCACCACTAAAATGTCTAGTGATCACTAACCAAAACCTAGGGAAATGGGGACAAGCATGGATGCAAAACCCCCCTTTAAATCATATTTTCTTTTTTGAGAAGTTGCTGTCCAGTAGCAATTTTCTCAGACCTCAGTCCATGGTCTTAATTTTTGGACACAGATGAACTTGGAATTTGGTGTTGACTACAAAACACTTTTTGTAGCCAACATCCAGAGATTTCCATACATATTTTTACTTTATTTTTTGGGTGAGTAAAACTCCTCTTTTCAAATTTTCTTTCAGAGGCTAGTTCATCAGCTTCTGGGAATCCAGATCTCATATCTGAGGTTTCCAGAAGGTTTTGACCCCTCAAATCTTCTCCAAAATGGAAAATTCCTTCGGACAAACTTTATTTAAGGTGTCTAGAACAACTTTAATTCTCTGAGTTTATCCAGATTATGAAGTTTTAAGACCCTTGAATCCCTTTTAAAATCAAAGGTCCACTGCCTTTTTCATTCTGGCAGAAATGGCTCTCAACTTCAAAAGGTCTTTTGAGTACCAAATCTCAATCCAAAAATCTTCCAAAAAATCATGGGATCAGTTTAAAGTCTTAAAAAGATATCCCAATTTTTACTTTTCTGAGTTTCAACTTATTTTGGCCAAAACACACACACACACACACACACACACAAATGATTTTCAGCTTGGAAGACTCGTTTTACGAGGCGCGTCGGGTGCACACTAACGTCCTTCCCGACGCGTAACATGACCTCCGAACCTAAATCTCTGATCTCGGGCTTTTTTCAAAGTTTTGGCCCTTCAAAATTAAAATGGCGTGGCGACTCCGTTTTTCCGGTTTTATTTGGTTTTTCAAAGAAACGCAAAAACCGAATTTTTCCCGCGAATGGCAACATCATCACACTACTCGCGATATGACAATCTAGGTGGATTGAATACGCGGAGTGGGATGATTCAACTGGAGAGACCCGCGACTAGGTGGTTACCGTCATCCGTCCTTAGTGTGGGTTCCGGGTTTATAGAGGGCATGTAGTGCAATGATAGATATAGCATGAGTGCGCGTGTGTGAGAGGAGTCAATCTAGGTGATAGAGAAAAATAGAGTTTTTTTTTTTTTTGAAAACTAAAAGAAAAACAGATAGTGGTCGCACCAAGTGGTTGCCTATGTTTCTCCCAAATTAGGAAGACTCAGACCGTCGTAGTTCCACTTAAAGAGAGAGAGAAATAGATAAATAAATTAATTTAAATTACAACTCATGGACCGGACTTTAAATCAAAATCAATCACACGTAGGTATATAGTTCAAGTAATTAATAATTATTCTACCCTGCAAAATAAAGTTAATACAAGCAAAATAGAAATAATAATTTATTTTGACTTTTCTGAATTTTTAAAACTTTTCTGTAAGTTTTTGTTTTTGTTTTTTTAATGCGGTCAAACTTTTATGAAAAGTCAACTGTCAAAGTTTTGTTTTTTTTTTTGGTCAACAAAGAGGAGAAGTCAACTAACCTCTTTTCTTTTTCTAATATGCCTGCCGCCGCCAAACAGCCAAAACATGGAATATTAGTTTCGCGCGAGACAAACTTGTCCCGCGCTGGACAAGCATTCGGACAGTTAATTTTATTTTTTTTTGACGAAAACAGTATAGAAAAATTTGAAAAAATTCAGAAAAATCAATTTTTTTTTTTGCAGAAAATTAAAAAGATTGATAATACTGATTGTAACGCAAGTCTAACCCTCTTAATTAATTATCCCCAGCGGAGTCGCCAAAACTGTAGCGTTGATATTTTTATTGAATAACAGAGTGGCCACTTATCATTTATTTATGAAAAACAATAAGAAAAACCTTTTTGATGTAAAAGAGATTTGAGGGTTCAGGGGTTAGATTATGGAATGGGAAGGTCGAGGAGCACCCATTCCACCCAATCCGGAGATCGGTCTTGCCAATTGAGTATTATCAATCTTTTCAATAAATAAGAACAAGAAAACCCTAATCAATTTCTTGATTAGGAATGTCGGATTGTATGCTTCGAGATCGCCTTCATTGATTGAAGGGACTCTAGGCTAACCCTTTTGATGGGATTACACCACTCTAAAAGCCAATAGAGAGATTGAGAAGAAGAATAAAAGTATAGGAGTTTACCACTACAAGAAAGCAGTCTTTTTACGGCGCTCATATACGGCGGTGAACACGCGTCCGCCGTATATATTTTATATATACGGCGGTATGTACAGCCACCGTAAATAACTAATATATACGGCAGAAGCGTCCGCCGTAAATAAGTAATGTACGTATATTTAACGTGTACGTATATTTAACGTGTACGTATACGAGATCGAGGTTATATACGGCGGTATATCAGTAGCCGCCGTATATAGGTACTTATTATCGGCGGTTGATACGCGTCCGCCGTAAATAATACCATTATTTACGGCGGTGTACAATATCCGCCGTAAATGTTATTAAATACCGGGAAAACCAAATTTCCCTATTCAGTTTCGCGGTATCTCCATCTCCCTCTCTCTCCTACTACAGAGCTTCTCTCCTCCATAGCTAGGGCTTGGAAATCCGACGCCGGTGACCAAAATCAGGTAGGTATAGCGTATTTAAGTAGTCAAATTAATACTAATATTATCTTTTTTTTTCCAGGAAATATCAGAAACAAATAAATTGAATCGAGAAAAGCAATCGTGCCTGAATAGGACCGGAAAAACGTCCCATCCCAAAGTCATCAAAGAGGTTTGTCATCGTTCAATTTAGTTCTCAGTTGTCAATTCAATTAATGTTTCTTTTTGTATCGTATATAAATATATTTTTTTGGTCAAATGATTCTATTATAAATTGTAGAGAGACGACAAGGGTTTACCAACTGATCGCGTAAGCATTTTCATACATACGCGCACGGGCAAAACACCCGCAGATCAAGAAACCACTCAAATGATTGTAAGTTAAAGTTTCAACCTTTTCTGTTTCAGTTTTGTTATTCTATAGAATACTTTTTTCATTTCTAACTTCATTTTCATAATATTAATTAAAGTTAAAACATTTATATTGAACATGTTGTTTTTGTTACAAAGAAACGCTTAATGATGCAATTGAGGAGGCTGCCGGAGGAGCAACAAAACTCTCCCACGGCGCGTGAAAATATTTTTGTTGGTATGATGGGCCACGATGACCACGGGAGAGTGCGATGTATGGGAGGCGGTCTTAACAAAACTAAGGTGTTTGGTAAATCCCCAACTTCTCGAGGCAGTATTGGAGGCGGTGGCGGGGTCGAGCAGATTTTGAAAGGCAACTTCGGGAGGAACGCCGACAAAATGAGGAGGAACGCCGGCAGTTACAACAACAACTTCGAGGAGCGGTTACAACAACAACTTCAGGAGGAACGCCGACGCTACAACAACAAATTGATGAATTGAAACGTTGTTGGATGGAACGACGTGGAAATGACGGTAATGAATAGGTGTTGTGGATTTTAGACATTGTGTATTTTGGATACATTCAACAACTAGTAACTTTTTTATATAATGGTTATTATGTCTGGATACATTCAACATTAATTGTGTTAATATGTAGATTGTAAATATTGATTGCATTTGTGTATTTTTGGTTATATACAGGTTTTATTTGTGTGTGTACAGGTTGAATTTGGTTTTTGTGAATATATTTTTGGGGGAAAATGAATTATACAAAGCTGGGAAAAAAAAATAGGCTTATTTACGGCGGTGACTAAATCCGCCGTATAAAGCTGGGGACGACTCGTGCCCAAAGGGGGGACGAGGGAACCAGTAGGGGGTGTAAATGGTACGACTCGTGCCATGGTGGACGAGTCGTCCCTATTAAGGTATTTACGACGGTGACTAAATCCGCCGTATAAAATGGCTTGGACGACTCGTCTACAAAGGGGGGACGAGGAACCTGGTGGGGTGCAATTGGGACGACTCGTTACAGGGAGGACGACTCGTCTCTTATTTACGGCGGTTACAAATACCGCCGTATAAAGATCACCAAAATACGCCATAATATACGTATGTATTTCATTTATATACGGCGGTGGTATATCCGCCGTATATAGTATTTACGGCGGTGATCCCGCCGTATATAGTATTTACGGCGATGATTTATACGGGGGTCTATTTACGGCGGCTAGTCCGCCGTAAATACTATATACGGCGGGGAGCGTGGTATTTAAGGCGGATTTTAACCGCCGTAAATAAGCTTGTTTCTTGTAGTGTACCTAGCGTTTGGAAAGTATTTGATTTAGAATGTGGTTCTAAGATGTCTTCTCGGTCGAGAAGTGATTTGGGCAGAGCTTCGCCTTGATGTTGGGCATGAGCCTTGATGTTCGTCAATCAACGTGGCTGATGAACGAATTTAGGAGTTGTTTGTGAGTGATTTGAAGGAGTCTTTCGTGGAAAGAAACCAACAAATTGTGTGTATTGTGTATTTTCGATCGGGGATCGGGGACCTCGAAATCTTGTAAGTCTCCAAGTATTTATAAGGGTTTAAGAGGTAAAGGTGGAGAGGGAAACCACCCTAGGAAGGTTCTGGAACTCAATTATAATTGGATGACCGGATGGGGTAAGTTTTATCAAGAAAATAGGTTGAAACGAAGAAGGAAAGTGATTCTGCACATCCTGCAGAGGGGTTGTCTCGCGCGAGACACGTATGTCCCATGCGGGACAACTAGTCGGTTGACCATTTTGTCCTCTTCAGTTGTTCCGTTAGTCAGTCAGGTCCAAAACTAACGAGGTTAGTTAGAAATTTAACGAAACATGCTGAAACTGATATGCTTTCATCAAAACATAAAAGAGAGACGAAGAGTAGTGTAATCATGATTTATTGGTTCAGAATGGGGTGTCTACAGGATGTCATGATGATATCATTCATAACAACTTATAATCGTTAGATTACATATAATACACAATGCTTTGTAAAGAATTCAGCCACAAAATGCACTTCTTAGCTAGTTTGTAAAAATTCAGCCACAAAAATAAAGAGGGAAAAAACACAATTGCACCGAACCTCTGGCGAAATATAGAGAGAAAACAGTGAGAATTCACAAGAATTGTCACCTTTTTCTCTCCAATCTTTCCCAACTCATACTCATCCACTCACTCTCATATTAAAGCCCTAAACACTCATATACTCAAGCCAAACACTCAAGAACACAAGGAAGATTGGTAAACCCTCCTCTTCCTAACCCTAAATCTCATCCATGCATGCATCTTCAAACTACAAAATGTAGTTCTTTCATCTTCTTTCTTTAGATCTAAGAAGATCACCATGGAAGACCATCTCCATGGATGATCTTCTACAAAGATCAACATTATTTTCAAAGCTTTTCTTGTTTACTTGCAAAAATGCACTTTCAAAACCCTAAAAAACCATTTTCAAGCACTAAATCTTGATTTCAAAGGGTAAAATCCCCCTCCCCAAGCAAATGAAATGCTTAGTCCTAATGTACCCCAAGGATGGTTTGGTATAGTTGATTCACCACTAAAATGTCTAGTGATCACTAACCAAAACCTAGGGAAATGGGGACAAGCATGGATGCAAAACCCCCCTTTAAATCATATTTTCTTTCTTGAGAAGTTGCTGTCCAGTAGCAATTTTCTCAGACCTCAGTCCATGGTCTTAATTTTTGGACACAGATGAACTTGGAATTTGGTGTTGACTACAAAACACTTTTTGTAGCCAACATCCAGAGCTTTCCATAAATATTTTTACTTTATTTTTTGGGTGAGTAAAACTCCTCTTTTCAAATTTTCTTTCAGAGGCTAGTTCATCAGCTTCTGGGAATCCAGATCTCATATCTGAGGTTTCCAGAAGGTTTTGACCCCTCAAATCTTCTCCAAAATGGAAAATTCCTTCGCACAAACTTTATTTAAGGTGTCTAGAACAACTTTCATTCTCTGAGTTTATCCAGATTATGAAGTTTTAAGACCCTTGAATCCCTTTTAAAATCAAAGGTCCACTGCCTTTTTCATTCTGGCAGAAATGGCTCTCAACTTCAAAAGGTCTTTTGAGTACCAAATCTCAATCCAAAAATCTTCCAAAAAATCATGGGATCAGTTTAAAGTCTTAAAAAGATATCCCAATTTTTACTTTTCTGAGTTTCAACTTATTTTGGCCAAAACACACACACACACACACACACACACACAACAAAGGATTTTGAATGTTTGGAAGACTCGTTTTTACGAGGCGTTCCGGGTGCACACTAACGTCCTTCCCGGCACGTAACGTGACCTCCGAACCTAAATTTCTGATCTTGGGCATTTTTCAAAGTTTTGGCCCTTCAAAATTAAAATGGCGTGGCGACTCCGTTTGATTTTCAAAAAAAAAAAATCGGGTACATCACAGTGGCGACTCCGCTGGGGACAAATAAGCTTTTTCTAAAAAAAAAAAAATGATATTTGGTATATTGGTGGAAACCATTAAACTTCCCGTTATCGCCTCCTAACACGAGTCGGGGATAAATTGTGGTCTAACAATCCCACGTACCGGTATCATTACTTTCAAAAAAAAAAAGGAAAAACTTTTGAGGGTCAAGCTTCCGTCTCAACATTTGAAAATCATTTGCTTTGTGTGTGTTGATTTTTGCACAGTTTTCGTGTTTGTTTTTGGCCGCCTCGGAAAAGTCAAAATTTTGACTGTCGGAATAATGTCCCTAACTGTCGGAATTTTTGTGCTTATGTGTTCATAAAATTTTCAAAAAAAAAAAATTTCAAAAAAAAAAATTCAAAAAAAAAAAATCATGCATCATGCCTTTTTAAGACACATAAAAATTTTTTTTTCTATTTTTCTCAGAAAAAGAAGATAGACTGCTTGCACACTACGCGCACGTGACCTTACACTGCACACTACGTCCCTAACCCGGGGAAATCCTTGTCGCGGTCCGTTTGGTCTTATTACGCCTCTCGGATGAGCACAGGACTACCCAAACATCCCATGGAGCCTCGTGTCGACCATGCACTTGTCCGTGACACACTTTGTCCGAGACCCGGTTGGTTTTTAGTCAGTCCGTGTCATGCCACATGTACGTGTATAGACCTTTCCTTTCAAGCCTTTGTCGGCATACCGAGCTCAATATCTTTCGGGGACCCTAATCGGTCGAAGTTCGCCGATTTTCCGCCGCGAGACTTTGACCAAGATATTGGACCGGCGCCTTGACTTCGGCCCGATCGGCACAAATTATACAACCGACTCCCGGCATTGACACTTTGAGTCATCAAGGATTAATGAATATTCCATGCCTAATTACGGCTTAACTGACGACAAGTCAAGATCAATTGTGGACGCTTATCAGTCAAATCATGCCGACTTTTCGTCGAGCCCTCGGACATGATCTTGACTTTTGACGTCAGCTTTGTCCGTAATTTACATCGAATGCTCGTTAAGACTCGATTACCCGCCAGACTTTTAGGATCGTTTTCTTTCGGTCGATGGGACCCGCTTGCCCTATAGGACCCTCGCCGGGCTGTCCACCCCCGGGAGGTCGAAATACGAGGTGGAATACGAGGGGCTTATAGACGTAGTGACGGGGCCCACCGATCCAGAATCGAGTAGTTTGCGAAAAGAAGAGCAATCTTTTCCAACCGATTAGGTTAATAAAACATGTTTAAGTAAACATGAACAAATAATCGCATGTTGCATGAGCCAAAAGCCCCAAACACCTACCCTCCTTCCATTCCCGTGACATCTCGAACCCTCGTGTCTTTCCCCATGACTCCGCACAAAGGTTGGTTTCGGGCAGGGTCACCGTTTAATCGGTTGGGAAGAGTCAAGCGCATCATCGGCTTCACCGCGTGCATTTCAGACTCCGAATCTTAGAATGTGCATCAGCGGTAACGATGGGGACAACGTCACTCCGCCTCCGGGACTCCTCGGGCAGGACAACGGTGGAATCGGCTGGCCGAAGCAGATGAGAGTGCGCCGGGAAGAACGGTTGAACGGCCTTATGGAGGCTATCAAAAGCCATGGATTGGCCGCCGGTCTCAACCCGGATGGCACCTTCACTGTGGAAGAAGAGGAAGACCACAATCCCAATCTCGGTCGCCCGATTACTCAGATGCCACCACCAACCTCCTTCGGTGCTACCAGAACACATGTTCCTCGATCTGCAGGTCGGACCACTTTGGATCCATGCGGCTGATGGGACGAATCGGTTCACGGCTCCTCGGTGGGGGCAAAGTCGATGCGGAATGTCCTCTCATGGTTGGGGATACCTCGGAATGCCACGCATTGGAATCCCACCTCGGTTCGGAGGCGATCAATCCGGACCTTCACATCAACGGCCACAATTTGGAATGCCGCCACAATGCGGTTCTGGGCCACGATCGGGAGCCCCTCCTCGAGAATGGTGCTGGTTCGGTTGCTCCTCACACGGCTTTCACAAATCCATTCACTCGGACTTCTATGGGTTATCAAGCCTTCATCCCGGTTTCATCCGAATCACCGGGACCACGGTATCCTCTCGATTATGCATCCTCGCCACAACCCGGCCATGCAATTCAACAACCGGGGACAACGGCCCGCACTTAAGCCTACTTATGGGCCTCGCTCCGAAAATCCAAGCCATATGGCTACCTCGGATCTGCCTCCATCTTCTCTGCCGATTGGAAGCCAACGGCAAGTCGCTGGGTTCTATCCTTTTGCCCCGGCTCCTACCTACACTCCCCAGGGTAATTTGGGCCAAGGACGAGGTTTTCACCTATGCTCCGGATATGGTATTCCTTCCACCAATGCACCACCAACAAACTAGTCCTCTTCCTAGCTCAAATATCGCTCGGGAATTCCCGCTCCGCCTTTGGATCCCCAATTGGCTTGGTTTATGGAGCAACACAAGGAAATGAAAGCACGAGATTGCTGAATTGACCGCCAAAAAGAACACCGCTCTTCGGCCTACGAGATCCCGACTCGATTGTCCCCCCTGCCTCACAAGTTTGTGATGCCCGCTCTGGAATTGTTTGACGGGAGTGCATGCCCTAAAACTCACTTGGACACCTATACTTTGGCAATGAAGGCTAAGGGATGCACAAACCGGCGGTTGGCCGATTACTTTAGTCTCTCTTTGAAGTCGGGGGCTTTGAAATGGTTTTCCGATTGCGGCTGAAGCTAGGGCTACTTGGGAACAAATTACCGGTACTTTCACGAGATAAGTATAAAGCCAACTTGGAGTGGGAGACAAACGAGTTGACACACGCAAACAACGATGCGGCGCCACTAAATGAGAATATTGGGGATTTCTATAAGAGATGGAACTTAAAGCTCGGTGAAATGGCCATTCCTCCCTCGACGAGGAAGCGAGTTAGACATCTTTCGGTCATGCTTGAAGCCGCATTTGAGAGCTTCCCTCGGCCACTTCCCCTACGGCGACTTGCGTGCAATGGTTAATTCGGGCTAAGTTTGAAAAGGCTTACAATCGGCCGGCTGCACCTGCCTACGGATATCGGGCTCCTCCCTCCAAAACTACTCTCACTTTCGCTAAAGGCAAAGAGGCGATCGGCTACGCGGGACGGGGTAACAATGCCACTTCCTTTGTTCCCAAGAAGCTGATGCATCCGAGATCCCGGCTCCAAGACTTGAGAAACTTTGGGATGCCTTTGAGTGATATCTTCGAGGTTTGGTGAGAGAAGGTTTGCTCCGGCCTTTGGAAAATTATCGGCCCTAGAAACCCCAACGCTCCTTTGGATACCTCCAAGCATTGTGCCTTTCATCGGTACCATGGGCACCTGACGGATGATTGCGTCCCCTGAAAAAGGCCATCCAAGGGTTGATTGAGCAAGGGAGGTTAGAGATGCTGAAGGACCTAATACTATCAATAACCCGCTCCCTAACAACATGAGTGTCAACATGATCGAGTTTGGTGGTTCAAGCCTTGTGGGCACAATGGAGTTTGACTCGTCCCTTTGCGAGGTCAATGAACCGATCATCACAGGCAATGAAGATGGTTGGATTGAGCAAAAAGTTGCCAAGGAAATCCTGATGGAAAGGGCTGCGATAGCTCCCGTCTCCGGCGTCGAAGAATAGATGCATGGTTCAACGGCAAAGAGCGGCTAGGCTGGGGGCTACCTATCTTTAAAATAGTCTTTTGAGTCAACCTTCGTAGGTTCTAGTACTTTTCTTTCACCTAAGTCCTTCTGGACATTTGTCGTTGTAGTCCATTTTGGACATAGTGGTTAAGTGTCTAATTTTTAATATAAGTCTTTTTTCTTTTCTTGCTAGACTCGAGACATCACTTGCGCACCCACGTTACACTTAATTGAAATGGTTTTATCCAAAATGATCACTTGTCTTTGCTCAACCACTAATTCTTCGAAAATGATTAATATTTAAACTAATCGGAGTGAGAAAATCAATTGATATCCTTCCCAAATTGGGGCTTAACAACTCCCGTCTTGCATCTCATATGCTCACATCCCTTTCATCATCATCATCTCGTTGCTCGATGAATTTGCATGGATCTTTTCTCATATAAAGCTTAAGCAAGCAATGAAGACTTAATCTCGTTTAGGTCATCCGGTAGGGATTGCGGTTGAAACCTTTCACCCATAGGAAAGCCATTACCTCACCCTTACTAAACACTACCCTCTCATTTCAAGATCGGCGTGTTTTGAAACCCGGTTTAGCCATCATTTTTGCTCCATGCGAGAGAAAGTCCAAGCGAGCCCGAGAAGTTAGCCGAGAATCGGCGATGCGCAAATTATCTCAAGCCATGAAGGAAGGACAAAGATAATCCTCAACTCCTCGGGAAGCTTTCCAAGTCAAAAAAAAAAAAAACAAAAAAAAAAAAAAAAAAAAAACAAAAAAAAAAAAAAAAAAAAAAAAAAAAAAAACAAAAAACAAAAAAAAGAAGGATTTTAAAATCCTCACAATCTCGGATACAATTCCAAGCTCCTCGGGAAGCCTTCCAAAAAAAAAAGAAGAAGAACTCAAAAGTCCCCGACATCTCAAGAAGCTCTCCGATGATCAAAAGGAGCCTGAATTCTCGCAAGATCGCAAAAAGTTGTCAGTGGCTCGGACTTCCTCTTATCATTACCTTAAACCAATCCCAAGCCATCCTCTCAATTTTAGAGGATACTCCCATCACCATTACCCTCGCCTCTGGCCAAAGTCAAAATTTGACCTCTCATTCTTAGAGGCAATCAATCTTCCTCGCCATAGATTTCCCAAACACGTCCCTACAAGCCAACCTCTCATCTTTAGAGGTTCGGTCGTAAAAGGCCTAGCCGACCTCTCATCTTAAGAGGTCAAAATTTCCCAAAATCACCCGATGGCCGATCGAAGCCGGAAACCCAACTACGGTCCCTATCGGATAGCGGTTTCATTCTAATATCCTCGATGTCGGGATCAAATTAATGCTTCACTGCTTGCTTAAAATTGGAATCTAATCCATCTTGGTCCAAAATTACCAATCAAAGATTGTGCAAATTCAACCCTTCCCTTCATGTGAGCATATTTCATTTCTCCTCACAAACACTTGCCGTGGATGTCCCACTGGGGCTTCGCATCCGTGTCTTTCATGGACACTCTAAGGGGATATGTTATTCAATCCTCAAAATCCCCAAAGGTCCTCAGACCCTCGAATTTCAACATTCGTTCTCTTTTCATTCGGGATAGGCCCGAACTACGGCGACTGAGCTCTTCATGATGGAGGGAACGTAGGCAACCGAAATGGTCGGTCGAAATCACAAACAAATCTCAAAAAAAAAAAAAAAAAAAAAAAATCCCGGTCTCATCGTGGATCGGCCCTATACACTTTCCGAGCTTGATCCTCGATATCAGTTGGTTTTCTCCTTGTGATTAATCAAAATATTTGTTCATATCAGATTTAGGAGTTGAATAACCCGAACATTAACAAAGGGTTTTAAGCAGCCTTGTGATCATCATGAATAAGACAATTTTTCAAGTGTCTCGACAAGTCTTCTCTCTCTACATCATAGGAAAATAGAGCCAAACACGTCTTTACGCCGGCGGGGGCTCCCATACACTTTTCCACACCTTGTAACGCTTATACTCTCTCGAAAGAGTCAAACCTAAAGCAAGTGTGTATACACAAAATCGGGATTCATTCCCACTTTTCGAAAAGATGTGCCCCTGCACGTAAACATTCTGAAGTCTTGTCCATTGACTGGTTGACTAAGATGCGAAAAGATGGGTGCCTCCTTGGTCACATGATGACTCTGTTAGACTGCTTTCTGTGTTTCTTCACGCCAGGGCTTGCTAAGCGGTCCTCCCGGGTTCTCTGTATCGGCTCTTTAAGATGGGACTTCTATAGTCATCCTTGGGTCCACATTGCGTTCTTCACTACGAGATAGATTCGCCAAGTCACTTCTTCAAAATCCGGACTTTGCCTACTCGGGATCCAGGGGCTTTGTCAAGACGGTCTTTTGGACCCGAATTTTATCAAGAAAGAATTTCAAACTTGTAACTTGGTACACGGCGGCTTCCGTAGCATCGGAATTCAAGATCGGGGTTTCTCCGGCATTAGCAATTCCATCAAATCATTCTCCGGATAAGGTTTCGGCCGAGGTCACGGCTCACCCAAATGAAAGAAGCTTCACTCATATCAACGTGCCCTAGAGCACATCGGCATCGGCTTCAAATGACCAAGATTGAGAGAAAATTCCAATCAAGACCCGGGATCCGAATCCAATCTCATCAAAATTGAGGTCCATGTGATCACTGTGACAAAACCTCACCAACAACCGCTGTTTAAATCGCGATCAAGGGTTCTCATCCCCACATGCTCAAAATCTGTTCCAAACGGTCTCCAGACACATACATAACCATGCATCCCCACAAAAATCTCCCGAGGGCTCATGTAGCATGCACAAAACTTGAATCAATAGGAAAAATCCTAAGTGAATTGAAGATCATAAATCATAATTTCCCTGTCAAAAGCTTAGGCTAGGTGCATCTTCGAAAGCAAGTAAATGCATCATCTCGCAAACATATGCAGTGATACTCTCACAATCATTTTTGGCTCTATGCATGCATCTGTCATCATGAATGTCATAATATGCATCTTCCTCTTCACTAACGAATGCAGGAATTCAAACGTGAAATCAAATCCCCCTTTTCGGCAAGGATGATCTTCACCAAACTCGACCTCCAATGTCCACAAACGGATGAAGACAGCCTCCAGCATCTACAGTTTGGCAAAGACAAGCTCCGGCGTCTGCAACTTGCTAAAAACAGCCCCCAATGAAGACCACCTCTAGTGTCTACAATTCGGTCAGAGACGCCAAGTTCTCGAATACAAGTCGGTCAGGGACGCCAAGTTCTCAAAATGCAAATCGGTCAGGGACGCCAAGTTCTCAAATGCAAATCAAATGCCAGTTGGTCAGAGACGCCAAGTTCTCAAATACAAGTCGGTCAGGGACGCCAAGTTCTCAAAATGCAAATCGGTTAGGGACGCCAAGTTCTCAAATGCAAATCAAATGCCAGTTGGTCAGAGACGCCAAGTTCTCAAATACAATTCGGTCAGAGACGCCAAGTTCTCAAGGCAAGAAGGTCGAGAGACGCCAAGCTCTCCAATACAATGCGGTCGAGACACCAAGTTCTCAAAAGCAAGAAGTCCCAATGTGAATACAAGCTCAACCACCTCTACAAGGTTGGACGATCACCAAAGAAGATGCGGACTCAACCAAACTCCTCCTTCAGTCAAAATGCTTCCAAAGACAGAAATCATCAGCGAAACCGTCCCACGAACAAAGAACTTAACAACTCTTCATCAACATCAGCCATAGCCTCATTCTTCCGGCAACTGGTGGTAAGCACAAAGACGGGTATGAAAGCATATCTTAGTCAACTACTTTTCTAAAAGAACATTATCATCGATCATAGGGCGACTTCCCCAAAACAGTCGATCAAACTTTAGGGCGACTTCCCAAAACAAATCAAACCATGTGGCGACTTCCCAAAAACAGTCAAACCCATAGGGCGACTTCCCAAAAATAGTCAAACCATGGGGCGACTTCCCAAAATAGTCGATCATAGGGTGACTTCCCAAAAATAGTCAAACCATGTGGCGACTTCCCAAAAATAGTCAAACCACGGGGCGACTTCCCAAAAATAGTCGATCACAGGCGACTTCCCAAAATAGTCAGATCATAGGGTGACTTCCCAAAAATAGTCAAACCACTGGCGACTTCCCAAAATAGTCGATCATAGGGTGACTTCCCAAAAATAGTCAAACCACGGGGCGACTTCCCAAAATAGTCGATCATAGGGCGACTTCCCAAAATAGTCAAACCACTGGGCGACTTCCCAAAAATAGTCGATCATAGGGCGACTTCCCAAAATAGTCGATCATAAGGCGACTTCCCTAAAATAGTCAATCCTCTGGTGACCCCCTGCATACTACCAATCCTTGGTCCATCCACTTGACCGACATTGATCACCTTTCTTCCCGATGGTTCTCGTAAGCCCGAGTCTTCCCAAAGCAAGAACACCTTCAAATAGCCTCCATCAGCACCGAACCTCAACTTAGGTTCATACTCCCGAACTAAGTTCCCATTTAGGTTCATACTCCTGAACCAAATCTCAACTTAGGTTCATACTCCCGAACTAAGTCTCCATTTAGGTTCATACTCCCGAACCGAACCTCAACTTAGGTTCATACTCCCGAATCTAAGTTCCCATTTAGGTTCATACTCCGAACCAAATCTCAACTTAGGTTCATACTCCCGAACTAAGTCTCCATTTAAGTTCATACTCCCGAACCGAACCTCAACTTAGGTTCATACTCCCGAACTAAGTTCCCATTTAGGTTCATACTCCCGAACCAAATCTCAACTTAGGTTCATACTCCCGAACTAAGTCTCCATTTAAGTTCATACTCCCGAACCGAACCTCAACTTAGGTTCATACTCCCGAACTAAGTTCCCATTTAGGTTCATACTCCTGAACCAAATCTCAACTTAGGTTCATACTCCCGAACTAAGTCTCCATTTAAGTTCATACTCCCGAACCGAACCTCAACTTAGGTTCATACTCCCGAACTAAGTTCCCATTTAGGTTCATACCCTCTCAAAAGAAATTCCCGGCTATAGCTAAACGTAAGACCGAAAATTGCCTAGAAAGATAACGGAATCCCGTTTCTTTCATCAAAATCATCCCAGCAAAGCTTAAACGTAAGACCGGAAGTGCTCCCGAGAAAGATAACGGAATCCCGTTTCTTTCATCAAACTCGCCCCCAGCAAGTGAACGTAAGACCGATCTCCCCCGAGAAAGATAACGGAATCCCGTATCTTTCATCAAAATCATCCCCGACAAGAAACGTAAGACCGATTTCCCAACGAATACATCTCGATTTTCCCAAAGAAAGGCTAACGAAATCCCCAAAGAAAGTTAACGGAATCCCAAAAGCCAACGAAATCTCGAGTAGTACTCGAACTACGAAAGGGCTTGATTCCCACTAGGGATACGTAGGTAGCCTATCATTAGGTCCACTTCCTCGACCAAAACGGTCACCCTCTCCTTCGGCAGCAGACGAAGTCCACCGAAAGGCCATTTCAAATTAAGGTCCAAGGCGCCTAAAAAGCCATCATCATCAAGGGTTCGAGGCACCTAAAATGCCATCTCCAAGGTTCGAGGCACCTAAACGCCATCTCCAAGGTTCGAGGCACCTAAAACGCCATCTTCAAGGTTCGAGGCACCCAAGACGCTATCACTAGAAAACGATAAATCGCAGTCATCCCCAGCAGAGACCGAAAATGGTCATTCCTATCCCCACAGAAATGCGGATAGCCATCCCAGACCCGAAAATGGTCATCTCTTATCCCCAGCAGAAGTTTCTTTCCAAGAAACGACCGTGTAACTCGCTCATCAAAGTTCGAGGCACCTAAACGCCATCATCTCCATGGTCAAAGACCCGAACTACGATCGCTTGATTCCCATTCTAGGATAATGAGGTAGCCTATCGCTAGGTTCACCACCCGATCACTGATCATCTCGCCAAATATGGAGCCTTTCTTATCGACGACCCCGCTTCCTTCGGCGCGCCGTCGCCGAGGGGCTACCGTAAGTGCTCCAATTTGAGCTTGTTAGAATTTTCGTTAGAAAATTAACGAAAGTTATAACATTTCTAACAATTCCTAACTATCCTAACATTTCTAACAAAGTGAGGGTAAAATGGGCATTGTTATTTAAGGTTAAACCTAAAAAGAATCTCAAAAAGAAAAAACAAAAGAAGAAAACCAAATATAGCAATGTCGGAAACATAAATCTGGCACTAATTTGAATTTTCAAAAAGAAATATTCTTTCTTGTCCAAAGCCGAAGCCGCATTTAATGAACAAGGCACGCCGCCCGGGATCCATCCGCGCGGATGAGTTTGCTATTTTCAGAGGGCTATAAATTGAGCCCTCCAAATACAAAAATAAAGAGGAAAAACACAATTGCACCGAACCTCTCGGCGAAATATAGAGAGAAAACAAGGTGAGAATTCACAAGAATTGTCACCTTTTTCTCTCCAATCTTTCCAAACTCATCCTCATCCACTCACTCTCATATTAAAGCCCTAAACACTCATATACTCAAGCCAAACACTCAAGAACACAAGGAAGATTGGTAAACCCTCCTCTTCCTAACCCTAAATCTCATCCATGCATGCATCTTCAAACTACAAAAATGTAGTTCTTTCATCTTCTTTCTTTAGATCTAAGAAGATCACCATGGAAGACCATCTCCATGGATGATCTTCTACAAAGATCAACATTATTTTCAAAGCTTTTCTTGTTTACTTGCAAAAATGCACTTTCAAAACCCTAAAAACCATTTTCAAGCACTAAATCTTGATTTCAAAGGGTAAAATCCCCTTCCCCAAGCAAATGAAATGCTTAGTCCTAATGTACTCAAGGATGGTTTGGTATAGTTGATTCACCACTAAAATGTCTAGTGATCACTAACCAAAACCTAGGGAAATGGGGACAAGCATGGATGCAAAACCCCCCTTTAAATCATATTTTCTTTCTTGAGAAGTTGCTGTCCAGTAGCAATTTTCTCAGACCTCAGTCCATGGTCTTAATTTTTGGACACAGATGAACTTGGAATTTGGTGTTGACTACAAAACACTTTTTGTAGCCAACATCCAGAGCTTTCCAGACATATTTTTACTTTATTTTTTGGGTGAGTAAAACTCCTCTTTTCAAATTTTCTTTCAGAGGCTAGTTCATCAGCTTCTGGGAATCCAGATCTCATATCTGAGGTTTCCAGAAGGTTTTGACCCCTCAAATCTTCTCCAAAATGGAAAATTCCTTCGTACAAACTTTATTTAAGGTGTCTAGAACAACTTTTATTCTCTGAGTTTATCCAGATTATGAAGTTTTAAGACCCTTGAATCCCTTTTAAAATCAAATGTCCACTGCCTTTTTCATTCTGGCAGAAATGACTCTCAACTTCCAAAGGTCTTTTGAGTACCAAATCTCAATCCAAAAATTCCCCAAAAAAATCATGGGATCAGTTTAAAGTCTTAAAAAGATATCCCAATTTTTACTTTTCTGAGTTTCAACTTATTTTGGCCAAAACACACACACACACACACACACACACAACAAAGGATTTTGAATGTTTGGAAGACTCGTTTTTACGAGGCGTTCCGGGTGCACACTAACGTCATTCCCGGCACGTAACGTGACCTCCGAACCTAAATTTCTGATCTCGGGCATTTTTCAAAGTTTTGGCCCTTCAAAATTAAAATGGCGTGGCGAATTCGTTTGATTTTCAAAAAAAAAAAAAAATCGGGTACATCACATGGCGACTCCGCTGGGACAAATAAGCTTTTTCTAAAAAAAATGATATTTGGTATATTGGTGGAAACCATTAAACTTCCTGCTATCGCCTCCTAACACGAGTCTGGGGATAAATTGTGGTCTAACAATCCCACGTACCGGTATCATTACTTTCAAAAAAAAAAAAAGCTTTTGAGGGTCAAGCTTCCGTCTCAACATTTGAAAATCATTTGCTTGTGTGTGTTGATTTTTGCACGCTTTTCGTGTTTGTTTTTGGCCGCCTCGGAAAAGTCAAAATTTTGACTGTCGGAATAATGTCCCTAATCGTCGGAATTTTTGTGCTTATGTGCTTATGTGTTCATAAAATTTTCAAAAAAATTTTCAAAAAAAAATTTCAAAAAAATCATGCATCATGCCTTTTTAAGACACATAAAATTTTTTTTTCTATTTTTCGTAAAAGAAGATAGATCGTTTGCACACTACGCGCACGTGACCTTACACCGCACACTACGTCCCTAACCCTGGAAATCCTTGTCGCGGTCCGTTTGGTCTTATTACGCCTCTCGGATGAGCACAGACTACCCCAAACATCCCATGGAGCCTCGTGTCGACCATGCACTTGTCCGTGACACACTTTGTCCGAGACCCGCTTGGTTTTTAGTCCGGTCTGTGTCATGCCCTGTCCGTGTATAGACCTTTCCTTTTCAAGCCTTTGTCGGCATACCGACTCAATATCTTTCGGGGACCTAATCGGTCGAAGTCTACGCCGGTTTTCACGCCGCAGACTTTGACCGAGAACTATTGAGCCGGCGCCTTGACTTCGGCTCTGGCTGGCACAAATTATCTACACTGACTTTCCCAGCATTGACACCGAGTCATCAAGGATTAATGAGATATTCCATGCCTAATTACATGAGCTTAAATGACGACAAGTCAAGATCAATTGTGGACGCTTATCAGTCCAAATCATGCCGACTTTCATCGTCGAGCCCTCGGACATGATCTTGACTTTTTGACGTCGGCTTTTTGTCCGTAATTTACATCAGAATGCTCGTTAAGACTCTGATTACCCGCCGAGACTTTTAGGATCGTTCTTCTTTCGGTCGATGTGGACCCGGCTTTGCCCTATAAGGACCACTCGCCCGGGTCCGCCCACCCGGAGGTCGAAATACAAGGTGGAATCACGAGGGGCTTATAGGACGTCAGTGACCAGGGGCCCACTCGATCCCGTGAGAATCGTAGAGTAGTTTGCGAAAAAGAAAGAAGCAATCTTTTCCAACCGATTAGGTTAATAAAACATGTTTTAAGTAAACGCTGAGATGAACAAATAACTCGCATGTTGCATGGGGCCAAGCCAAAAGCCTCAAGCACCTACCCTGCCCTTCCATTCCCGAGCATATCATCTGAACCCTCGTTGGTCTTTCCCCCGCAGACTCCGCACAAAGGTTGGTTTCTGGGCACCGGGTCACCGTTTAATCGGTTGGGAAGAGTCAAGCGCATGCATCCCGGCTTCACCGTCTGTTTCGACTCCGAATCTTACCCAATGTCTCGCACTCAGCGGTAACGATGGGGACAACGTCACTCCGCCTCCCTGGGACTCCTCGACTGAACGGGACAACAGTGGAATCGGCTAGCCGAACGAGATGAGAGTGCGCCAGGGAAGCACGGTTGAACGGCCTTATGGAGGCTATCAAAAGCCATGGATTGGCCGCCGGTCCTTCAACCCGGATGGCACGCTTCACTGTGGAAGAAGAGGAAGACCACAATCCCAATCTCGGTCGCCCCGATTACTCCCAGGATGCCACCACCAACCTCCTTCGGTGCTACCGAGAACACATGTTCCTCGATCTCCCAGGTCGGACCACTTGGATCCATGCAGCCTGATGGGGCACGAATAAGTTCACAGCTCCTCCGGTGGGGGCAAAGTCGGCGATTTTGAATGTCCTCTCATGGTTGGGGATACCTCGGAATGCCACGGCAGAGGAATCCCACCTCGGCTTCGGGACTGATTCCAATCCAGACCTTCACATCCAATGCAAACACAATTTGGAATGCCGCCACAATTGGTTCGGCCACAGTCAGGAGCCCCTCTCTCAGAATGGAGTGCTGGTTCAGTTGCTCCTAGCACAGCTTTCACAAATCCATTCACTCCCAGACTTCTATGGGTTATCAAGCCTTCATCCCGGTTTCATCCGAATCACCGGGACCACAGTATCCTCTCGATTATGCATCCTCGCCACAACCATCCATGCAATTCCCAACAACCCGGGGACAGCGGCCCGCACTTAAGCCTACTTATGTGGCCTGCAGCTCCGAAAATCCAAGTTCCATATGGCTACCTCGAATCTGCCCTCCATCTTCTCTGCCGATTGGAAGCCAACAAAGCAAGTCGGCCGGGTTCTATCCTTTTGCCCCGACTCTCCTACCTACACTCCCGGGGTAATTTGGACCAAGGACGAGGTTTTTCACCTATGCTCCGGGATATGGTATTCCTTCCACCAATGCACCACCAACTGACGGCTAGTCCTCTTCCTAGCTCAAATGTCGCCCCTCGGGAATTCCCGCTCCGCCTTTGAGATCCCCCAATTGGCTTGGTTATGGAGCAACACAAGGAAATGAAAGCACGGATTGCCGAATTGACCGCCAAAAGAACACCGCTCTTCGGACTACGAGATCCCGACTTCCGATTGTCCCCCTGCCTCACAAGTTTGTGATGCCCACTGCTGGAATTGTTTGACGGGAGTGCATGCCCTAAAACTCACTTGGACACCTATACTTTGGCAATGAAGGCTAAGGGATGCACAAACCAGACGGTTGGCCGACATTCTTTGAATCTCTCTTTGAAGTCGGGGGCTTTGAAATGGTTTTTCCGATTGCGGCTGGAAGCTAGGGCTGCTTTGGGAACAAATTACCGGTACTTTCACGAGATAAGTATAAAGCCAACTTGGAGTGGGAAATTAAACGAGTTGACACGCAAACAACGATGCGGCGCCCTAATGAGAATATTGGGGATTTACATAAGGAGATGGAACTTGAAGCTCGGTGAAATGGCCATTCCTCCTACGACGAGGAGCGAGTTAGACATCTTTCGATCATGCTTGAAGCCGCATTTGAGAGCTTCCCTCGGCCACTTCCCTACGGCGACTTGCGTGCAATGGTTGAGTAGGGGCTAAGTTTGAAAAAGGCTTACAATCCGGCGGCCGGCATTGCTTTGCACACCTACGGATATCGGGCTCCTCCCTCCAAAACTACTCTCACTTTCGCTAAAGGCGAAGAGGCGATCGGCTACGCGGGAGATGGGAGCGCAACAATGCCACTTCCTTTGTTCCCAGAAGCACGATGCATCCGGATCCCGGCTCCAGGCACAGAAGAAACTTCGGGATGCCCTTTGAGCATATCTTGAGGTTTGGTGAGAGAAGGTTTGCTTTCAGGCCTTTGGAAAATTATCGGCCCTAGAAACCCCAGCGCTCCTTTGGATACCTCCAAGCATTGTGCCTTTCATCGGTACCATGGGCACTGACGGATGATTGCGTCCCCACGAAAAAGGCCATCCGAGGGTTGATTGAGCAAGGGAGGTTAGAGATGCTGAAGGACCCTAATACTATCAATAACACAGCTCCACCAACAAGCGTGAGTGTCAACATGATCGAGTTTGGTGGTTCAAGCCTTGTGGGCACAATGGAGTTGGCCTAGTCACTTTGCGGGTCAATGAACCAGTCATCACGGAGTAATGAAGAAGATGGTTGGATTGAGCAAAAAGTTGCAGAGGAAATCTGATGGAAAAGGGCTGCGGTAACAAAAAGTCTCCGGCGTCGAAGAATAGATGCGTGGTTCAACGACAAGAAGCGGCTAGGCCGGGAGCTACCTATCTTTAAAATAGTCTTTTGAGTCAACCTTCGTAGGTTCTAGTACTTTTCTTTCACCTAAGTCCCTTCTGGACATTTATCGTTGTAGTCCCGTTTTGGGCTATGAGTGGTTAAGTGTCTAATTTTTAATATAAGTCTTTTTCTTTTCTTGCTAGAC